>JAINUG010000329.1:0-575000 GCA_029706075.1 Aldrovandia affinis
GAAAAAACATAGCCTCAATTTGGTGAAAAGGGTAATGGCAAATTTTGTTCTAAGACTGAACAAGTGAATTGAAAAAAGAGTCTCAAATTGGTAAAAAGGCCAAT
The DNA here is from genome assembly GCA_029706075.1 of Aldrovandia affinis. Classification (NCBI taxonomy): domain Eukaryota; kingdom Metazoa; phylum Chordata; class Actinopteri; order Notacanthiformes; family Halosauridae; genus Aldrovandia; species Aldrovandia affinis. The sequence continues at coordinate 105 of JAINUG010000329.1, forward strand.
GGCTTGGTTTTTCTGAAACAGAATTTTTTAAAATAAATTTGCCTCCAAGCCTTGAATAGGCAAATGACAAAGTTTTTACTGAGACAGTAAAGTGCGTAGGGAGGTTCTATACTAACAGACTTGAATAGGCCAATTGCAAACAAAATTCAAAGACTGTACAAGTGAATTGAAAAAAACATAGCCTCAATTTGGTGAAAAAGGCCAATGGCAAATTTTCTTCTAAGACTGAACAAGTGAATTGAAAAAAGAGTCTCAAATTGGTAAAAAGGCCAATGGCTTGGTTTTTCTGAAACAGAATTTTTTTAAATAAATTTGCCTCCAAGCCTTGAATAGGCAAATGACAAAGTTTTTACTGAGACAGTAAAGTGCGTAGGGAGGTTCTATACTAACAGACTTGAATAGGCCAATTGCAAACAAAATTCAAAGACTGTACAAGTGAATTGAAAAAACATAGCCTCAATTTGGTGAAAAAGGCCAATGGCAAATTTTCTTCTAAGACTGAACAAGTGAATTGAAAAAGAGTCTCAAATTGCTAAAAAGGCCAATGGCTTGGTTTTTCTGAAACAGAATTTTTTTAAATAAATTTGCCTCCAAGCCTTGAATAGGCAAATGACAAAGTTTTTACTGAGACAGTAAAGTGCGTAGGGAGGTTCTATACTAACAGACTTGAATAGGCCAATTGCAAACAAAATTCAAAGACTGTACAAGTGAATTGAAAAACATAGCCTCAATTTGGTGAAAAAGGCCAATGGCAAATTTTCTTCTAAGACTGAACAAGTGAATTGAAAAAGAGTCTCAAATTGGTAAAAAGGCCAATGGCTTGGTTTTTCTGAAACAGAATTTTTTAAAATAAATTTGCCTCCAAGCCTTGAATAGGCAAATGACAAAGTTTTTACTGAGACAGTAAAGTGCGTAGGGAGGTTCTATACTAACAGACTTGAATAGGCCAATTGCAAACAAAATTCAAAGACTGTACAAGTGAATTGAAAAAACATAGCCTCAATTTGGTGAAAAAGGCCAATGGCAAATTTTCTTCTAAGACTGAACAAGTGAATTGAAAAAGAGTCTCAAATTGGTAAAAAGGCCAATGGCTTGGTTTTTCTGAAACAGAATTTTTTTAAATAAATTTGCCTCCAAGCCTTGAATAGGCAAATGACAAAGTTTTTACTGAGACAGTAAAGTGCGTAGGGAGGTTCTATACTAACAGACTTGAATAGGCCAATTGCAAACAAAATTCAAAGACTGTACAAGTGAATTGAAAAACATAGCCTCAATTTGGTGAAAAAGGCCAATGGCAAATTTTCTTCTAAGACTGAACAAGTGAATTGAAAAAAGAGTCTCAAATTGGTAAAAAGGCCAATGGCTTGGTTTTTCTGAAACAGAATTTTTTAAAATAAATTTGCCTCCAAGCCTTGAATAGGCAAATGACAAAGTTTTTACTGAGACAGTAAAGTGCGTAGGGAGGTTCTATACTAACAGACTTGAATAGGCCAATTGCAAACAAAATTCAAAGACTATACAAGTGAATTGAAAAAACATAGCCTCAATTTGGTGAAAAAGGCCAATGGCAAATTTTCTTCTAAGACTGAACAAGTGAATTGAAAAAGAGTCTCAAATTGGTAAAAAGGCCAATGGCTTGGTTTTTCTGAAACAGAATTTTTTAAAATAAATTTGCCTCCAAGCCTTGAATAGGCAAATGACAAAGTTTTTACTGAGACAGTAAAGTGCGTAGGGAGGTTCTATACTAACAGACTTGAATAGGCCAATTGCAAACAAAATTCAAAGACTGTACAAGTGAATTGAAAAACATAGCCTCAATTTGGTGAAAAAGGGTAATGGCAAATTTTCTTCTAAGACTGAACAAGTGAATTGAAAAAGAGTCTCAAATTGGTAAAAAGGCCAATGGCTTGGTTTTTCTGAAACAGAATTTTTTAAATAAATTTGCCTCCAAGCCTTGAATAGGCAAATGACAAAGTTTTTACTGAGACAGTAAAGTGCGTAGGGAGGTTCTATACTAACAGACTTGAATAGGCCAATTGCAATAAAAATTCAAAGACTGAATTGAAAAACAAGTGAATTGAAAAAAGCAAGTCTTCAAGAATTGGTGAAAAAAGGCCAATGGCTTGGTTTTTCTGAAACAGAATTTTTTAAATAAATTTGCCTCCAAGCCTTGAATAGGCAAATGACAAAGTTTTTACTGAGACAGTAAAGTGCGTAGGGAGGTTCTATACTAACAGACTTGAATAGGCCAATTGCAAACAAAATTCAAAGACTGTACAAGTGAATATGCTATGACTGGCCTGTCTCGCCAGGTGAAAGAGTCTTTGGAAGACATGAGTGTACAAGTGAGTAGAGGATTTGAGTCGATGGAGAATAGAATAGGAATTTTGGAGAAAACTGTGTCAGCTTTGGTAGCCCATAACGGTAACATTACACCCGTGGAGGAGATGAAGAGGAAAAGACGGGCGCAGAATCCCAAAATTGCGGTAAGATAATGTTTGCAGTGATTAAATGTGCCTATAAACTGTTTAATTTGATATTTGTAGTGGGATTAGCCAACTAAGCTAGCTTCCAGCTGCTATTGTTGTACCAGCTTCAGTAAACTGGCTAGCTAGCTTCGACGGCGATTATCTGCGAATTTAGTTGATTTTCAATGTACCAACACTCAAATAAGTATATCTTTTATTTCTAGATTTCGATGTATGACACATCATTTGAGAGAGTGATTAAATACGCCTACAAACTGCGTGAAAAAGAAGATTTCTTTACTACTTTCTTTGTCTCCACTAGTAAACTGTAGAGATTCATTAAGTGACTTTAAATCTTGTATTTCATAGGAAGCAGCGCGTCATCTCCACAACTCTGAGGGAAATAGCAGGCGCTACGAACCAGAGCAAGGGTAAGATACAAATAAAAAAGACTACATGCATTCTGCTGTATAAATGTAAATAGGTTCTCTAATATATTTATATTTTGTTTTCACAGACTGAGCTCGCCTCGCAATGAGGCAGTCACTTCTTATTTGGTGGAAGCTCTAGCTGCAAGCCCAGATTTGCATAGTGTGGATAATGATGCCATTATATGTAAGTATTTTACTGTTTGCTGTACTGTGCAGATTTTTTTGTTTTTTACTTTTAAAAGTACTTTTAGTGTGGCTATTTCCATTGTTTATGTATAGACTACCATACTCATTCAATTGTTTTCCAGCGGCCTGTAAGACCTACTATGAGACCGTACGCAGGAACTTCCGGTTCAGCCAACTGGACCTTGCAGTTCAGGCAGAAGCCGTGAAGAATGCAGCCCGCAGTCGACAGAGAAGAAAGAGGGTAAGATTTACTAGACAGTAGTACAAATATGAATACACTATAGAAGATATAACCAGTATAGACAGTGGTATAAATAATGAATAATATTGTTGGTCAATGTGACATTAATTTTCTGTTACATTAGTAGATGTCTTGTGTCAACACGCAGTGCATTGAGCAGTACTGATTGTGTTTACAGCTGCTGGAAGCGAGGCAGAGTGTACTAGTTCCAGATGACATGGATTTCTGGAGGGGCGTCACTATTGACCTGATGTCCGATGAGGAGGATGGGTGGATTGGGACAGAATGCCACCAACTGCATATCCATCCGAGGCGGCAGAAAGACATTTCAATGCTCTTCTGATGCCCCAGGCCCCTGGCAGTTATCGACTGTAATACTGTGCCTTGTTTTTTTTTATACTCTGTATGTAGTATACATGTCTGTCTGTCTGTATACTGTAACTTTGACTTGATTTGTCTTTGTTTTTGTTTTTATATACTCTGTATATTGTATACCTACCTGGTTGTGCCTTTAAAAAAAATTAAGTACCTGATGTCAAGATGGCTTTTGTTGCCCAGCTTTTTTTAAATATATTTTTTATACCTCTGTATACTGTGTACCTAACTGGTTGTGCCTTTAAAAAATAAATAAAGTACCTTTAAAAAAAAAAACCTGTATTATAAAAAATATAATAAAATGTACCTCTTATCTATCTACTAGTGTACACCATAGGATAACAATAACATGAATAAATTCAACATTGCCTATAACATATATCACATGAATATATGGTCTTCAGTAACTGCAACAATTATACATTATTATTATTATTAATAATAATATTTTTAGGGGAGGGGTTTAAGCCTGTATTATGGCCGAGGGTGACCAATAGTGACAGATCACCTGACTGACCTACCACCCAATAGAGTGATTTCTAGTTTTAAAGGTCACATGGTGTCATCATATGCCGATTCCAGCCCAGGCAGCTCACTGCTATTCAGATGCTAATTGGAGTCATTCACACACCGCAGGGTGGTAATAGTCAAAATTACAGTGAGAGAATTCTGAATTTACTTTAATTGGCACTGGGGTGATGATTTTGTTGAGCGGGGGTAACAGATATTACTTAAATAAAATAGTGACATGACAGATATATTTTTTATGTGGGACATCTGACATCTATCATTGCGGAACGAGAAATTAGTGAAAATGCGGGACATCTGGTCACCCTAGTGTAGCACCACAAGTGCATCAATGAAACATAATTAATATTGTTAATAACCACAGTTTAACATGAGGTTTGATGAAAATACACAAAGTAAAAAAAAATGTGGTAAAGGTCTTTTCCTGACACATATATCAGTTTCCTACTGAGAAAAGCACTCTGCTTAGTAGGAAAGGAATACACATGCATGTTAGTTTAGTTTAGTTTAGTATTGCTGCATGTTATGCCATCCCATTATGTACTCAGAACGTGAATGCCTTAAGTCTCATAATGTGATCTTCACAAGCCATGGCAATTGCTCTTCATTGGACATGACAAAATTTACATTTCACATGGCAAAGGTGTTAAAGGGGAAAAAATCTGATCACATTGAACCAAAACCTCACCACATACACAGGTAATTTATTCTTCTTAAACCAACCTCTTTTACATCTGCGCCACAGGTGCAGTACCGTCTCTTGTTAGGAAACTACCAGAATAGACAAGGACACGCCTTAATGTACCTCCACCCTGAATTAGCACTACTGTCTGTGCATTGCACTTTGACAACAAAACTAGAGCCCTATGTATGAGTCAAGTAAATACTTTACACCGATTACCTTAACCCGATTAAGCCAGTATTCTGGTTATGAGAAACCTGAATAAGACACCCGGCTCGGAATATCTTTTTCTGAATATTCCCCCAAACAGAGTATACATTACGTTGTGCTAGTTAGAAAGTTTGGAGAGCTGTCAGTATGGCAATCAAAATGGCTTGCGTTTTCAGAAGAGGAGACAGACTTTCCTTTGGGAAAGTGAGCACATGGGATCTGGTTTAGTAGGGAACACTGAAATGTGTTCAAACTGTGTTTGGATTTCTACAGGCATTTCTACAATATTTTGAGATACATTATTATATATTTAGTCTTTAGGAACTCTTAAGTGGCCATGCATCACTTACTTTTTTAACTGGGGTATAAATATGAGGTGATACACAGGCCAAACTCCCTTAGTCATCCATCAACATGGGGAAGAATACAAATGAAATGAGATAAAAGGTGGTTGACCTTCATAAATCAGGCAATGGCTATAAAAAAAATAGCTACATGACTGAAAATACCCATCTCCAATATTAGGGCAATAATTAAGAAGTTTAAAACAACTGGAGCTGTGATGAACCTGCCTGGAAGAGGACGCACGTGTATTTTGCCCCCACGCACAGTGAGGAGGATGGTTTGAGAGGCAAAAATATATCCAAGGATCACAGTTGGAGAATTGCAGAAGTTATTTGCATCTTGGGGTCACTAAGTCTCCAAAATTACAATTAGACGCCACCTAACGCATCTAAATGTCTAAATTCACCTCCTTGCCAGCAATCTATTTGGAAGGCTTGCCAGAAGAAAGCCTCTGCTGTCATCAAACCACAAACATAAGCAGCTGGAGTCACTGGAAATTTGAGTGGAACCAGATTCTATGCTGCCATAGCTTACACCTGTTGGGGCTATCTGTATATTTCCTATGCTTGTGCTCCCCTGCTCTTACATAATGCTACTGGCTATAGCACTGCTTTTCTTTCTGATTGCATGTTCTCTTCTCTGCCTCGGCCTCTGACTTGGGGGCACCGAGCCCTAGATCCTGCGAGAAGTGTGAGCTGCCCCCATCAACCCTCACCCCCACGCCAACCCCAGTTCCTGGATCTGGACCCTCTCCACGTGGTTTAGCCCCCCCCCCGCTGACTACCTAACTCAGGAGGGGCAAAGTCTTTCAGCCCTGAGCCACCTTGGACTGACCACGACATGGTCTTTTTGGACATACCCTGTGCCGGCCAGAAGAGGCTCCCCCCTTTTTAGTCTGGTTCCTCCCAAGGTTTCTCCCTACCAAGGAGTTTTCCTTGCCACTGTTGCCTTTAGGCTTGCTTTTGGGGGTCTAGGCCTGGGTTCCCCCTCTGTTAAGCGTTTTGTGACAATTCTATTGTGAAAAGCGCTATACAAATAAACTTGATTTGATTTGATTTGATTATAGTCAGATGAGACAAAAATTGAGCTTTTTGGCAACAAACACCAGAGGTGAATTTGGTGTAAAAAGAGGGATGGCCATGCAGCAAAGAACCTAATCCCCACTGTGAAGTATGGTGGTGGATCTGTGATGTTTTGCGGCTGTTTTGCGGCCCTGGGAATCTTGATACATAGTATCATGGACTCAAATACCAGGAGATTTTAGATCAAAATTTGGCTGCCTCTGTCAGGAGGCTAAAACTGGGTTGTGTCCTTCGAGCAGGACAATGATCCAAAGCATACCTCCAAATTCACTTGCCACAGAATCAAGCTTTTGCATTGGCCATCCCAGTCCCCTGACCTAAACCCCACCTGCAGGGTGAGCTGAACAGGAGAGTCCACAAGCAAGGACCAAGGACTCTGAAGGATCTGGAAATTCTGTATGGAGGAATGCTCTCAAATCACGTGCTATGTGTTCTCCCACCACATCAAGTATTATAGGAGAAGACTCAGTGCTGTTATCTTGGCAAGGGGAGGGTGCACAAAGTACTAAATGCAGGGGTGCCAATAATTGTGACACACAAGTTTTTGAGAATTTTTTAAATTTTTTGATAAGGTTTTTTTAAATATAATTAATTTTACTTCAATTAAAGGTTCGATTTCTCTTGTATTTTTAGTGTAAGATCAAGCTGATGAACAACAAATACATTTTTTTCAGAGTCCTTTTTACTCATCTTAACCAAGGGTGGCAATAATTCTGGAGTGCGCTTTAAGCTGCACATTTAAAAACAAGATTGTTTGAATTATCACAAGCCCTATGGACCTCACCTTTACCAAACCTTTAGATATTACACACTTTTTATTTACATGAAGTCATTATTATGTGTTTTTTCTAAAATATTGGTGTATAAAATAAATATATTTGGTGATTTTGAAGTTTTGCATAGCCATTGTATTCCAAATGCACAAGGATTGTGTTTTTAAGTTATTTCACAAGTTCTTCAGAGTTCAGAGTTTTCTGGAAAAGCTGCCTTAAATGACACAATGACAATAGAGTATGTGTCCAAAACGCAATTCTGCCATTGTATTCAATGGGCCTCATGCAAGAACATTTTCTTATTTTTATCGTATCTTTCTCTTACTTTTTTTGTGAGGTGGCTTCTACGAGTGTTCCACGTCAGATTCAGCAAACGCTCGTAACTTCAGAAAACTGTCGTAAATTACAACATAAACATGCTTCTTCTTCTTAAATGAGTGCGCGTTCATGTGATTTGTGAATTAGCATAATTAACGCCCCAGTAATGCTATATAAGGTTAGGCGTCCCGCCCGATTTTCATAGGAAAGTCATTCATAACAATGGCACCGAACAAGACCAAGAAAAACTTTACGTGCTCAGAGATTGAAGTACTAAGTCAGCCAGCCCTGAGTCACCTTGGACTGATCATGATACCGTTTTTTTGGGGCACAACCTGTGCCAGCCAGAAGAGGATAGGCCACCCCCTTTTAGTCTGGTTCCTCCCAAGGTTTCTCCCTATCAAGGGAGTTTTTCCTTGCCACTGCCGCCTTAGGCTTGCTTTTGCGGGGGGTCCTTGCATGGACCTAAGAGGTCTTGGGACTTGTACCTTGTCCAGTTAACACAGAATTCAGAGGGTTTGGGACTTGCATCCAGCCCAGAGTCAGGTCACAGATATTTTGGTTTATTCAGAATAAACCCGATATTTTAACTTGGTTGAGTCAAGGCAGCATGGTAACTTAAAGAAGTGAAGCTGAAACAACAAATCATTTTTACAATCTACACATGGTTTATGAGTAAAAAAGTTAAATTGACAAAAAAGCTACAAATATCATGGTGGGGATATTGATATCAATAAAATACAGCTTTTAAGATTGAACTACTTTAAATGGCCATGATAACATGGAATTATAAAATAATTTTAACACCTATATGTGGAATTAATCTTCATTTGGGACAATATGCCCCATGGTGGGGGGGGGGCAATATATAGTTATCATATCGCTCCTATAACTGTCACTTAGGAATGTCACCTTTGGTCATTAAGTAATCAATCAAAGTTATTAACAGGTGGGTGTGTGACCCTTTGACAGGGAATCCCCAGGGCAGTGACATCTGTGTTATTTAGTTTGGTCTTCCATCCAATCACCACCTGGCATGGTGGCCACCCCTGCCACCGTGCTACAAAGATATTAGTTACTTTTCAGACAAAATCCCAGAAAAGATCATCAGATTGGCATCCCAAGAGGTAAAATGCCCCATTTACACAATTGTATTTTTAGTACTATAACAACAAATGTATCTACTAAGTTGGAATGACTTATTACTCCTATTCATGTATTGGATTAATCGCGGCTAAATTCTGTCTATATTGAAAAATACATAGTTCTTAAAGTTGACGTTTTCCCCCACACTACCCTACTAATGTTTGCTAATCGTTTAGCTAAATGGTTTTACTAATGGCTCTGTGACTGATGTTGCATTTGATCATTTAGGGTGACCAGGTGCATTGTAACTTGATGGCTACTGCAATTCTAAATAAATGTAAAAAGTCAGACCTTGGTTGAGGTTTCTACTGTACTCATTTTTATGTTTTAATTCCTGTTTCCAATCTTGAAAATCTGCTACATACAATGTAATATACTTCAAAATGTTTTATCCACATTTATTCAATGGATATGTATGTAGCCTACTGTATGCATAGACAGTGCCCCTTTAAAATCTCCACCTGTCTCAAAAATGTCACCTTTTGTTGCCTTACAGCCTGAAATTAAAACATATTCATTCTGACTTTTTCCACCTTTATTTACAAATTTTACCATACAACTTCCAAATAAAAAAAATTCTCAAAATTTCGGAACTTTCATTCAAATTAAAAAAATAGAATAGCTTGGATTGATAAGTCTACAGCCACTGTTAGTACTTGATAGAAGCACCCTTTGCTTGAATTTTGCACACCTAGATTGGACAACATTTTCCCATTCTTCCTTACAGAACTGTTTCAACATCGATGGACTGCAATCTTCAAGTCATTCCACAGGATTTCAAAAGGATGTAGGTCAGGGTAGGCCACTCAAGGGCATTCATACTTTTGTTTTTTAGCCACTCCACTGTTGCTTTAGCTATGTGCTTTGGGTCATTGTCATGCTGAAAGGTGAACCTCCTTCCCAATTTCAATGTTCTTGCAGAGGGCATCAGGTTTTCCTCAAGAATTCTTCTGTTTTGCTCCATCCATCTTCCCTTCTATCCTGACAAGTGTAAGGGGTCTAGCACTGTGCTTCATCACTTATCTGATGCTGCGGACCCAGCCCGGCTCCAAACCTGCCACCGCATCCTGTCGTCCACATGGCTCCTACCTGGGGCCCGCTGAGCAGCTGCTAGCAACATATGAACCCTGATCCCGAGCCTCAGTCTGTTCATCCTGATTACCACAATATGGTCTACACTCAAAATATGAAGCTATAATAGTGTCATCATTGAAAATTCAATGCTTAGAAAAACAATAGCATACCATTCCAAAACAAACTTCACAATTTGACTAACTTGGCTAGGAGGAAAGGTGCGAGAGTTAAAATGCCATTCCTGAGAACAGGGGCATCTGTAGTCACGTGAGGGAAATGGCCAGCATCTCATAAATAACAACTAACATGACATAAATACTACTGTTCAAATTAAAACTTTCTAAGGACTTGAGATATCTGAGAGAATTTAATTAAAAAATATATATATATACTGTATATGGTAAAACTATTACATTACTATCACAAATAATTGGACAAGTCCTGTCTTTGTTCTAAAGCACATGTAGGATTGAACTACAACACACCTTTCTACTTTTTGTACTCAACAAACCACCATCCACAGGGTTCTTATGTCCCTTAGCCGATTTGCAGTTTTTTAGTCAAAGCAGAAAATGTATTGAATGGATCCCACGATTGAAAAATCAATGCATTATGATTAATGATTTAGCTGACAGTCACACTGCCTGTCATAACAGTGAAAATAGGATAACCATGTTCTTCACCATGAGTTAAGCTAGTGTTTAAATAAAAGCTTATGCCCCCTTCATCTCAATGTCAACCCATGAGGGCGACAGACAAATTAGTTCTGTTTTTAGTTTACCTTCCCGGGACCACTTTGTCACACGTCATATGACAATCCCTGGATGGGAACAGAGCAGTCGGAGACGGAGTGGATTTTTCTGGTCCAGAGAACGAGACCGGGAGGGTTACTACCTTGCTCAAGGGTACAACGGCAGTGCTGGGAATTGAACCAGCAAGTTACAAGCCCAGTTCCTTAACCATTATACTACACTACCGGCCTATGACTTTCCACCCTCTGAATTGCAACTAGCTGTTAATTGGTCTTAATTAGACACTTTGGATTTCTATTAAAGCATGATTTACTCTGTTAAGGCCATATTATGTCAGAAATGGCTATGTATGCCATGAACAATAAATGGCCCATATTCACATGCCAGGACTTCTAATCGGTCAGATCAACTAATGCTCTCATTTTTTGTAATGTACTATGTGTCATATGATTACTTTAGAAAGAGGTTACCTTTTTTAAATTTTTAAATCAGTTTTAGACCAGCAGATTAAATCAGTGGGGGCATTATTGTTGGAGGTGTGGACACCTGGTCAATGAAACTAGTTAAATGACTGCGCAAATGGCAATGAGGCAAACTTGCATTCTTTTAAAATAAGTTTAAGGAAAAAAATGATGGTAGAACGTACATACATGCTTTCAACAACTTTAATTGATCAATAGATTAGCTGTAACAAACACCACAGTTGGTCCCCAGGACCGAAGTTTGCGAACCACTAATCTAGGGCATGAGCAGGCAGTTTCATCAAGAAGTCTGTCGAGAACTTACCAGAGAGGGATACTCTGGTCTGGTTGCAGTGCATAAACCCTTATTACACCTAAAAATGCATGTCTGCGAGTAAAGTGGTGCAAAGATTGATAGGATGATACGGAGTAAAGGTGTAACCCTTGTCTGTCACTAATAAACACTACTGTATTTGAGTGTACTCAACTCCTGGTGACTCTGCTATTGGGTGGCAGTGTAGCATAATGGTTAGAGAACTGGGCTTGTATCGCAAAGGTTCCAGGTTTGATTCTCAAGTGAGGCACTGCCATTGAGCAAGGTACTTAACCTGAGTTAACAGCTGAACAGTTCATGTTCAGCTGTATAAATGGATTGTATGTAAACTGCGTGACTCGCTCTGGATAAGAGCGTCTGCTAAATGCCTGTAATGTAATGTGTGTGCCAGCTCCTTCAACTTACCGCTAACAGTAGTGTTTAGTGTCCATAACTTGCATAAACCTTGAACATCTTGTATAAAAACATGGATCTTAAACATACCGTTTATCTTAAAGATTTATGTCAAGTGTTATCAAAGTGTAAGTTAACATTTGCATCTTTCCCACATCCGTCACATGTTGGAATGTGATGGTGTTGCTAGTGAGCTATAGTGGTAGTGACACCACTGTTCTTCTTTCTGTACTTCACGTTACCTCGTTGTTTTTATTTTTACCCTTCACTGTTTTTTTGATGCAATAGCCAACACTTCAGACCTTCAGTGCCATGATGTCGAGCTAGCTCCCATTGCTAGCTAAGATAGCTTGATTTGGAAAGTGTGCCCAGGGTGTGGCCTGAGTGGGTGTTAAGGAAGTTAGGTGCCAGCGGTAAAGCTGGGTATCCAGGAGTGGCGGCAATCGGTATTGAGGAAGATGTTAACATGCATAACCAGCTGGAGACACACAATTCAAACACAATGGTGCCTCATCACTCATAAGCCTAATCTAATAAAATGTCCCGAACTGGCATACGATGCAGGCCATTTTAGTACTTTTAATTTAATTTAGTAGTAGTAGTAAACGGTTCATTTGTTTATAAAAAATGAGATAAGATACCATAATGTACATGTGGTAGCAACCAAGCTGAATTGAAAGTACATTTTACTTTGGTATAATTTAAAATTAATTAAATTAAATACAAAAATTAAATAATAATCTAAAACATAAACAGCAACATTAAAAGTATAAAATAGACTGACATAAAATTGACTAACCAACACACAATAACGTGACAAACTGACATACCAGCACACAACAATCATTACAGTGTTCACTTATTTAAAAGTCTGGTCATGTGTGGGATAGCACTCCGCCAGTAGCGCTCAGTTCTACACCGGACCAAGTCCAGTTCTGCTGAGGACCGTGTCTGGCGGTGACTTATGGCGGATCGCTCAGGTGGGAACCACTTGCGGAACAGGGGGGATTTCAGGAGTGAATTGGCGCAGGCTCTGGTGAGGTCATCACGCCGTGAGCAGAGGGGTGGGAGCTCAAGGCGACTACACGATTCGCTCTAAGAAGTGAACTCCTGACCCAGGATGATTCATACAGCTCTTCTCTGCATCTTTTCTATGGCCTTGGATTGTGCTCTGGTGAGGCCAGGATGCCACACCCACACCACATACTCCAGAGTGGGTCTGATGTAGGTGGTGTAGATGGTACCCAGGTCATCTGGAGGAATGCCAGCATTCTTAAGGCGTCGGAGAAGAAATAAGCGCTGGCTGGCAGAGGTGGTCCACCTGTTCAGACCACTACAGGTTGGCCTGAATATGGATGCCCAGGATCTTTAAGGTGGCAACTCTCTGGGAGGAGGTCCCTCCATCTGTCAGTTTTATGTTTTGTGAAAGGCTCTTGTTTAGATGTTGTTTAGAGCCACATCATTTCCACATAATTTACTTAATTTACATAATTTTACATAATTTAATTTCCACATAAGTGATTGTTAGTAGCTAATGAACATTAATCTAGCTATCTAGAACTAGCTATCTAGCTAGTTGATCATGGTAATGTTATATATATATATATATACTACCGGTCAAAAGTTTGAGTACACCTGCTGGAAACTAGGTTCATCTCATAATTGACACCGTATACATTTCTGTAAATACTTTAAAATGACAAAAAACACATGTAACAATGAACAAAATGAACATCAAAGAAATGTTCAAGAAAATAATATTGAAAATTGAATCTTGGATTCCTCAAAATAGTCACCCTTTGGCGTGAGAATAGCCTCACAAACAGTGGCAATTCGGTTAATACGTTTTAGCAGGAAATCACCCGACATGTTTTCCCAGCTATCCTGCAGCAATTCCCAGAGAAACTTGTGGGTTGCTTTGCTTTGACTCTTCCTTTCCAGTTTGTCCCATACAAGTTCTATGGGATTGAGGCCTGGACACTGGGCAGGCCAGGTCTTTAGTTTGAGTTGTTGTTCACATTCCTCCTTCACCAGATAGTTCTTGCACAACTTCAAGGTGTGTTTCGGGTCGTTATTTTGCTGAAGAATGAAGGAGTGCCCGATTAGCCATAGTCCAGATGGAAGGTGTACTCAAACTTTTGACTGGTAGTGTATATATATATACATATAATACGTATATACAATGTATATATATATATACAGTATATGCAACAAAACAGTAACTTCCCTCAATGTACATTATAGCTTCTATACATGCTACATTAATTTGACACAGCTAGCCCCTATACATTTTTCAGTCCTTTAAAACATGACCAATTTGCATAAGTTCATGATAACATGGAAGTATCACAATCAACTCTCAAGAATGCACCATTATGGGTGTGTTAGATATTAGGGGTGTGAAACCATTCATTACACTTGTGATTATTTTCTTTGCTTTATTCTGTTCTAGCGGCATTGTCCCTTCGTGCTAAATGCTTACTGCAAAGCAACGGTCTACAATCCCATAATCTATGAAGTTCCCCTGATTATAAATAATTTGGTGCTTTTGTTATGTTTGATCATACCTGCAGCAATTTGTCCGTACCACTGACAATGGGGATGAGCAGCCAAGAATCAAGTTAGCACTTTTCCCCAGGGCCCTACGGAAGAGAGGTTGAATATAAGGATAAAAGAACACATCAGTTTTGTACACTTTGTGGATGGAGTTTATGATTAACAATCATTTGAATTCCAACTGGGCCACGACCATTTCGTTCCCTCGTCTTCTTTCACAGGCAAAATTTTAAGCAGTGCAACAAAAACACGGTTGTTTTAAGAATATTTGATGATTGAATTTCAGGTGGGCTAAACTTCTCTGCTCCTCTCACAGACTGAACCAGAGCTAACCAACCAATATGTTCACAAAGTTCATAAATCTAAAACTGAGATGACAAGGCTGAAGCAACCTCATCTCAAGAGCAGTAAATTGTGATTAGCAGGAGGCTGAAAATGTTGATTTGTTCTGCTGCCAGCAGCATGAAAAAAGCAGTATACATTTCCAGAGAGAAGGAGAAGAAAGAATGGAGGAATATTACTCTCAGCTCATCCGTGGTGGCCTTGCTGCCTCCTGTCTAGTGAGCGCTAGAAGACATAGAACTTTGTTCTTGCTTACAGAATATGGAAAAATTGAAATATTAATATTAATATGATTCTGAAAAAACCCCATATCATAAACACTTCTATTTGAATGTACCAAAATACATTAAGTTATCTTGGTGTTTATTTTACAATTATAAATAAAATCATTTTTACAAGGCTGGAAAAACTTCTTCCAATGGGGCTGCATCAGATGTGAGTGTTGTGAATACTTGTATGCAGGATATGGGCCAAAGCAAACAGAAGAGATGCAAAATCAGGTACTCAATTGAGTCAACATGTCACCTCTTTTTATGTACATTTTTACTATAAACAGAAATCAACAGCCACCCCATTTACTGGGGATAAAACCAGCCAAGGCAAACACTCTTTGACAGGTGTGTGTCTGTGCTCGTCACAGTGGGGCCCATCTCTCCATCTGGAGGTCCTGCCCTGCCAGACGGACTGTCCTCTGACCAGGAGTGTCTCCATCCCACCACCATCCATACCCATTGATGATCCCTATGCCATGAGCTGGAAAGCTGGAAACCTTTGTGCAAGCACAGAAGCCTAATTATTTTGATGTTATAGAGAATTATACAGAAGCACAACATGTGGAGGTTTTAGTTTAAATCATGTTTGAGAATCCATGTCCTATGCTTATCACTCTTATCAGAATGGGTTTCCCTCCAACTCCCCAGTTCTTTGTTGGCAGACTGCAATCAGAGAAGGTGCAGCTTTTGGTTCAGGAAGTCTTGGAAATCAGGGGTTTATTTTGGGTGTCTTCCCCAAAGGAAGTAGAGAATTTCATTAACACATCCTAATTGCTGTGCGGTTCTGTCAGTGTCTTATAAGAATAGCACCATGTGACAGAAAGCCCTGCCAACCGTGGTTTGGCACATGAGCCAGGACAGTGTTATGTTTAGGGCAGCCCTGCACAGCGTGGCCACGTCTCCCATCATGCATCAGTGCACATTTTAATCATGTCAACCTCTTCATTCATCTGTTTCTCACACTGTCCAACCAAACACCCGAGGACTTTGTCCCTGCCTTTCGTGATATCCTGTGTGGTTCAACAAGCGATCTGGGGTTGAACTGAAGCAATTACTTAAAACAGTAATGTGTGTGCACAAATGCACTGCTCTCTCTCTCTCTCTCTCTCAATTAATTAGGACCCAGCTCCCCCCCATGCACCCAATTAGCCATTGACACTTCAACTGCAATTAAACAATAATATTTCTCCACAAGACGAGCGAGTTGTAGGCTTGCAATATTTGTAAATATTTCGATTTCTTAAGAGTTCAACCCACAAAATGTACCAGCAGCACATAAAATAATTTCTGATGCAGTCCCATTAGCAAGCATTTCCTCATTAGTGGTTAGGCATCATCCTTGACCTTGCCACACGTAACTAGTTCTAAGATGTACTAGTCAGTGCCACTTGGGCCTCAAGTTTAAACTTTAAATTCCTCTGTTTACTGTATAGCACACTGGCTTTGAAAAACTCAAAATAAAACCTAGCAAACAAACAAAGGTGCCTTTTTTATGAGCATTAAACAACCCGTTCTGCACAGATCAGATTCATGGATATTTAGGACTCTGGGTATGGAGAACAGGGAACAGTAGAATGATACAATTGGGAAGCTATACCCATTTGGTGGGTAAATGTAAACGGAAACAGGTTGAGAGTAATCATCGATTTAAAGGTCTGTGGTTCATCCTCCTCAATTTTAAGCTGACAAATCGGTACTGGTACTAGTAATTGTACTAGTCCTACCGGCATGGTGTCTTGATACTGCTGTATGTTTGGAAGAGGGCTGCAGGATATATTGCATGAACATTTTGAGTTTTTGACTGATTTCATAAGTATGCCATTTAAACTTTATCAATTCATAGAGCTGTATACTGACTGAAAAATATGTACTGACTCAATTCAAAGGCCTTACTCAGGGATAAAAATAATAATAATCCCACCTGCAAACTTCTGCTTGATTTCACACACTAGTGTAGCACACTCCTGTCTTGTGTTTTCAGGCAGAAACATTTCATATTTCTTTTTTTTTTTCTTGTTTCTGATTTTCTCCCATTTTCTCCCAATTTGGTAGCCAATTAGACCCGCTATTTTTACGTCAATCCCCCCCTAGTAATGTGAGTTTGCTGCCGTAGTCCTGCGACCGGTAGTGACGGCACCCGCAGCCCGTCGACCGTAACCCGGTACTACAGGGCCACTCTTATACGCAGCGAACGTCACGTCGGCTCCCCTCCCCCCTCCCTGGGGCGGACAGCCAAACGCCGCCCCCTGGTGGCACTCCCGGCCAGAGCCAACACTTGGCGAGACGGGGAATTGAACCCCGGTCTCCGTGGCCAGCGTCGGACGTTGTTACCACTGGACCACGCGGGAGGCCATAAAACATTTCATATTTCTTACAGCATTGGAGCACTTTGTAGCTTTTAGTCAGTAAAAGGCTAAAAGCCCAATGTCGCCATTACCACGCAGCCTCCGTATTAGGGGGAAAATCAGGTTAATAGAGTAGTAGTGGTCTTTCCCCTCTCCTGCTTTTATTCCTGGACCCTTTCCACCTACGAGATCACTTTACACCGCATAACGTAGTATAAGGAAGGGGAGGGAAATATATTTCCGCTCTCAATGTTTGGGTAACCGATGGATAAACCATATGAAATGCATGGTTCTTTTAGAAGGAATAACTGCACTAGGGAAATGTAGGAACTTGAAGAAAATATGTGGTATCAAAGTAGAGATTGTGAAATGATTGACCCCTACTCAGATGCATTGACATGTTCAGCTATAATCATACATACAACATGGGATTTGAAGGTGATCCACCCACAGTGTGAAGCCCACGAATGCTCCCACCCTACCTATGAACAGACAGCTCACACCCCTTGGTATAGGCCTAACAAATCCAGAGTTATTACCGTGGCCGCAGTGGCCAATGTTAGTCTATGTTTTGAGGTGTTTCCATTAAGGGGAACAAAGAAACGATTCATAGGAAACAGTAGCTGCATTGGAACGATTGGCAAGGGTAATAGTGAGACAAGGGGCTCATTACAGACAGGTGTTTTCCTAGTGTGTGGGCAACAAGCATATACTAGCCAGCCTCTTAATGGATGGGGCCGATGTTTTTTAGCACAGATAAGAAGGGTAACGGGGACAGAGATCCAGGTTTTTCACAGGAAAAGAAGGGAACTAAGACAGGCACAATGAGTATGGGGAGTAATAATACCCACATATGGGGTATACAACACAGGAAGAAATAAAGGCCTTATCACAAGTGGTAGAAAGTCACATGAATCACTCCTTGTCAGCCATTGAAGCGGTATCTAAGGAGTTAGGTGAGATCCGACAATTCACTATACAGAATCAAACAGCTCTTGACTTACAACCCAAACCAGAGGGGACAGAGCCTTTTCCATAGCCGCCCCTAAACTGTGGAATAGCCTCCCCCTCCACATCAGGTCAGCCCCGACCCTGGAGGCCTTTAAGTCCCGGCTAAAGACTCATCTCTTCTCACTGGCCTTTGACCAGAGCTGAGCCTGCCTCCTAGGTCGCTACTTTTAGTCCCTTTATGCTTTATTTTTCTAATCTGCTGCACTTTATTTTCGTTTCTTTTATCTTTATTTGTATTTTTATCTGAACCCTTGCACTTATTTGTATTTGCACTTTTTGCACTATTATGTTTAGTATATGTATTGTATCCATCCATTGTCTAAGCCGCTTATTCCTGGTCAGGGTCGCGGGGGGGTGCTGGAGCCTATCCCAGCATGCGTTCCGGGCGAGAGGCAGGAATACACCCTGGACAGGTCGCCAATCCATCACAGGGCACACACACCATTCACTCACACACTCATACCTACGGGCAATTTAGACTCTCCAATTAGCCTAACGTGCATGTCTTTGGACTGTGGGAGGAAACCGGAGTACCCGGAGGAAACCCACGCGGACACGGGGAGAACATGCAAACTCCGCACAGAAAGGCCCCCGGCCTGGTTTCGAACCCGAGACCTTCTTGCTGTGAGGTGACAGCGCTACCCACTGCACCACCGTGCCGCCATTATGTATTGTATATGTATATATATTTTTTTTTTTGCTCTATGTTTTTTAACTGTGAAGCACTTTGGTACAGTCACCAAAAAACTGTTATATAAATAAAGTTGAGTTGAGTTGAGTTGAGTTGAGTACTGTTGGCCCAACAAGGCGGAGTGTGCCAAATTGTAGGAAGTGAATGTTGCACCTACATTTCCGATGCATCCCGCACCATCCAAGAGCTTAAGAAAGACTCCAAGCAGGGCATTAAAGAATTGCGTGATGTACATGGGTGGGACCCAATGCAATGGATGAGCAGTTTCACCGGGCCATGGGGAGCACTGATTGTTAAATATATTTTGCATGGATTAGACATCATTATATTCATATTACTGCTGCTGACATGCTTCAAGATCGTATGCCAATCCTGTGCCATAAAAGCAACAGCACAGATAATGATGGCACAGTCATATGAAGAAGAAGAAATCGTGCTGAAAGAAATGGGTGGGATCAACATAGCGTAATCCCACCCTGGCTGATTGTTTTTGTTTACTTCGTTTTCTTCATTTTCTTAATGCTGCTATTTGCTATAACCCTTCTGCATGCTGGAATGTGAAGACATGAGAAAGAGGGTTAAATGCTCAGTGGTATAACGATTACTGTCACAATAAAGAATGTGCGCTTGTGTGATGGAGTGAAATTATGTTTCCCTGAAATATGAACCACCCTGTATGATATCCACCTCATACTCAATCAATAATCATGTATTTTGTTATCTTTTTTTTTGTTACAATAGTAACAAAAGTGAGGAGTGTAAGGGAAAATTTTGGTTAGGCCGCTTTCTGTTTGTTAGTATGCTGAAGGACAAACACCTTTGTTACATGCCACATGACAATCCCTGGACTGGAGCAGAGCAGCCAATGATAAGAACTGGCAGAGGAGTGGGGTTTTCCGGTCTACGGACCGGATCTTTATTTTTTTCTCACCTCCTCCGAGGGGGGAATCCCCTTTCGGGGAACACACAACAAACAGACAGTCAGCGGCTTTCCACACCGCCTTCATACATCCACATTTAACACGCATCAACACTTACCAGGACAGGGTAGAACTCTACGCACTGTCCCGACACACTCTACACACATCTCAACAATGCACCTCCTCAGACCGGAGTTCCCCTAGAACCTCCCCAGGCACACACATATCCAGTGACTTTTCAAGTGCTTCCCCAAATCCATGCACACAGAGACACTCAAACTTTTCAGTCCAAGCTCTCTTTTGACCCAAACACACAGAGACCCTCACCACTCCTCACAGTGAGAGTTCTCTGACAACCAGCCCCGAGACACTCTCCACTCTTTCAGTGAGAGTTCTCAGGCCGTTATCCAGAAACACTCTCCACTGCCCGAGTGCGAGTTCTCTTCCAATCACACCAAGGGCGAGATGCGGACCCTGTTTCACGATCACACCGAGGGAGAGAGGCGGACACTCTTAGTGCACCCGCTCTCCCTCTTTCCCATACACACAGGAAGCACTCTACTCAGTCACTTTTGACTAACGCACACAGAACTCAACATAGATTCCACACAGACTCCGCCTCCCAGAAGTTTGGATTACAGACACGCACCACCATGCCTGACAGAGTCACATCAAACACCAACACTAATAATAATACACAATACAACACGATACCATACGCGTGCGTGCACGCGCACACTCACACACACATGAACAACGACTCTCAATACCCCCACATGAACAACAAGACTAACAACTTTACAACGCACACGCACACGCACACGCACACGGCACACGCACACGCACACGCACACGCACACGCACACGCACACTAACTCTCTTGATCCATACGTATACATGAATGACAAGAGAAAGACTAACTGATCCCCCACTCGCCCCTCCGGCTCTTAAATAGGCGTACTTTCTGCCTGGATCAGGTGGGACTCGTGAGGCAATCACCTGTCTATCATTCACTCACCCAATCACCATCACTCAACACCAAACAATTCACATTCTCACACACAACCAGGTCAGTGAATAATCACTTACCAATTAACATCAATTAAATAATAATTAAATCAATTATGGCCTTTGGAGCAACCTTCTGGGCAACAGTCCACACTCTCACACCCTGTAAGAGTGCCAAACCTGACCTTGGAAAGTCTCACTGTTCCAAAGGCCTCCACAACATGGAAAAACAAAGGCAACCCTGCCACTCCAATGTTGCCGAGACCGACACCCTCCACAGCCTTGTTTGATTTTCTCATTTCACAAGTATGTACTACCCCGCCTGTACAGAGATGAGTGTGTGTGGCTCATAGGCTTGTCTTATCTCATAGACCCCTGACATACTGCTGTATAATCAGTTTTGGGGAAGCTACTATGAAAGCATAGTTTTACCAGCTATCAATTACTTCACAATGAAAGAAACTGAACTACAGCCAAGCTACCCTCAAGAGAAATATAGTTTGGTTAACTAAAGTTACTCAGAAAATGTACTTTGTAAAAAATGATCACATCTACATATGCAATGTAATACAAAATTGTATTATAACAAAATATAATGCAAAATTAAGTCACATGACTGCAAAAAAATAACAACAGAATTTATTATGTGTATTATGTGGTTCTCTGTGGCTCAGTTGGTAGAGCACAGCGTTGGCAACGCTTAGGTTGTGGGTTCAATCCACACTGGGGCCACATATACTGAAAATGTATGCATTCACTACTGTAAGTCGCTTTGGATAAAATCGTCTGCTAAATGGTGTATATTATATTATTATTATAAAAAATAAATTATGAATAAATTATACAATACAACATTTTGCTGGCAAAAAATCTTCCTGGCAACTAAACATTCTTGAAGTATATAGAGCCATCAGCTTTTTGTGTGTGTGTGTGTGTGTGTGTGTGTGTGTGGATGCAGGCTTTATCTGCTGATGACTCTGAATGAGCTCCAGTCTTTCGAGCAGGGTGGCTCTGGCCTGCTGATGTTATCAGTCGGGAAGCTGCTCCAGGCCTCTCACTCTTCCTCTACTATTATCTGTCTTTTAATTCTTGAACTATATACAGCCATCAGCTTTGTGTGTGTGTGTGTGTGTGTTTGTATGTGTCACTGCAATGAAATTTGTTATTTTTTGCATTGTTTATGGGTATGTTTTTATTGAGCTATGTCCATGTGTTTGTGTGTGTGTGTGGATGCAGGCTTTATCTGCTGATAACTCTTTATGAGCTCCAGTCTTTTGAGCAGGGTGGCTCTGGCCTGCTGATGTTATCAGTCGGGAAGCTGCTCCAGGCCTCTCGCTCTTCCTCTACTATTATCTGTCTTTTAATTCTTGAACTATATACAGCCATCAGCTTTGTATGTGTGTGGGTGTGTGTGTGTGTGTTTGTATGTGTCACTGCAATGAAATTTGTTATTTTTTGCATTGTTTATGGGTATGTTTTTGTTGAGCTATGTCCATGTGTTTGTGTGTGTGTGTGTTTGTCTCTGTGTGTATTTCTCATCACTCTCAGGGTATGAGGGATTCTGTCTCACTTTCAATCGTCTATCTCTCTTTCTGTCTTCCTGCCAATATCTGTATGTCTGCCTGCCTGAGTCTTCTGTCTGCCTGCCGGCTTGTCTGTCTTTGCCAATGTCTGTATGTCTGTCTATCTGTCTGTCTGCCTGCCTGTCTATCTGTGTCTTCTGCATGCCTGCCTGTCTGCTGGCTTGCCTGTCTTTGCATATGTCTGTCTATCTGTGGGTCTGTCTGCCTGTGTGTGTGTGTGTGTGTGTGGTAGCAGCCAGTCGGGTGAGAGGCAGGGTCGGGATCAGGGTGGGGTTAGGATCATGGTCAGGGATAGGGTTATGGTCATCGTCGGGGTCAGGGTTAGGGTCAGGGTCAGGATTAGAGGTATTTTTCTTGAACTTGCACCTTTTACAAACAAGGCCATAACAATGCTCTAAACAATGAGCATTGTCAGCTTAGTTGCCAGAGCAGAATCTCTTATTTACATGACACATGAACAGTCTCTCAAAGTTCTCTCAAAGTCTCTCAAAGACAGGTGGTTACGTTTGGCAGTGAAAATGTCCTTGCCAACACTAAAAAGCCGCTCACATGCAGCACTGGCAGGGACACCGGTGTTGAATTTTATGAAGACTCTTCTCATTTTTGGCAGAGATGAAAATGCAGTTAGCAGGGATGTATCCAGGGACTTCAGAAAGACTTCCACCTCATGGTGGAAAAGTCTTCTTTCCACCGTCATCTTTCTTCTTACCGGATCTTCCTCCTCATCAGCTGTTGGAGATGTTGAAGGTGTTTGCAGCCACCTCACCTCCTCTCTCAGACCTGTCTCCGTGTCTGCCTTCTGTTCCATCAGTATGTACTCCATTCTGAACATGGGGTGGCAGGCAGTTGCCATGAGGCACTTTCTGCTCTCGAACACATAGCCAAACCTGAGAACAGATCAAATATACTTTATTAATCCAAGGAAAACTCTTGAGTATCATACAGCAGCCGATGACACTCTGCCCCCCCACTTTCAAACTAAGTTAGGTGCCCCTGGTAGTGGATCCATGTGTGTGTGCGTGCACATGTGTGTAAGTCTCACCTTTGCTTCACCCCCCCAATGAGAGCATCGACCAATGGCGTGCAGTACTGGAGTTTGGATTCCCTCTTGATCTTCTGCAGTTTCTCAATGAGGGTGGCGATGGTGGGCAGCAGCACCCCATAGTAGGCCATCTTGTCCAATTGGAGGAGATCAAGGGCTTTTGCCAATGGAGCAAGCACCTGAAACACAATGTGGTATAATTATACATGATTGAAACTGATTTAACATTTAAATATAGCCAAGCATGCTCTTGAGAATACACTGCTTTTTTAACCTCAAAATCCACTTGCACTGCGACACATGCTGAAGGTGTATTTTATACTTTTTTCAAAACTGCTATATCAATAACATTTACCATGACATATTCACTGATGTAGGTCTTCTCTGCTTCTTTGAAGCGAGGTAGGTCAAGCCTTCCACATACATCATCCAGGTCTCCCTCTCCTCCTGTGGTAAAACTTTTCAGTCTCTCCAGGGCGTGGTATGTGGAGTTCCAGCGCGTTGCATTTGGAATGACCAGCTGGCTTCCAAGTATTTATTGGATGATGTCCAATGCCTGTGTGCTGCGGCTCTCTTTATTCCACAGGGCTTGACACTTATCGGAGGGTAAACCCCAGGGTTGATCTAGATATTTTTTTGAATGGCTCTGATGTTTTTGCAGCCTGTTGTGCATCAGTGGTTGCCACAAGGTTAAGTGTGTGACTGGCACATCTCTAGTGTTGTGGTAAGTGATAAACCTCATCCCCAGGATCATTGAGGATGTTTATCACTTCGGTGAAGTGCAGGTCTTCGTCATCTTCCTCTTCTTCATTCTCCTCCTCATTACTGTCTTGCACATCTGCAAACACTTGGAAGGCCTTCACAAAGTTAGACCCATTGTCTGTGGTTGTGAGACTAACCTTGTGCTCGACTTTAAAATCTTTATGTATGTCTTCCAGCATAGCAGCTAGAACATTATATGTATGCCTCCCTATGATTCTACGGCAAGCAAGAGCTCCAGAATTAATCTGAAGTGTGTCGTGGTCAATCCAATGAATAGTGACGCCCAGAAAGCTTGACCAGGCATCTGTTGTTGTTGCTACAAATTCTTGCAGAGAAAGAGCAGTGCAGAGATTTGACCTCATGAACGCAGACTCATCTTCCACCATCTTCACCAGTGTCTTTCTTGACAGTAGCTGTCTTCCAGGTACCAGCTCCTGGACATATTCTTTAAACTCTGGTCTCTCAACAATGCTCATTGGATGAAGGCCTTGCACAACAAACTTGAAGGTAAGTTTGTTGAGTCTTGCCTGAGACACTGAGCTGACTGCTGGCCTTGTGAGGAACTGTGCTACTGTACCAGGTTGCACTCCTGAAGATCCAGCCTCATCCTCTGGAGATGGCTGTGGTCTTTTCCTGGACTCTTGCTGCATTTTTTCCATTTCAGCACATTTGAATGGATGCTTCCTCTAATAATAAAAGAAAGCCACATTTAGACTATAAATTAACACAGAATAGCATGTAATTTAAAATTGGTCCATATAATTACCCTCTAGAATATTACCAAAAATATTTTGCAGCTAGCTACATTACAGCTCAAACACGCTGAATAAAAACCTAATTCAATACATCATACTTTTCACAAAATATAATGCAAAAAGAGGAACACGTCATATCCGATGAGAATACCAAAAAATCTCAGCATAATGAAATTACGTATATTGACTTTGCTTAATTACCTGATCTGTAATGTTACAGTAGACCTAAATCAATTGACTGTGTTATGCACGTGTGTGCAACACTCTTGTTCGTTTGCCACTTATCTAACCTTAGCTAAGTTATTAAAACTTAAATTACTGTAAGTTTGCAAAGTTGGGCTAACGTTAATACACTCACCTTTATATGTGTTCTTAGGTTTGTGTTCGACGTCTTTGCTGTGGAGAGTGTTTGCATTTTCGGCTTGCATAGCTCACATGTGAAAACGTAGGTCTCGGTGGAGCTAGTCAGCGTCATATATTTGCTTAGATAAGGCCACGGTGGTGGTTCCTCAGACATGATGCAGTGTGAGCAACGCCTTTTGCACACGGTGGGGGAGAGTAGGGTTTGTGAGGCTGGTGATGGTTGGCATGCTACAGCGGAGCACGCTGGTGCCATGCCTTCACAGCCATCAGGATTAGAGCAGAAAAGGGACGGGGCGGGGTTGGTCAAAGGGGTTTGAATCAAATGAGGAGAGGCAGCGGTAAAAAATAAAAAATATTAAAAATATTTTCTTTTATAGCCAAAAGTAGTTGGTAGTTCCTGTAGTTAACTACACCTCAAAATGGCAAACAAGTAATTAACTACTAAAATCACTGTGCACATTTGAATCTAGTTGAACTACCAGCAAACTGCTGCAAAATGTAGTTCTACAATGTAACTACAGTAACTACATGTAGTGAAACTACTCCCCAATACCGTGTATAATCATGACAAAACTGTTGGAAATTTCCAAAAGGGTCACAAGTTTAAAGTTGCCCCCTTCCTAATGTATGCAAGAAACGTGTATTGTGGGAGGGAAAAACTGGTATTTGGCCCATCAATAAAGGAGGGATTTCAGCCATGACCAATGGGTGAAATTCCAAAGGGCGATTTTCCACGACAGTGGGGCTTAATACTGCTTCAAAATTGCATATATTAAGCTATTAATGATCTTTGTTTGAAGTGAAAGTATTCTAGATGATATACTATTCTAAATCACAATTAATTTAATTTATTTCTTGCTAATGTTGCTGTACCTAGTCAATGTAGCTAACGTACGTGGTTGATATGATGAGCCCTGCCATGTGTTAGGCAGCTTGATTTAATATATAGCCTATATAGCTGGATAGCTTGCTAATGATTCCTGGCAGATGTTTCAAAACTATCAGTGACATCTCGATAAAGGTAGCCTTTTCGTTTAACCACTCTTGACACATTCACTAGGTATCTCATATCTGGTCGCTGATTTTTAGTAAAAATTTCCTAAGATCTCTGTGTTGTTAGAGAAAACATAGTTTAATAAGAATATCAGACTAATCGTTCCATATCTAACCGGTATACTCACTCATAAAACAATCTGAAGGCTCCTTATCCCATGCCATGAGTGTTACACCACTTATTCTAATCTGACAACTGACTGACAAGCATATGTGAAGAAGACTTCCTGGGAAAAAAAGTAGCTGAAATGAATTGAATGATTTATTTTAATGGTGAACATTAAATGGCTGCATTATTTTAACAATAAAGACCAAGAAGTTTTTTTAAAATAAATTAAGTGTTGATGATAGATGTGCCAGAGCTGAGCCCCGGATAGCCCCAACCCTATTTAACCTCTGGTCCTACGTACATATTTTTGCTTATCAGCTGTTTATTGCCGGTGGCCATCAGACACACCATAGATGTAAAAAAAATATTGTTTATTAACCCCTTACTCTATGTACTCTACTCTTCCACTTTATCACTTTGGTTGTCTTTCTTTATCCCTTTTGTACTTCTGTACTTCTGAGTGTGAGTATTCACTCACACTCAATATTTTATTATCAAATTTTAATCATATTGAAAAATACAAGTCAATGAACAAGTATGAGTTGTTGACACAAGGGGAATCGAACCCGGGTCTACCATCTAGGATGGCAAAATCTTATTCTGTAAACTATACGCACCACATGTCAGTTAGTGCGGTCACATATATCATATATACTTGGTAGTCGTCAGGTTTGTTGCGCTACATTCATTCCACTGTGCAATGTGCATTCTCTCATATGAAGCTCCGAGTACTGAACCCATTTTCAACACAGTGTTTTGGAAACCCGCAACTATGAACATAATCGTAACAATCGCGCCACAGACTTGTACGAGTTGGGACACTCACGGATCAACTTTCACACAAGAAGTTATAACTCTCATTGGTCAGGAGACAATCAGTGTGTCAGTGCAGTAAGCGTGATCCTCCAGCACCCAAAACAGAAAAGGAACATAATTATGATTGTTAAACCACAGGGAAATTATTAGTGATATAAATATTTAGAGGGGAGAGTGCATAAAATAATCTTAGAAATTTATAATTGGCACAGCAAATATACAACAATTTAAAATCCCAAGGCAATGCACAATTCATGGAAGAGCTATCATAGCTTGTTTAATGCTTTCCATTAAATGAGCAAACACTCCAGTCACACTATCAAGTATAAAGTCAAGGGGGGTGAATATTTGTGGAATTAGTTATTGTCTGTTTCTTATTTGTAATTAATTAAGAAAAGGTTTTGTTTTTCTATTTGACATTATGGAGTATTTTGTGTTGATCAGTGACAGGAAATCCCAATTAAATCCATTTTGATTCCATGATATAAAATGTGAAAAATGCCAAAGAGGGTGAATACTTGTTATACTCACTCTACATGTTTTCTGTATTAATAGCACATCATATGAAAAAGATCCATAAGAAATGTAAATGTAAATCTTGTAAGTCGCTCTGGATAAGAGCGTCTGCTAAATGCTTAAATGTAAATGTAAATGTAAATGAAATACCGGCATCTGTTATCATCTGATCCAGCTTCATCTGCAGCGCTCCCAGTATCTGCCACTGGTGGCTTTTAAAAGAGGAAAGAACATTGATGATAATTCGGTCCATACTCACATGCAAGGGAGCAACAAACAGCTTCCTTCACCAAGGCGTCTGAGTCCCGTGCCTAATGGCTGCCAGTCACTCTCATCCCCGCATGGGCAGGAAGTACTCCATTAATGATGTCATAACTTGTGATTCACCTAAAAACCTAGGGAAATTGAATGTTTATTTACTGGAAATATTATGGTAAAATCACACATATTAGCACATACAACACATAGATCACTAACTTACTCAAATCCACACAAATCCTCTCACTCAAATTAATGAGTTGGAACATCTGTGATACTGGTTCACAGGCAAAGAAAACTAAAATTTTAAATCATCTAATCAAGTTACAGGCTAATATATATATTCTTGTAATAGATTATATTCTATAATCTATTATAGAAACCCATTTATCAGAATCGGAACATCAGAAATGAAAAACTTCACAATTTAATCAAGTATATTCAGCAACCTGCAATGCAAAGAAAAGAGGCGTCTCAATTTTGATAAACCAAAGAATACCACTAATCCACAAAAATACCATTGCTGATCCTGAAGGTACATTATTATCAACGCCTCAATCAATAACAATAACATGACCATTGCAAGCATATATGGCCCCAATATTGATGATCCGTCCTTCTTCCACACATTTTTATCATCATTAACTGATCTCACAAATTGAAGAATCGTCAGGTCAAGCATCTCAGGCAATTCCAGAAATTAGCACTACAGAAACACACACAAAAAAAAGAGTGATTTTGGTTTTGGTGATAGTTGGCGACTGAAAAACATATCAACAAGGAAATACTTATATTTCTCCCCCCTTCACCAATCATTCTCTTGCAGTGACCTCTTTCCTACCAGCCATTCAATTATATCTGATATATCTGATGCCATCCCCATGATAATCCGTGATCATGCCCGTCTCCTTTAATTTAAATAGTAAACATTTCAAACACATTCTTTCAAAAAGAATCCTTCTGGGAAATAAATGATTCTCCGGATATCTCATCCACATTACTCTGGGAAAGGGACAAAGTAGTACTGAGGGGGGAAATCATTTAATATTCATCACTTAAGAAAAAAAGGAACAGGAACTTGAAAATAATCTGTAACAAAAAAATCGAACAACTGAATGATTCTTATGCTAATAATCCCACAGAACAAATTCAGATCAAACCAAAATTTAATGAAACCAAATTTCAATTAAATGATATCATAAATTAAAAAACACAATTCCTGATACAGAGGCATGACAATTTTGAACAACAAATCATAACAACATCTCACAAGCCAGCTCAAACGAAATAAAGACAATTATTCCTGTGATAAGAAATTCAGCAAGGAGGGCCATGCAGTCACCTCAAAACATAAACAACACCTTCTGGGAATTCTATAGCCAATCATACACAATGATCTGACCTGGACCTTCTCTGATACTCCAGTGATAATGCGGTTTGCCCCTGCTGCTCTGATGATGTTATGATGATGATGATGATGATGATGATGATGTGCTCACTGCCCCTGATGCTACCTGCCTGCCTGCCTCACTACTGCAAAATAGAGATTATCCTCATATTAATTGCCTGACACCATATAATTTAAGACAATCCTACCATCTTCAATCAATAGCACATTAACAAATTTGGGGGGGCAAATCTGACCTCCTCTGTTGCACTGGTGATATGGTTGCTCGCTGCCCCTGCTGCTCTGATGATATGATGATGATGATGATGATGTGCTCACTGCCCAGGCTGATGCTGCCTGCCTGCCCCTGCCTCACTACTGCAAAATACAGAGATCATCCTCATATTAAAAGCCTGACATAATATAATTTAATCCTACCATCTTCATTCAATAAGTACTTTGATGAAACATTACAAACAAATAAAGAGATACATTGCCAGTTTATTAAAGACTTGGAACATAGGCAATGCAAATGTTATTCAACATAACTGTAAATACAATATGGTACACTTGGTAATACTAGCCTCACAAATAAATTACAGAGAAACAATACAGGGTATGGTAGCTACATAATTTACCTAATTAAGGTAAAAGCTAACACATACATTTTGCAACATATCAAAATAAATATTATGGGCTGTCCCCTTACCAAAGTACCCAATAGTGTCAAGTTCACATGACATTGCCGGCCGTGTCGGTCTCATGAGGGAGGGCTAAACAAGGCAGAGGGGTGCACTGTGGCAGCCTGCCAAAGCAGATAGTCCTGCAAAAGCGCACCCACGTCAGGAGGAACCACCTGCACATAATGCCAGGGCTGTATCTGGCGCGCAGGGGCCTTGCCAAGGTGGAGTTCGATTGCCATTCGGTCAGAAATTGAGCTTTATTCACCTGCAGAGTAGGAGAGCTTGCTCAGAATGGTCCCTGGAGGGTAGGAACCACTTTGGTGAAAGTGCTCCAAAAACCTGCATTTTGGGTAAAAAAGCACTAGCTCCCTGAATGGAAGCTGTAAACCCACTCCTAGTCCATCCCGATCAAACAGCATTAATTAAAGGAAGACACTCATCAAACAATATGTGCCGCCTATTCAATCTAATGAACATGAAAAACAATAATTGCATCACTGGACGCAGAAATGGCATTTGGTAAACTGGAAATTTTTACTTTACGTTACACAAATTTGGTTTCCGAGAATTTTTTATTCACTGTATAAGGGTACAATACAACTCACCTATGGCTATAGTCACTACTAACGGTTTAACAGCGGAACCAGGCAAGGATGCCCACTATCTCCATCACTGTTCGCCATATTTATTGAACCTCTCACGTCAAAACATTTATTTTGTATTTATTTATTTATTTTCACAGGAATAAAAACATTGTTTAAAAGGACAAAGTCTTAGGCCGAACTCCGATAATCTGATTTTCAGTGGGTTCCTGCCTGCAGAGTGAGGAAAAGGGAAAATGTGAATTAGGAACAGGGAGGATAAGCAGAAAAGGAGAAAAACTTCAACAAAATTAGGTAAAAAGAGGAGAAGGTAAGTGAAGAAAAGTACGTGTGATGGGAAAAATATAAATAAAGATGGAGAGATGAAAAGCGGATATATATATTTAAATATGTATATAAATTAATGATTGAGGTGGCAAAAAAACAAACAAAACAAACAAAACACTACTGGTTACATAATTGGTTTGGCAAAAGGTGTGAGTATTTTAAACAGATGTTTGAAAGTGTTCATGGATGTAGATTTTCTGAGGGGTAGTGGGATCGAGTTCCAGATGGGAGTGTTATGATTGAAGAATGTTTTTTTGCCATAATTATTTTTGTGACTTATAACTGGGTTATTTTGCTGGGTTATGGATCTGATGAGTCGTAGCTGTCTGTCAGATGAGTGAGTTGGTAGTAAAGTGCAGATTGTTTCAGGCAGGAGTTTGTTTTGAATTTGATACTAGAGTTTCATAGCTGCAGGCTTCATTTTCAAGGTGCAGGAGATAGAGTTCTGTAGTACTAAGTAGTGGTGTGTCCAAGGAGAAACTGATGAGAGTATTTTATGAGATTTGTTATAAGACTGATATATTGCTCTACCTACAAAACCCATTAAACTCACTACAAGAAGCCATTAAACTCATAAATACATTCTCGGACATATCTGACTACTCAATAAACTGGACCAAATCCACAATTCTGCCACTATGTGGAGATAGCTGGAATGTCGCAGCCCAAAAACCACCCCTCTCTTTCACCACTGGTAACATTAGGTATCTAGGTATTGACATTTCCGCCAAGCTGTCAGAGCTGTGCCACCTCAGTTTCAACTCACTCATAAAAACAATCGAAGATGACCTAAATCGCTGGATGAATCTACCTTTCTCTATTATTAGCAGAATAGCAACCGTCAAAATGTTCATTCTACCCAACTATCTTTTCAGAATGATCCTGACCCAACCCTGAGAAACTCTGGATTAAACTGGCCACTCTGCAGAAAACCAAAATCCAAGGTCTAGAAGCACTATCTAGCAAAACAACTGTAATACATCAGAAATTGGATACACCCTAACCAACAGAACAACCCATGGATAGAAACAGAACAATCAGAAATTTCAATCACAGATTTACCATTTCTCAGTACACCCATAAAACACTATAACTGTTTTAGGAACACAGTAATCTCAGTGGCTCAGACAGCTTGGTGGAAAATCAACAAAATAAAAAAAAGTCCACACTGACACTCTGTAAATACACCCTGATCTGGCATAACCCTGACTTTCAACTGAACAAAACACCACTTATCTTTAACACATGGAAACAAAAAGGTATCACACACCACCAAATTTTTCTAAACAGCACCTTCATAACATTCAAAGACTTGGTCCAGAAGTACAGTGTTGGGAAAGAACAGTATCTACATTATCCCCAATTCAAATCTGTAATCAAAATCAATATAATAAATAATAACCTCCAGCCATCCTCACTAATAGAAGAAATTAATAAAATAACAAATCCTAAAAAAACTCTATCCAAAATATATCAACTACTATCCACAATCGACTTGACAATATCTCTACCAATTAAATAATGGGAAAAAGATCTCACTATCAGCACCAACCCTGACTTCTGGACACAAATCTGTATGAACACCTTTTCAATGGATAACAATACTAATGCACAACTAATTCAATACAAGGTCATTCACAGAGCTCATATCACTCAACACAAAATGTTTAAGATGGAATTCATAGACTCTGACACATACTCTCAATGTACACTGAACACCCCGGATATTTACTTCCATACCACCTGGCTCTGCCCACCCACTCAACATTGACAGAACGTCCCTGCTTTTGGGCTGCGGCATTCCACTCCCTCCATCTCTTTGTCTACTTGGAGACCTTTCAACAGTAAAACCCCCTATCAGAAACACCAAACCGATACTCATCTTCCTGACTATCATGAAAACCATCCTCTTGAGGAAGAGCAGAAATACATTAAACATCACACAATGGTTAAACCTTCTCACAGAATACATATCAGTGGCAAAAATGACAGCCTCTCTCCAAAACCAAATCATACATTTTGAAGAAACTTGGGACCCATTCATCAGTTCCTTAAATTTGCCTGTTAACTAATCCCCCACACACACACACACAAACAAAATACACACACACACACACACCAAGTCCATATACCAACACTAGAATAGAAACAACCACCATACACCACCATATTTCACACTCCCTAACATTATAATACCTCCCCTAATATAAATCTCCCTTTTTGTTATTATTACTGCTTTATTTTTTATATATATATTTATTTGTTTTCATTTATTTTATTATTTCTTTCATTTTATTTTATTTTGCTTTATATTGTACATTTCTCTGTCAGTACACTGTCCTGTCCTGTCCTGCATCTGGTCCTCCATCTGCTTGTTTGTCTATCTATCTGTAGGTTTGTTAGTCTGGATCTCTGTCAGTCTATTTGTTTATCTGTCTGTCTGCCCGTCTGTCTGGTTACTCAGATAATACAACAGTATCGGGGTGGGAGGGGGATGGTGGTAGGATCAAGAGGGGTGGGGGAAGGGCACCTGAGGGGGGGACAGACATCACATTTGTATGTAGAACTGCACAATCTGTAAACTTAAAATGTATATATATATTTTGCTGAAATAAAGATGTCGTCCGAAAAAAATAAATAATAATATATATATATATATATATATATAGTAAATATTTGTGCCATTTTCTATACATGTAACCCAGGGCTGGACTGGCTATATAGTCTACCGGGCAAATGCCCGGTGGGCCGGTCTAGTTTTGGGCCGGTAGGGCCTCGGTAGGGCCGGTAGAATCATTTTATATATATTATACCACGGACCGGGTGTTCCGAGGGGCGCAATAAATTTTTCGCGCATATAAACGAACTGGTCTCAGCTTCTTTTCGCGCAGCACCCCCCCGGTCGACAGATTTATTCGCGCAGCACACCCGGTCGACAGAAAATGCGGCGCTCGCACCGGGTGCCGGGCCGGTCTGAGCGCGAAATGGCAGGGCCGATTTTTTCTCCCAGTCCAGCCCTGATGTAACCTATAGGGGATTTGCAATCTATAGGGGATTTGTGACCTATTGGGGATTTGTAAGGATCCCTTGTAACTAGATGCCACTGGCATTCGCTGATCACTAATCATGGGACCAGCTATGACGAGGTCTAATGGCGAGTGTTTTTCACCCTGTGATCGAAGACTCTGAGGCAGGACAGACATGTTAAATAAGATAGATATCCTCAGCATCCTCCTACCCAATATTTACATTATAATACATCCTGTTTACTTAACTGGGGTTACCCACATAGCAGTGTACATTCACAAACTGAAATTCATGGGCATTACAGTTTCAGTATTTTAAAATGGGTACATGGTGAATTAACAAACAAAGATGCCATTCTAATTTTCTATTTGTGGGAAGGTAGCACATAATTATGGGTGGGAGTAACTAACTGACAGTGAGGTGGAAAATCTTAGGGGTCATGCACATTTTGCACAGGTCGGTCATCCTGAGGGTTAGTGCAGTTTGTCATTGCAACAGCTTTCAGTCGGCGGGTTTGTGTCTCATCATGCAACAGCGACACCCCAAAAGTGACCTCCTCCAACTGTCTGTGCGCGATTTACTGGCGGGCTGTAGAGTGAAAAGAAGCAGCGACTGACATCATATATTTCGAAGGAGAGCATGTGCCTGTCTGCGCTCTTCTGTATTTACAAAGGGGGCTGCTGTGATGAATTGGATTGAATTGGTATTCCAAACGAGGAGTAAAAAGATACGTTTACATTAAATTGCACCGACTTCTGCCCGACTGGCTGCCTTTACATTCATTCAGACACCGCGGCGTTGTCTCACACAACAAACATCATATGCGTGTCATGTTTCTTGTACTAAAAACAACATTTTCACAGAACCATATTACTATCAGTTTTGGTACATCATTTTATTTGGTACATATGTAACAGGTATGACCTGTGACGGTGCTCGGCCACACCCCTACTTGGTCTTCGCCCACACCCCTACCCGGAGATAGGTCGACCCTTTAAATACGCACTTCTCTTTTGAATCAAGGAGCCCGCAAATTCATTGTTTGGTGTCCTCTCGCTGCGTTTCTTTGTCCTCGCTGGAAGAGTTGTGCTGGTTATCCCTCGCTGGAAAAGCAAATTCTGGGTGCAATCGTCTCTCTTGTAGCAGTTGCCTGTGTTGGCTTTCATAGCACTCAGCGGGCACACTCATCGCCTTACAAAATGGCCTCGCTGGCCACTGCCAAGGGTTCAGGCCTGCAACACGCTAATCTCAGACGCGGCTGCAGTATCTGGTGCACTACGTAGCCTATGCCCTCTGTAGCTACATTAACACAAGGACTTGCCTGTACGTGTTACCACTTTCGACTTTGACCACTGTTTTCCCACTGCTAAAATAGTGTTAACACCAATGTAAGGCAGAGCACAATTATGTGGATTATTTTGGTTGACCGTTTTGTTAGTTGTTTTGCCTAAACCAGCTTCCCCGC
Organism: Aldrovandia affinis; assembly: GCA_029706075.1. Taxonomy (NCBI): domain Eukaryota; kingdom Metazoa; phylum Chordata; class Actinopteri; order Notacanthiformes; family Halosauridae; genus Aldrovandia; species Aldrovandia affinis. The sequence continues at coordinate 35,797 of JAINUG010000329.1, forward strand.
CTTTGCCTACCCATGTCCCTGACAGGAGCCTTAGTCCCCATTCTTTGCACCCCTGTATGACACTAGGGTCCCAGCCCCAGGCTTTTTCCTCCACTCCTGGTTTCGGTTGCCCATTAAAGGGGTGTACTTTCCCTTGCAGTGCAGCAAGATAATCACAACCCCTAAAGAGTGCCCATAGTGGGTTGTATTCTATTTTGCTGTGTACTAAGATAATCACAACCACTAAAGAGTGCCCATAACGGGGTGTAACCCACGTTGCTGTGCATAAAGATAATCACACTCCCTATAGATTGACGCACTAGCACCATCCCTTGTACTGCCCCCTTAGTGCTTTGGTGGCTCAGACCATGTAGACTCCTGCGAGTGAGTGTGCTCCTGGGCCTTGCTCCTTCCTCCCCCCCTCCTTGCCTGTTCTAGTAAGGGAAGTAGTACCTCTCCTTTTCAGTTGGTACCTTTTAAGTTAATTTGTTTTTGTGCCTGCCAATCTATGGTGTCTTTGTATACCAATGCTCTGTCCCCAGTGAGCCTCTAAAAAAATATGACAACCAAGCCAAGAGACAAATAAAGATCTTTTTTATTTTTGTATTACAGCCTCTGTCTAAGTTCATTTAATTGAACCTCCTTGTGTGGGGAAGTACTGACCAGGTCAGGATATTTCACCTGTTAAATGAGTGTAAGTGCTGTTGCATAAATGCTGTGTTATGATCTGTGTTCATGATACATAATTGTTTCATATATTATTACATAATTTCATGCTTAAATAGATAAAGGATTTATTTGATATAAAGTTAAAAATGTGATTTATGTACAGGAAATTCATTTATTTGTTATGCAGTTAAAACGGTGGGGCACACTTCTGTCTACCCGGGGAGCGGATGCACGTCACTCTCTCACTTTCGCTCGCCCACTCACGCAGTGCGCTGGCTTCCGGCTAGTTAATTAGACGGCTAGTCAATTAGCCTGCTCACGGAAGAAAAGCACTGACGGTGCCCACGTTTAAGGTCATGACTATGATGTCCGAGGTTTAAGCGGACAGTTGAAGGGACTTTTGGGGACTCCATATCCTCTTTTCATGACAAGCGGCCAACGAGGTATTTTGTTTACTTGTACTGCAAAGTTACAATGTTTCATTCTCATGCTAACGTGCCATTTTGTGTTTGATTTGTTTTCATGCTTGTAACACGAGGTTACTGTATAAGTTGTTGATGCATTTTGTATTATATTTGTTCAAATGTAGTTTTCACGGCGTCTTGGCATGGTGGCGTGATGGTGATTGAGTGTGTGGATGCAGCGAAGAAACAAGGCTTGCCACAATAAACGCCCGTATCAAAAAACCGACCTGTGTCTGTGTTGTCGTGAAGAGAGCTACAATGAGAGTGGCGTAGTCACTAACTTCATTGGTTAACTGCCAGGCTCAACAACCTCGGCGAGTTACACATATGTTAAGAAACATAACCTTGTAAGGTATGTGTCTTTAACAAACATGAAATGGAGGAGGCTGAAGCTGACTTATTCACAACTTCTGTTCTGATTCAGCTCAATTCTTATTTAGAGCTACACATTTTGAGTGAGCATAGTATCTTAGTGAACAGTGTTTTTTTTTTGTGTTACATATATATACTGTATATTAAATCCCTAAAACTATGTTTTAAGTTACATGCTACATTTTCCTCTCTCCTCACCCCTCCTCCTCCCCCAACCCCCTCCTCTATAACCGCAGATGACTTCTCATCCTTCTTTCACGAGAAGGTTGAGGTCATTCGCAACTCCTTCCCCCTACCCCTCCCTCTCCCATCCCGCTACCTAATCCTCCCACCTCTCTGTCCTCCTTCTCACCCCTCCCTGACTCGGACATCCTTCAACTTGTTCTCTCCCACCGTCCCACCACCTGCCCTCTTGATCCCATTCCTTCCCCCTCTTCCAGTCCATTGCTATGGACATCCTCCCGTTGTCTCTAATGTCATTAACTCCTCTCTTTCCTCTGGCTCTGTCCCCTCCTCCCTCAAATGCGCTCAGGTTGTCCCCCTCCTCAAAAACCCTCTCTGAATCCTGCTGTCATCTCTAACTACCGACCTGTCTCTCTCCTCCCATTCCTTTCCAAAACGTTAGAGCGGGCTGTCTATAATCAACTGTCTGCTCATCTCTTACAGAACGACCTACTTGATCCCAACCAATCTGGGTTCAGAGCAGGCCACTCCACAGAGACTGCTCTCCTTGCGGTCACTGAGGCTCTTCACGTCGCTAAGTCCCGATCCCTTAGCTCCGTCCTCCTCCTCCTTGACCTGTCGGCAGCGTTCGACACCGTGGACCACCGGATCCTGCTCTCATCTCTCGTCGAGATGGGAATCTGTGGATCTGTGCTGACATGGTTTGAGTCCTACCTGGCTGACCGGTCCTACCAGGTGGCCTGGAGAGGATCCTCTCCTCTCCCGCACCCTCTCTACCGGTGTCCCGCAGGGCTCGGTGCTAGGCCCTGTCCTATTTTCTCTGTACACCAAGTCACTTGGCTCTGTTATTTCTGCTCATGGTTTCTCCTATCACTGTTATGCTGATGACACTCAACTGTTTCTCTCCTTCCCTCCATCTGATACCCAGATCCCGGCACGGATCTCTGCATGCCTGGCTGACATCTCCGCATGGATGTCTACCCACCACCTGAAGCTGAACCTGGGGAAGACAGAGCTGCTCTTCCTCCCAGCGAAGGGCTCCCCGATGATTGATGCGTCAATTACCGTGGAAGGCTCCATAGTGTCTCCGTCCCAGTCTGCCAGGAGTCTTGGGGTAACCCTGGACAACCAGCTGTGCTTCTCGAGCCATATTGCAGCGATCTCTCGGACCTGCCGTTTCTCCCTCCACAACATCCGGAGGATCAGACCGTTCCTCACCCAAGAGGCCACTCAACTCCTGGTCCAGGCCCTGGTGATCTCACGTCTGACTACTGCAATTCCTTGCTGGCAGGCCTTCCGGCCTGTGCCATCAAGCCACTGCAACTTGTCCAGAACGCTGCTGCTCGCCTGGTGTTCAACCAGCCAAAGTTCACCCACGTCACCCCTCTACTCTCCTCTCTGCATTGGCTCCCCATCGCAGCACGCATCAGATTCAAGTCACTGGTGCTGGCTTTTCAAGCGGCCAGAGGTACTGCTCCCCGTACCTCCAGTCACTCATCACGCCCTACACCCCGTCCAGACCCCTCCGCTCCGCCTCCGCTGGCAGACTGACTGCCCCATCCCTCCGGGCGCCTGGCAGCCGCGCTCCTCGCGGTCTCGCCTCTTCTCTGTCCTGGTCCTCGTTGGTGGAACGACCTCCCGCAATCGGTCAGGACTGCGGAATCACTTCCAATCTTCCGCAAGAGACTCAAAACCCACCTCTTCAGACTCCACTACCACTGAACACTGTCCATCTAGTCAATCTGTCGTCACCACTGTTTACTTGTTCAAAAAAAAAAAAAAAAACCACTAACCTTTTCTTTCCCAATGTTACAGGTATGATACGCAGACACCTGCAATGATGTCTTTTGCCGTTTTACTGCACTGATCTTGTACGCTAACTTTGATTGTTCTCACCTTGTATTAATGCACATCTTGTAAGTCGCTCTGGATAAGAGCGTCTGCTAAATGCTTAAAATGTAAAATGTAAATGTAATGTAAGTGAGAAGTTAAAAGTATTCAAATGTGCATTTGAGCAAATTAGCATTGATTTCATAGCTGGAAGTCTCAGCTATGAAATCAATGCTCATTTGCTCAAATGATCAATAGCTACCTACCTAGCTAGCCAAGTACATACATAAACAGAAATTCCTGACATTAGCCAACTATTAGAAACCATTGGTACAGTAGCTAGCCAGCTATGTAAGCAAAACAGCAGCTAGCTAGCATTTGGCAGGTAATGTTATAAGAACATAAGAATACATAATGATGAGAACGGGCCGTTCGGCCCATCTTGGCTCATCATGTCCTAATCTAAAGAACATCTAGTACTACATCTAGCCTGGCCTTGAATAGCCCGAGCGTTTCTGCCTCTACTACCTGACCTGGCAAGCTGTTCCAGGCATTGACAACTCTCTGTGTAAAGAAAAACTTCCTAATATCTGTGCGGAATTTGCCTTTAACTAATTTCCACCTGTGGCCTCTTGTTCTGCTGACCCCACTTATCTTAAAAAATCTTTGGTATTTTACTTTGTTAATCCCTTTTAGGAATTTAAAAACCTCAATCAAATCCCCCCTAAGTCTGCGTTTGCTAAGTTTAAATAAATTGAGTGCCTTAAGTTTATCATCATAACTTTTACCTTTCATACCAGGTATCAGTTTAGTTGCCCTTCTTTGGACTTTTCAAGAGCTTCAATATCTCTCTTGTAGTGCGGTGCCCAGAACTGCACACAGTATTCTAAGTGTGGTCTGACAAAGGCGTTATATAACATTAATATAACCTCCTTTGATTTGTACTCTATACTTTTTGCTATGTATCCCAGCATCCTGTTGGCTTTTTCACTGCTGTAGCACACTGCTTTGATGCAGATAGGCTTTGATCCACTACAACTCCTAAATCCTTTTCAAATTGAACACCTACTAACTTTTCTCCTCCCATAAAATACTCCTGTCTAATGTTTTTATTTCCCACATGCATTACTTTACATTTAGCAATATTGAACGTCATCTGCCATGTATCTGCCCATTTTTGGATTTTGTTTAAATCATCTTGGATTACTTTTGTCGATTCCAAACTGTTTGCCAAACCCCCAAGTTTAGTATCATCTGCAAATTTAACTATTTTGCTACTAATGTCCATATCCAGATCATTTATGTAAATAAGGAAGAGCAGAGGTCCCAGCACCGATCCCTGCGGGACACCACTGCCCACAGCACCGAGGTCAGATTCGGCCCCACCTACTGTTACTCTTTGTATTCGCCCTTGCAGCCAATTTTTAACTCACTGTGAAACTACTCCTACAATTCCTACTGATTTCATTTTAGCAATGAGCCTCTCATGTGGTACTTAATTATACTACCCTGCTTCCAGTCATCTGGTATTTCTCCAGTGATTATGGATTGACTGAAAATATCTGTCAATGGTTTATATATAATTTCCCCAAGTTCTTTGAGTACTCTGGGATATATGCCATCCGGGCCTGCTGCCTTATTTGTCTTAAGTTTTTGTAGTTTTTGTAGTACTTCTACATCCCTTATCTCAAAGTCCTCCAGAACATTCCGTACCTTGTCTATACATTTAGGCATATTTATAACCTCTTCTCTAGTAAAGCTCTCCACAAAGTAACTGTTTAGTGTGTTTGCAATGTCCTTATTATTATAAACCAAAGTTCCTTCCTTATTCTTAATGCACTTAACCTCATCTTTAACTTTCCTTTTTCTACTACAATATTGAAAAAACTTCTTAGGGTTACTTTTTGCATCTTGGGAAATTTTAATTTCAAACCGCCTTTAGCTGATCTTATTTCCTTTTTAGCCTTAGCCCGCATATTACAATAATCTAACTTGTTTCTCTCTGAGTTATCCTTTTTATATACTCTATACAGTCGTTTCTTTTGCCTCAAAATCACCCGTAAAGATTTAGTCATCCATTGTGGAGACTGTTTTTTCATCCTATTTTTCCTTACTTTGGGGATGAATTTACACTGTACATCTACAATAACCCTTTTAAATATAGTCCATTTTTCATTCACAGTTCTGCAATCTAGAAGTTTAACCCAATCTATATTACTTAAATTCTCTCTCATTTTATTAAAGTCAGCTCGTCTAAAATTAAAAATTCGAGAGTTAGAGGAGGCTGTCTTAACTTGCATGATAATGCCCAACAAAGGTAGCTAGCCAACTATTTGAATGATTAGCCTCAATCAATTCAAGACATGTCCAAGAGCAGCATAACCGGGTCAGCTAACACCGTCTTAACTTTTTTTCATTCAATTATGACATTTTGTCCTGGCCAGTTTTATATGTGTGGTTTCACAATCTACTAGAGAGTATTAGCGCAGCTAATTCCAGCTTGCTGTCTCCTCCAAACTGCTTTTGACAGTGCTCTGGCTTTGTTTTTTGTTTTTTTATTTACAACGTTAGATGTGGGTGCCAAAGAGTGCTAACATTGTCAAAAAAATGATAGGTCTAACTTTTGGTAGGTCACCATTCAAAGTCAATGGGTGCACCTACAAACACCTACAAAGTAGAATCATGCTAAGGTTGATGTAGGATATTTGTACCAACATTTGTATGCAGCATATTTTTTGTGTTGTTCGATATTTAGGTAGCCTTGGCAACATAATTGTCTTAAAAATGTAGCTAATTTTACCAGGGGGTTGGTTCAAGAAAACAGCTAAATGGATCAGTTTGAGAGTCAAAGAATATATTGTACAGGGCTATCCGAGTAGATGTGCCAACTTTCAGCCAAATAGGCGATGAAACAGCTAAGATAGAGATAGTAGAATTTTGTGGTTTTCCCAGTGGGTCACCCCCCATTTCAATCTCTCTCGCCCCTCTCTCGTCCTTTAAAAGGCCAGCCAAGGTTGGAGGTTTTGAATCCTCCTCCAGAGAGAGACCAGGTCCCCTGTTTGTTTTTGGTAGACTTTGATAGTCCTCGTCTCTCACAGGACCTGCTTGATGGTGTTGATGATCCTCCATTGGTGCTGCAACCATCAGGGAGGATCTCAGCAAGGCCCTGTTCAGGGAGGCCGAGGACATAACATGGCCTCAGACCCGACTGGGTACGGAGCACTGCCAGAACAGATGGTGTTCATGTTCTGAGTCAGTGCATCCATGGGGGCAGCTCTCAGTCAGGACTAAGCGCCGTCTAGACATGAATGACCTGATGGGAGACAACCGTGAGCAGACATCCATGTAATTGTGGGGGCACCTAACTATATGGCATTTGTTGGGGTCTTGTGATGCTGCAAGTATTGAGGGATGTAATTGTTCATTTTCTGACAATAATGGGGAAACAGGGAGAATGTTATTTCTGGGTGATGTATAGTGAACCGGTATTATTGAGTTTGCTAAGTCCGCTCACTGGTTCTCCCCCCAAACCACCTGACAGGTTTGTATTGCCCCTGAGTCCCCCTTCTGTCCGGAGGCAGAGGGCCCCTGGATGGGGTCGCATTGCTCTTTGACCGGGGTGGGTTTGGGGCACTGAAGTGGTCAGTAACCTATGGGACAGGGTGTATTTGGGTGTGGGAGAGGTTTTTGAACATATCAGGTGGTTTTGGTTGGGGATGGAAATTTCTTGTGGCCTACTGATTTTAATGGAGAAAAATCTACCATAATGAGGGGTTCAGAGTCCACCTCCTCCTCAACTGGGGTAGCGGGTGTCTGGGGTGAGTTCCACCTGTTTGCGAGGTTTGAGATTGGTGGGGCAAGCGTTTTCTGTATTGGGGGTCTCCTGTGGTGTAAAGAGTGAAGGGGACTGGGGTGGATCAGCTGGGTCATGTCAAGGGAGGAGGAGGGGGAGGGGGGGGAGATGGAGGCGCAGTGCCCCTAGCCCTGTTTGTGTATGAGAGGGGGAAATCTCAGAAGACATGTCCCCTTACCCCACAAAGGTTGCAGAGTCTAGAGTCCCGGCATGCCCTGGTCTCGTGCTCTCCTCCACAACTTTTGCAATTGACCACTGTGTAGGCAGCGGCTAAGTGGCCTAACTCGCCACATCGCCTGCACAGCTTGGGCATGCCGTAGTAATACACCACTCCCCGATTGTTCCCCAGCGTGATGGTGCTGGGAATGTGTCTCACCCTACCTACCGATATCAGATCTTGTTGAAGTTGGACCAGCCACTTTCTGGCCCCAGACCATACCCCATCCTCATCAAGGACCCTCCTTGCCTCAGACTTGACGGAGCCATAATTGCTCAACCACGTCGCAATGTCGTGGTCCTGTAGAGCCTCGTTATAAAGCTGTACACTGTAAACTTGTTTTCAGTGCCCTATCTTTCCCCTCTCTGTAGAAGTTCCAGAACCTCTCCAGGACCCGTGCATTTTGAAGCTAACCTCAAGTATGTCGGTAGTAGTAGTTTTATTTGACAATTTAAAAAAAGAAATATACACACAATGCATGTACCCTTGATACATGACATCACATTAATGCACACCGCAAATTGCCAAGGATAACACAAAAAAGTTGGCAAAAGCCAACTTATTTCCATTGTGGTCCTCTATATGATCAACACTCCATAAAACATAAATAGATTAGGGCTGTCAAGCGATTAAAATAGTTAATCGTGATTAATCGCATGATTGTCCATAGTTAATCACGATTAATCGCAAATTGATCGCATATTATTGATCTGTTCAAAATGTACCTTAAAGGGATATTTGTCAAGTGTTTAATACTCTTATCAACATGGGATTGGACAAATATGCTTGCTTTATGCAAATGTATGTTTATTGGAAATCAATTAACAACCCAAAACAATAACAAATATTGTCCAGAAACCCTCAAAGGTACTGCATTTAGCATAAAAAATATGTTCAAATCATAACATGGCAAACTCAAGCCCAACAGGCAACAACAGATGGGCATATTGACCTGCTAAATTGAATTTAACATTACTTAGTAATATGAGTACTCACACAATGTAGTGTCCAACTTTACGCTTATAAAGGTTCACTAAAACATCCCGTTTTTTTAAGCATTAACACAAAACAATGGACCTCAATGCATCGCAACAACAGACACATTGTACAATAGCTACATTGGTCAGCTAAATTTCCCATTACTCAAAGATCATTCCTTGGATCCCTCGCACTTCTAAAGCAAATAACAGAATGTAATGGGGGTTATGCGGAATGGACTTCTGTGTTTTGCTAAACGTGGCTGGCCATTTCCGGTAGACGAGATAATGGCGTTGTTCTATACAAGATGTTTACAGGACAAGCGGTTTAAGCTATATGCTTCCTCCTATATCCATGATTATGAGTGTACTAACGACATTTTTTTAAGTACCTGTGCCTGCTGTCTATTACCTAGTGTTAGCGTTAGCTAGCTAGTACTAACACATTTTTTTTAAAGTAGCCTACCTGTGCCTGCTGTCTAATACTTGGCGTTAGTGTTAGCTAGCTAGTACTAACGACATTTTTTTAAAGTAGCCTACCTGTGCCTGCTGTCTAATACTTAGCGTTAGTGTTAGCTAGCTAGTACTAACGATTTTTTTAAAAGTAGCCTACCTGTGCCTGCTGCCTAATACTTATCGTTAGCGTTAGCTAGCTAGTACTAACGACATTTTTAAAAAGTATCCTACCTGTGCCTGCTATCTAATACTTATCGTTAGCGTTAGCTAGCTAGTACTAACGAAATGTTTTAAGTACCTGTGCCTGCTGTCTATTACCTAGCGTTAGCTGGTCGGTTGCTCAATAACAGTTACCTATGTAGATATTTTCACCAGTGTCAAACAGAGACAGGATGACTGCCGATGTTCGCACCAGGGCAGCCTGTCACAGGTCTATACAAAAGAGCGAGAAGCCCCACAGCCTGAGAGTAGCGATGGTTCGCATAAGGTTGATCTGTTCGCATTCACCATCAGTTCCAGTTCAAGGATGGTAACGCTATGTCAAACTTCTCAAGCTATAAAGGCTAATCTGGCAATACGATCAGGACCCTCTTGACTATCTAATCTATCGTCATGATTAAAAGGCACGATTTATACCAGCATTCCCATTTTGAGAAGTTTGATAAAGGCATCAGTCCAAAATAACAGCTGTTCAAGTTCAGTGTTGTTGGTTCGGTCTAATACATTTCAGCTGAAAAACGAGTATAGGCAAGGTTATTGGGGTAACGGTATTATCATTGATTATCTAGTGGCATAATAGTATGTTATTCATCAGGTCTCTCAAAATAAAATAGATCATTATAAGGTACAGTATTAACAACCCGTGCTATTGTTTTATTTAATTATCACGTTGACCTTGTTGACTGGCGGAAGTGAGCCAGCACGTCTTCCGGTTTGGTCACGTGATGCTCGACATATACCCTATTGTGTCCAACTTCACATGGGGAAAATAAAGGCTCACAAAAACATCCCCTTCTACTATGTGGGATCAAAACATGATGCAAAATTAAAAAAACAATAAATAAAGTTTCCCTCGCACACTATCAAGTGTGGTCTGCCACAAGTGGATGTTTCAGCGCTAATGGAGCTGTCTGCATTAGCTGTGTGCTTGGCTAGCAAATGGTATTTGAGACTAGATGTATTCCGGTGGTAACTCAATTCACATCGACAGTAACTTCAAATAACTTTCAATCAATCAATCAAGTTTATTTATATAGCACAGTTTCGTACAAATTAATGCAATTCAAAGTGCTTTAACAACAGTGAGTTAATTTATGGAGACAATAAAATTATTAGAATCAGTTTCAAATATAGGAAATCAGTTTAAAAACACATTAAAATTAAAATTAAAATTAAAAACAAAATAAGATTTAGCTGACAAGTAAAACTGATAAAAGTGCAGTGGATTTAAAATTTGGACTGGGCTTAATAAGAATATAGTAAAATGCAGTACAATTTAATCATTACAGTCGAAGGCCCATGAAAAGAGCAAAGTTTTCAGTCCAGATTTAAAAAGACATAATTGTAGGAGCATGTCTAAGGTCATAAGGTAGTTGGTTCCAGTTATGGGTAGCGTAGAAACTAAAGGCTGCCTCAGCATTTTTTGTTTTAACCTTTGGCACAATGAGCTGACCCGATCCTAAAGATCTGAGTGGTCTGTTTGGTTCATACTGTCTAAGCATTTCCAAGATGTATTTTGGTCCGGAGCCGTTCAGTGCTTTATAAACTATTAGTAACACTTTAAAATCTATTCTATGGCGGACTGGAAGCCAATGTAGCGATCTAAGGATTGGAGTGATGTGTGCACTTCTTTTAGTCCTTGTAAGAAGCCTGGCAGCAGCATTTTGGATTAGTTGGAGCCGTTTAATGGACCTTATTGAGAGGCCAGTGAAAAGTGCATTACAATAATCAACCCTACTTGAGATGAAGGCATGAATGAGGGTTTCTAGGTCTTGTTTAGACATAAAGCCTCTGACTCTTGCTATATTCTTCAGATGATAAAAGGCGGATTTGGTTATCGACTTGATATGATTATCAAAGTTAAGATCTGAGTCGATAAGCACACCAAGGTTTCTAGCCTGCGTGGTTGTTCGTAAACCGAGTGAGTCAAGGTGGAAAGCAATTTTTTCTCTCGGTTCTTTGCTCCCGAAAACAATAATTTCGGTTTTATCTTTGTTTAGCTGGAGAAAGTTTTGACACATCCAGCTGTTTACTTGCTTTAAGCACCGGTATACAGTCAATAGAGTTGTAGTCGTCAGGAGTGAACGACAGGTAAATCTGTGTGTCGTCTGCATAGCTGTGGTATGAGGTTTGGTACTTCTGAAAGATTTGACTGAGGGGGAGCATGTATAAATTGAACAGCAGAGGGCCAAGGACAGAGCCTTGGGGGACCCCAGAGGTCAGAGTAGTCCGTTCTGATTGGTGGCTGTTAATGTTTACAAAGTAGTCTCTATCTTGTAAGTAGGATTTGAACCAGTTTAAGGCTGTGCCCGAGAGCCCGATCCAATGGTGTAGCCTGTCTATGAGTATTTGATGACCTATAGTGTCAAAGGCTGCACTGAGATCCAGCAGAACGAGAACAGAGATCCTACCTGAGTCACTGTTTATACGGATATCATTTACAACTCTAATGAGTGCCGTCTCGGTGCTGTGATGGGATCTAAAACCAGACTGAAAAGTGTCAAAAAGGCAGTTTTGGTTTAGAAAGTTGTTGAGTTGATTAGAAACGGCCTTCTCAAGGATCTTGCTGATGAAGGGAAGGTTAGAAATAGGGCGATAGTTATTTAATTTAGAAGGGTCTAGAGTTTTCTTTTTTAAAAGAGGTTTAATTACTGCGGTTTTTAAAGATGTAGGAAAAAAGCCAGTCCGGAGTGAACAGTTAGCTATTTGCAGTAATTCTGAAGATAAATAGCTAAAGTTACCTTTTAAAAAGCTGGAAGGTGCAGGGTCTAAAGAGCAAGTAGATGGTTTGAGGTGCTGCACTATTTCTTCAAGCGCCTTGTTGTCAATTTCACTGAATTGCGACAAACAAGGAGGACAGTTTTTTGGCAGATGAGAGCATGGTGCGGCTATGTTGCCGGGTGCAGAGGAGCTAATGGCTGATCGAATGTCGCTAATTTTGATGCTAAAATATGAGGCAAATTCATTGCATTTATTAACAGAGCAGAGTTCAGGAGGAAGTTGAACTGGAGGGTTTGTCAGTCTGTCGACTGTAGAAAAGAGAGTCTGGGTATGATTAGTATTTCTGTTGATGACACCAGAGAAAAATAACTGTCTGGCTCTTTTTATTTCCAGATCGTAAGCATGCAGCTTCTGTTTATAAATGTCATAGTGAATTTGCAGCTTAGTTTTTCTCCACCTGCGTTCAGTTATCCTACATTCTCTTTTCATACTTTTTACTGCTTGGGAATTTCTCCAAGGTGCTCTCTGTTTGCTAGTTACTGATTTGTGTTTTAAGGGTGCGATATCATCCATAATATTCACGATTTTGGAATTGATGTTGTCACAGAGAACATCAACAGAGTCTGATACTATGCTAGGTATTGATGAAAAAGCCGTGACAAATAATGCACCTGTATGCTCATTGATAGATCGTTTTTTAACAGAGCGTAGGTTAAACTGGGTATCTGGACAAGTCAGCATATCAAAAAATACACAGTAGTGGTCTGAGAGTGCCACATTCTTCACATCAATACCTACAATGCTTAAACCTTTTGTGATGACCAAATCCAGTGTATGACCACGACAGTGTGTGGGGCCCATCACATGCTGAGTCAGACCAAAGGAATCAAGTACTGCTAGCAGTTCTTTAGCATAGTTATTAGTGGGGTTGTCAATGTGGATGTTAAAATCACCAGTTATGGCAAAACAATCATAATCAGTGGAGACTACTGAGATGAGTTCGCTAAAATCATCTATAAATTTGGGAGAGTATCTTGGAGGTCTGTAGATGGTTAAAAATAGTGTTCGAGGAGAACCTTGTAGCACAATACTGAGGTATTCAAAAGAAGCAAAAACATCAAAGGATACTTGCTTGCATTGAAATATGTCTCTGAAAATGGAAGCCACTCCTCCATCTTTTCTGTCAACACAAAGAGCGTTCATGTATTTGAAGTACGGGGGAGCTGACTCTATCAGTACTGCTTCACTGCTGCCTTCTTCCAGCCATGTTTCTGTTAAAAACATAAAATCTAATTTATTGACCGTTATAAAATCATTAATTAAAAAATACTTATTATTTAGGGATCTAACATTTAAAAGAGCCAACTTAATAATACAGTTGGATGTGGGAATTGAGAAGTTGGGACTAAACGTGGGATGGCTGAAAGGTTAGCTAACTTCCTACCATGTCTGAGATAAGATCTTCTGGTTCTATTGCTTGAAATTACAGGGATTATGGAAGTCTCACAGGGTCCCAGTGTGCTATCATAATAGTTACAGTATGTGTAGTTCCACTGGGTAGACCGGGACCCGATCTGTCTCACTTAGGGCATGGGGGGAGCACTGCCTGAGATGAGGATCGAAGGGCCCTGGAGGAGGGGAGAGGTGGAGCGGGTGCGCGTGCTTTTTTGCGCTGGCTAGGGTGGCTGAGTGGAAGGATAGGGGAAGGTGAACGGGGTAGACATGACGTTTTGGGTAGGGGATTTTTAAGCTGGGAATAGGGGGTGGGGTGGGGTTTAAGGCGTCTGGGGGACGGGGTGGGGGTTAGGGCATCTGGGGGTTGTTTGGGGAGAGAGAGGGGTGGACGGGGTGTGGAGGCGGCGTGCACTGGGGGTAAATTTGGTGACGGGGAGAGGTGCGGAGTCACTGCGGGGGTTTGAGGGAAGTTCTGCTTCATCCCTGATAGGATGGCTTGCTGTTTGAACAATGGGCTGGCTGCACAGGTAAGTCCAGCGAGCACACGTTCCTCAAGTCTATTGGAGAAAGGAATATTATCAGCAGGAGGAGAGGTAAAAGAAGAGAGGAATATAGAAGGAGCGTCAGGGGAGGTGGGAGGGAGTACAGGAGAAGATGAATTGAGGGAGGAGGTGAGGCAGGGGGGGGAAGGAGAGGTGTGCGGTGTGGGATTAGGAGAGGAAGAGGGGGGAATTGATGAAGGGGGAGGAGGGAGGTGAGAAGAGATGGAAGAGATTTTGGGAGCGGGAGAAGAGCAGATGAGGGAGGAGGTGAGGCAAGGAGGGGGGGCGGTGGGAGGTGGGCGATTAGGAGAAGAAGAGGGGGGAGTGATGAAGGGTGGGAGGGGGAGGAAGGGAGGTGAGAGAAGGCGATGTCCTTTGGCACGGAGTGGTCCTCAAGGTGAGTGCTGGAATCAGCAGGTGTCATCAGTGCATTATTTCTGTGTTCATGATAATATGACTGAGGCATAATTGGTATCTGGCGTAGATGGTGCAGGATGTGATCAGCGAAGGTTTGAGCACCGTCTCTATTTAAAATAAATCCAGTGTGGTTAAATAGTTTTGTTTGTTTCCAAAACAAGTCAAAATTGTTAATGAATGGAATGTTCTTTTTGATGCAATTTGTTTGCAACCATGTGTTGAAAGACAGTGTGCGGGAGAAAAGTTCACATTTTCCATTTGGAAATGGTCCGCTGATGATAAATTGTGTTTTTAGCGTGCACAGGGTCTTAAAAAGTGCCTTACAGTCCTTCATTAATTTCACTGATTGGTGTTTGGGAAAATCATTCATGCCAGCATGTAACACAATACGATGAATTCCTTGGTGATTAGAGAGGAATGTCGGGAGAAGTTCATCTATGTCAGAAATTGTTGCATCCGGTATACAGCGGGTTGTAGTATGGAAAACCGGTCCGTCGTGTAGGCTTCTGGTTGGTTGGGAGGGATTCGCAATGCAGCTTGGGGGTTGCAGTGTTTGTTTTCCAGGGCCTAGTTGTATTGATTTACACACCGACTCGAGTTCTCCATTCAACAATAACTTCCCTTTATTGCACGTCACATCCTATACATAGAGTGTGGCTAATTGGAGCCCCCTATAGGCTATCATCGGTACATCTCCCTTTTTCTAAACAAGAACAATGTGGCTCTGGTAGAATAAACTTCTAACAAAATAAAAATACAATAAAATAAAGTATGTGCCTGTAGGCCTACTATTTAGAGTTCTTACAGATAATCACTTTACCACTGTATGGACTTAACATTAACTAGTCATACAAATAAACATTTTCATATTAAACCATGCTCTGAACGATTATTTCACATCTGTTTACATCTGCTCCTTCTCTCCGGTCAAACACTTATTTTAAGTCCTAGCACTGACCTGTATATTAACACTCCTCTACAAGTCTTTTAGGTTTGACAATGGATCTCCTAGGCCTTTCAACTCGCTCTACCCCAGAGGATGGTGAGTCCACTGGAGAGCTTTCTGTATCTGTCAGATCATTCCCTTGTTCGCCTTGCTCACCTAACTGCTCACACTGCACCTCTACAGCATCACCGTTCTCTGGATCGTGAGATTCCGTGCGTGGAATTTTCAGCAGGTGCCTTCGATTTCTGCAGATCCTGCTGCCATGCTCGGTGAGCACCTCGTAGGATCTTGGGGTGGTCTCTTTGAGAACCTGTGCAACCGGTCCCCATCTTCCTTCACCTCTGACTCTCACCAGGTCGTCTCGTTCCAGTGGGCATAGGGGCTGTGCACTTTTGTCGTATGCACATTTGGACCGGTTTTCTCTCGGTGGGCCACGTTGGCCTGCACTCGGAAGCAGGTTTTCTGCTGACGGTAGCTTCGTCTTGAGCTTCCTGTTCATCAGCAACTCTGCTGGTGAACGGCCGCATTCCAACGGCGATGCTCTGTAGTTCAGGACTGCGAGATATGGATCCTCGCCCGCCTCCGCTGCTTTCCTTAGCAACCATTTGATGATTTGCACCCCTTTTTCCGCCAGTCCATTCGACTGTGGGTACAGCGGACTTGAGGTTACATGCTCGAAACCATATTGTTCAGCAAAGTCTGCAAATTCCTGACAGCTAAACTGCGGTCCGTTGTCGCTTACTAAGGTGACGGGAATGCCGTGCCTTGCGAAGATGGCCTTAGTGCGAGTGATCACTTGCTTTGCTGTAGTAACAGACAACAACGCGTATTCTGGGTAGTTTGAATGGTAGTCAACTATGATTAAATAGTATTTTCCTTTTAGCTGGAATAAGTCTGCACCAACTTTCCTCCATGGCTCGTCTGGTTTGCTATGGGGCAGAAGCGGCTCCTTGGGCTGCCTATATCTATGCTGTTGGCATGTTTCACAGCGCTGCACTAGAGTCTCAATATCCCTGTTCATGTATGGCCAGAACAATACCTCTCTAGCACGCCTCTTGCATTTCTCGATTCCCAAATGGCCTTCGTGTGCTAACTTGGCCATCTGTGGTCTCATGGAGCTAGGAACAACTATCTTGTTCCCTTTAACCCTCTGAGGTCCGTGCTAAGCTTAGAGGAGGTTTTTGATTTTGGCATGGTCTGATATTTATCTCAATTTCATCAACTTAACACACACTTACTCCAAAGTGTTTGATATTTTTATTTGAAGGACAATCACAGCTACATTTATATGCCATCAATAGTGTGGTCAGTATCATATGCAGCTTGTAAATAGATCTACAAACACACAAGTTATAAAGAGTAAATTTTTCTGCCGTCACAAAAGTTGTGAAAGCACACACTAAACTATAGTGACGAATTGTTTTGCCAATATGCGTTTGTTCATCAAGGTCTTGTTTATGTAAGGGTGTGAAAATAGTTTAGCACATCTGAGATCTAAATAGCTAAAAACCTGTTTTTATCAGAACTGGTCACATTTATTTCAGGCTGTGGGAGGGCTATATGCTAATTTCAAGAATATTCATGATCCACACCTGAGGCTTGTCCACACCTGTAAAATCTGTCAGATGGGCCATCTCTCTCTCAAAGGCCGCCAGACAAAGAGAAAAGCCATCAGAGTAAGCAATAGTCAGTGAGCCATGCAGAAAGTTTTTTTCATTTGGGAAGATTCATTGAAAACAAACTATATACAAAACATTCCAAATTAAAACATGGTGAGACAATTTGTTCTTTCACAGTCTTTGGTGCCACTTCTCAAAACAGTTTCTGGTCAACTGTAGACACAAGGGAACGTCACAAACCGCTGTTTCCCCGACATCTTGCAGAGTACACATTTATTGCAACCAACAGAAGCCAATTTGCCAACATCCAGAGTGTTTGGCAGTGGACACAGGCACATGATCAAAAGTAGCCCGTTTTCTGGGTTTAAGATATTTATCGTTAAACGTCTGTCGGAAAACGAAAGCAAAATCCGTGTCTGCGAAGACACGGAAAGACAAACAAAACAAAACCAACGAACAGGAACAAACAAATCAAAGTAAACAGGTAAATCCACGTATCCAAAAACGTGGTATAAACTAAACGCTGGGAATCTAAACAACAACAAGCACACGAACAAACAAGTTCTCGAGAGGCAAGAAACATTAATCACAATAGGTATTATCAAGCTAAGCTAGATAATGTCCAAGCGCCGAAACAGAATGCCAGCTGGTTAAATATCCTCCCGTTAATTATTCGCAGCAGTCGAATACTTTTCACAGTATTTGAAAATATGGTAAATAAAATAAATATCAGCATACACCGTCTGTTGCTGGCAGCTCGCAACCGTAAACACAGACAAGATCCGATATAATGTCGGGACATTGTTTACGCTGCAATTTAACACACGGAATTCATATATTGAATATATATACGAGTATTTGATAACATGGCAGATCAAATATAGTTACTTACTCTTCGTCAGTTATTGTCTTCGTCGCTTTCCATCGATGCTCTCAAACACTGCAGCGCAGAAAATCTTTCCATCTTGAATAAAATTGTATGTCTGTATAAAATCTTGCTTCAAATTGTCGGGACAGTTTGTGTTTGTTTACGCCGGCGTTTTCACACATGGCCCCACGCCCCTCCCCACACCTCCCGAAACTCGCACCTAGTTACCATGTCAATAGAAGGGGACGGTACTAAAAGGTAAAAAACAGAGTAAAAAACAAGGTTTACTTTTGGTCTAATTAACCTAATTTAAAAATCCCATTTGATTTGCCAGTGCTCAAATCGGAAAGTCGCGATTCTAAGGTTTCTGTCAATGTTTTTGTCGCGTGTGTATGATAAAATATCGCGAAGTTAGAAATAGTAATATACTTTTATTGCTGCTGGGAGCGGCGCCGCTCCCGTCGACCTCAGGGGGTTAAGGAGTACTCCATCAACCACAGACAGTTCGTCCCTAAAATGCCGATACGGACTCGGCAACTTCTCGGCAACTTCTTCTGGTGAGTGAATGCTCGTTATGACTTCCTGCAGCTCTCTGTCACTTGCTGTTGCCTCTGCAAACTGAGTCCACTTCGCCTCTGACACAGGCAGCCGGGCTTTAACACAGTCTACATGGACCTGAACATCATGTTCCGTGCTGCTATGACACGTGTCACGCAAACTCGCTCTGCTGAGAGCATCTGCAACTATCAAGTGTTTGCCTGGTGTGAACTCGAATGTCAGGTGATATCTCTGTAGCCGTAGCATGAGACGCTGAATGCGCGGTGGGGCATCTCCAAGTGGCTTTCTCGAGATAGCAATCAGCGGCTTGTGATCGGTCTCAAGTATTACTTCTCTGCCGTAGACATATTCATGGAACTTTTCGCATCCGAAAACCGCACCCAGTGTCTCTTTCTCAATTTGCGCATAATTCTGCTCTGCAGATGACATTGATCGGGATGCGTAGGCAACGGGATACCATTCCCCGCCATGTTGCTGGAGCAGCACCGCTCCCAGACCATCTTTGGATGCATCGGTTGAGACTTTGACCGGTTTGTCTGTGTCATAGTATTTTAATACCGGCTCTTTGATGAGACTGCTCTTTAACACCTCCCATTCAGTTGCGTGTTCGTGCTCCCACTGCCACTCATTTTGTTTCTCCAGCAGACTTCGGAGTGCTTTTGTGTTTGCCGAAAGATTTGGGATGAACTTCCCCATGTAGTTGACTAGTCCTAATGCTCTTTGCAGTTCTGTTTTGTCTCTGGGCGCTGGCATTTCCACTATTGCTCTTATCTTTTCTGGATCAGGCTGTATTCCTTCAGCGGACAACTTGTCACCAAGGTATGTGACCTCTGTCATTCCGAATTCACATTTCTTCTTGTTTAGTTTCAGCCCTGACTTGCGTGCCTGTGCTAACACCTGACGCAGTCTTTCGTCGTGCTCTGTTTTTGTTTTCCCCCAAACCACTATGTCATCGAGGAACACTCCCACGCCCTCCATGCCGTCAAACAGCTGCTGCACTGTTTTGTGGAACACCTCCGGGGCTGAGCAGATCCCGAATGGTAAGCGAAGAAAACAGTGCCTGCCAAAAGGTGTGTTGAAGGTACACAGGTTGGCGCTGTCCTCGTCCAGAACGATTTGGTAGAACCCTGACGATGCGTCTAGTTTAGAGAAGAAGCGTGCACCGGCCATAGCATTAGTGATGTCCGAGTTCGTCGGTAGTTTGTAGTGTTCCCTTTTGATCCACTTGTTCAGGTCTTTGGGGTCTATACAGAGCCTCAGATCTCCATTTTTTTTCTCCACTATCACCAGAGAATTAACCCACTCTGTTGGCTCCTCTACTTTCCTCACTATGCCTTTCCCTATGAGGGACTGTAGTTCTGATTTCAGCCTAGCTTTAAGGGCTACCGGCACCTTCCTAGCTGGGTGGATGACTGGCTCTGCATTGTCTTTTAACTGGATTTTTGCTGACCTGGTAGGCGACCAATGCCTTCGAATACGTCCCTGTATTATCTCCCCCCTGTCAGCTACTGTTGTCTCGTGCTGATTATCAGCTGCATCTCTAGATGTCACCACAGATCTGTCTATTACATGAACCCTTTTGATAAGCCCCAGTTTCTCACAGGATTTCAGACCTAGTATTGACTGTCTGTCACCCTCAACCAGTACAAACATTGCATTAACTGAACATCCTTCTCTAGACAGTGTGACTCTACATACCCCTTTTGTGGGAATTGGTTCATCATTGTACGTTCTCAGGTTGACTCTTTTCACATGCACCTTTGGCTTTTTGTACAACCTATGGTAGTCTTTCATTGTCAATATGTTCACCTGTGCCCCCGTGTCTAATTTCAGGGGAATTGTCGCTCCGTTGACTCCCAAGTCAGCTATCCACTCATCCGTGGTGCTGCTCTCACTGTCTTCCACAGCTCCCACGAAGAACGCTTCGCCGTCCTCCTCGCTGTCAGTGGTGTCGCCGCCTTGCACCACCTGCACTGTTTTCTTTGAGAAGCAACACCGTGCGTAGTGATTTTTCCTCCCGCATTTGTTACAGTCTCTACCGTAGGCTGGGCAGCTCCTCGGCGCATGTTTGCCGCCGCATTTGTCACAGTTACTTTTGTCGGGCATGTGGGCCTTTGCTTTGCTATTCATTCTGCTAGCTCCTTTCACACGCCTCTGCACCGCATCCACTGCTGCGGACCCGCTGTCAGTGTCAAAGGATTTAAGCTGCATCTTCGCGCTCTCTGACGCCTGGCAAATCCGAATAGCTTTGTCTAGACTGAGGTCCGGTTCTTTGAGCAGTTGCATTCTCACTTTCTTGTCCAAAACACCAATGACTATCTGGTCCCTTATCAACGAGTCACACAGTGTGCCGAAGTTGCACGACTGGCTTTTCAACCGCAAGTCCGTGACAAACTGTTCAATGGATTCTGACTCTGCTTGTACCGTTCAAAAATCTCGTTTTTTCTTGGCGTGCAATATTCCTCAAACTTTTCAATCACTTTCGCATACCTGTCGCTGTCGCCCTCCGGGAACTCAAACGTGTTGAAAACGTCCACTGCAGCCCGGCCCGCCACTGTGAGGAGTAACGCTATCCTTCGGCGCTCCTCTCTCTCGTCCAATCCTATCGCCAACACATAAAGTTCAAAACTCTGTTTAAAGGCTTTCCAGTTCTCTTGGACATTTCCACTTAACTTTAACTCGTCTGGTGGTCGAATGTTGTTCATCTTACTCCTTTTTTTGAGCTAAAACCAACCACTCCTGGTACCATGTATTGATTTACACACCGACTCGAGTTCTCCATTCAACAATAACTTCCCTTTATTGCACGTGACATCCTATACATAGAGTGTGGCTAATTGGAGCCCCCTACAGGCTATCATCGGTACACTAGTGGCGTCGCAAGGCTTGGGTGCGCCTTCACAAGCATTCATATCGCTTTCAGCACAGTTGTGCAGTGGCAAAAATGTATTACTTAATGAAATGGATGGAATGCATGGAATGTATGGGTGAGAGCGAGCGGCGAGAGGTTTAGCAGTTTGTTTGGCATTAGCATTGACGGCTAACTGGGTAGCTGGGAGACCCAACGACAGCCACAGACTCTGGAGCTCTACGTTACCATTCCGGACCGGCTTCCAGTACGACTCCGGACATCGGTTTACAATTCCCCTTGCCCATGCTCGGGAAGTCATCATGACTGTCTACTCTAGACAGTAAGTGGCCTTGGCTAGCTTGTTATCTCTCATCAGGTTTGGCAGGCTTCGGCTGAGATGTAGCCTAGCATTGGCATCATGTTGGTTCTTACCAGAATGTTCAGTTTGTCCATTCAGTATGTGTCCGCCGAGTCCGCTGAATCCAGGTGGATGAAATGGAAGTTTTGAGAGAAGGCAGGACTCGAGCTGAAGTATTTTCTCTTGTAGTGAAAAACATTTCTGACAAGAGGAGGGATCAGTAAAAGTTGCTACCTTGTTAGCTGCTAAGCTGAGCATGGCAGGCTAGCTGGCTGGTTAAAAGTGTCACCGCACGCAAAATTTGCCGTATTAAATCCGATCCACAACTAAGCTAAACATAAAACAACAACTCGGATAAAACACACAGATAAAACTGTGAAAGGAGGTAGAAAATGGATATAGACTAAATAAAAAAGCTGCGGAAAGCTGCTTTGCACTTGTCGACAGACCCATCAGGCTTTGTAGCTAAACTTGCCATTCAAAATACCTTTTTCTTTATCCACTGCTGCTTGCTATCGCCATCCGACTTAACGTTAATGCTAGCTGATTCCTAAACTACGGGTCGGGCAAATGGTCATCATAACAGAACGTGCGTTAATCCGTCAAAAAAAGTGTGGCGTTAAAATGAATTTGCGTTAACGCGTTATTATCGCGTTAACTTTGACAGCCCTAAAATATATATATCACATAACAATCATTCACGTAATTCAAAGATTTTATGAAAACCAGCAGTTATTTCCATTGATGGCGCGAATAACCTCCCTTATTGATTAAATAACATATTCATTATACTTGACTTATAACCAAAGTTTCATCTTTTTCTTGAAACTCTCTCCACCTGAATAATGGTAAAAAAAACATTTTTTTATCTTGTGTCTGGAACCAAATAGAATGGTTTCTGTCTTGCCCAGGTGTAGAGACAATTTATTGTCCAATAAATACTAAACATACATGACATACTACATTCTGTGCTCAGTGACTGTTCTACCACATCTTTGTTTTTGTGAGACATGAGTAGGGCAGAATCAACGGCATATAAAAACAAGGGAGAAGAACAGGCCGATGTCATGTAATTTATGTAAAGTAAAAACAAAAGTGGTCCTAGGATGCTCCCTTGGGAAACTCTACAGCCGATTTCTTTTGGATTGGATAGTATTCTGCCCACCTCCACCACTTGGTGTCTACCTGATAGATATGAACACATCCACTGTAATGAGTTTGCATTAAAATCCATAGCCTTGAGCTTAAATAAAAGTATTTTGTGCTTTACTGTGTCAAAGGCTTTCTGGAGATCCATCAATGCATCCGTATTGTATCTCTTTAGTGATCTTGTGTTTATGGTATTATGACAGTTCTTTTAACCTTTCTGGTACAATATATTATGAGATGGTCACTTACACTATGCGTAAAAACACCACTCTGAAACATTCACTTTATCAGGAATTAAGATGAGGTCAATGACAGTTTGACTAGAATCACAGGTTCTTGTGGAGTCTTTGATCAAAGAGTGTAGACTGAAGGTTCTACAAAATCTGGAAAAAGCATTGTGAGTGGGGCAGATGCTTTTGTTCATGTCTGTATTAAAATCTCCCAATAAAATCACATTTGTGTTTAAAAAGCTATTGCATTTTGTACCAACATTTTCAAGAATATGGTAGAAGTAATTCTGGATCGGGGATCTATGCAATGCCCCCACCAGAATTGGGCAAATTCTGGGCAAATGAATGTCCATCCTTACTGTCTCTAATCATTTGTGTTCTAAATCTGTCCATACACTGTAACCAATGTATGCTCTCACAAAGATGCACACGCCCCCTCCTTTGCAATTTCTATCCTTCCTAATAATTGAATAGTGGACAATCTCCACTTCTGAATCCTTCACAGAAGAGTCTAGCCAAGTTTCGTTGGCACAAAGAATGCCTGCATTTATCTTGTTGGCTAACATGCAGATTTTGTCTATTTTGGGCAAAAGACTATAGACATTTAAATGCATGATATTTAATCCTTTGGAATCAGAGAGCTGTCCAAGATCTTTCACTCCCAGTTGTCACTATGCCTTTAATTGTATGCCTCTCATCCACCTCCCAGTAGGGATTGTTTGAGGTGTAGAGCAGCTAGCAGGATTCTCCGGATGAATAAAATAACTTTTCAGAGTCGATTTCCTTCTCTGATTCTTTTATATCCTTTAGGGTTAAAATCCTCTGCTCGAGTATGGAGATTTTGTGAGTGAATTCCTTCATGTAATTACACTTATCACATTCAAAATTGTCTGTAAACTCACTCGCTTCCACAATTAAAAACAATCCGCAGGAAACACACGGCTTGGGTTTTTCATCCTTCTTTGTATGTTCACATCCCACAAGGGAAATGTTTGCTTTAGGGGAAGTATAATTGTTGCAACCAAAACCAAAGAGGATCACACGATTAAAAATTAAAAAATTAAATGTACATTTAAAATTGCAATTAAAACCGCAAAGGAATAAAATGATGGAATAAAACGATAGAATAAAAATGATAGAATATAAAATGATAGAATAAAACACTCCAGAACTCACTCACAGGTAGTCACAAACGTTTCTCAGTCAAACAGGTAGCATTAGGGACCTTCAGACAATTCAGGTCACCTGGCCCAAAGCCCATACCTTTCTGGAGAACCACCCTGCTGAACTCCAGGCGGGTCATGTTGGTTACTCTCGTCTCGGGGATGGTTGGGTTAGGTGCGGCATGGCTGTTATCCCCTCCACCGGCCTGTGTCCAGCAGTCACTGATCCGGTGGTGCCCCTTGTGGCTGCGTCTCCGGTAGAGCTGTGACGGTATGACATTTTCACAATATGATAATCGTACTACTCAATATCACGGTTTTCGGTATATCACGATATGAGTTTTTAAGCTAAAAAAAAGTATCACACAAAGTTTACAACTCGATCTGTTTATTGTATGGCTCTTTGCAGATTTATATACCATTTAATTGAAAAATACAACAAAAAATTCAACTGAATATAGATAATTCCTTGTAATTGTACATTTAAATCAATTTAAATCATTCACTTTGCGAATTAAGCAACATTTTGCTTTACCATGTTATCATCTTATCAGATCTAGTACTATATTTAGCTACTTACTTTTTTGTGGCATACCATCAAGGATAATGCTCACCCATGTGGAATGCAAGGTTTGATGTGCTCCCTCCTCTGGCCATTACATGTTTCCCACATTCTCTACAGATGGGAGATTCGTTCTGATCAACAACACCATCTTTTTTTCTGAATCCACACGGATGAAAGAGTTCGCTTTTTGGGGGGATATAATTCGTCATTACAGACCACCTCGGCATCGGAATCAGAGTCGGACATCGCACGTTTTATAAGGGACTGCAAATGGAGATTTATGCCGTGTATGGAACCAAATGCTACCTAATAACCTACCAGGGAGGTGTCTGCACATGCGCAGTCACGTTGTAAACAAAACAAAATGCAAGAACAGCCAAAGAAGTGGTGGGATTAAATGACATTAGCAGACATCCCAGGTCCAGTATTATTTTATTTAATATGGGTTATTTAGACATTTTAGTAGGGTAACGGTTGAAATATTTTTCCCCACATGAAAATAGCTTTTGTCAGGTGATTTACTATCATGGTATTTTCTGATAGTACTATTTCATATTTTAATATCATAGTATACCATCATATACCATCACACCCCTAGTCTCCGGTCCCCGATCCAGCTCTGGTGCCGGTGGTGGTGCCACTTCCCCCTTCTTCCCCGGGTTCCATGCCAGTCGGATGGCGTAATGGCGGTGTGTCCCAGGAGCTGGACGGGATGCAATCTCCCTTCCCTCTACGAGATTGGACTCCACCTAGGAAGACACAGAGGGAGAAACAACACACCCAGGAATGGTGTTCCTTCTGGGAGGACAGGAACAAAACCTCTAGTCTCCGGTCCTCTGCATCCCGCAGGAGTCGTCCAGATCCTGGATGGCACCTGGAGTCTCGGCAGGGGTCTCCTGGGGTGCTGTCCTGGCTTTGGCGCTTTGGGGTTTGGCACTTACAGTTTGGTACCCAATTGCCCCCAAAGCGCTAGGTGGAGTCCGGCCTTGTCCACTGGCCTGGGGTTCAATCAGAGCCGCGGTCAAGCCACTACTGCTCCAGTATCACCTCCAGGCACTCAAGTGCAGATGGAAAGGAGATGTAGCAGGAGAGATAGAAAGGTGAGGAAAAAGTGAAAGGTGAGGAAGCATGCTCTGGTTAAACAATAGACGAAAAACCCACTGAAACTGAAACTGAAACCCAGTGAGTGCTGAATAAAAAACTGAAAGATTCCAGCTCGTCAAAGCCAGACAAAATGGACGAAACCATTACAGCGATCCTGGGGCAATACCACAAGGACACTGCTGCCTAATCACCACAGCCGTCAGTAACACGGTGTCAGAGATTAGAAGGATCAGAGATCACTATTGGAAGTATCGGTTAGATATTTTATCTACATGATTCGTATTTTATACAATTATCCCAAGGCCTCGATTTTAGTTAACTCCTCCCACTGAAAAACACACAGAGAACTGTCTACTTGCAATCCCTATCCAATGACAGTGCTCCTAGCTGAATTTGTCACCGATTAGGGTGTGGTTTCTATACAAATGGGAATGGCTCATACACCAATGCGAGTGCAAAAAATGATGCATAGCTACCTAACAAGCTATCAAACTAGTATTATGTTCTACGAACTTGTTACAATGTGAATGCAGACCTGGACCCAAACGCAGACTCGGAACGGAGTTAGATTGCGCTCCACACAGGAGGCGTTTAATAACAAGAAAAAAAGGTGACTGGAAATAACAGTCAAAACGCAGGCAAAACAGAATTAGCAGGACAGCTACAAAACTAGTAACAAACTAACAAACAAACGAACAAACCAAAATATCAACTAGTAAACAAACTAACAAACAAACGAACAAACCAAAATATCACGGGCAGAAATCGAACAGGCAAGATGGATAGACAGGGGGAAACGAACGAGAGCCGTACGAGGAAAACAAGTACGGATTGGCACTAGAGTGAGTGCGTGCTGATCTTAAATAGAAAAGGTGAAATAACTAAATTGACACAGCGTGCAAAATGTGCAGGGGAGTGAGTGTGACAGGCTGAGACTAACGAGGGGAAACAGGGAACAGAATGCGGAAACGGAGAACCGCGCCCCGCAACAATGACGACACAGGGTGAAAGCAAAAACAAGACATGACACGTAAGGAACGGAATAGCAAGAAACACAAGGGAGGTGGACAAGACGGGACTGCGATGTTACAGTACCCCCCCCTCAACGGGAGCCTCCTGGCGACCCACCAGGTCTACTCTTCTCAGGGTGGGTCCGGTGGAAGTCCCGAATGAGGGAGGGGTCGAGGATGAGCTGGCGGGAAATCCAGCTCCTCTCTTCGGGACCATAGCCCTCCCAGTCCACCAAATATTGGTAGCCCCGACCCCTGCGACGAATGTCCATGATGCGCCGGACAGTGTAGGCTGGAGCGTTGTCGATGATCCGGGGGGGCGGAGGGGGAATGGCCGGAGGGCACAGAGGACTGGACGTGACGGGCTTGATTTTGGAGACGTGGAAGACGGGGTGGATCTTGAGGGCTGTAGGGAGTTTGAGTCTGACAGCAGAGGGGTTGATGATGGATTCTACCTGGTAGGGACCGATGTAGCGTGGCTGGAGTTTCTTGGACGTGGACTGAAGGGGAATGTCTGAGGTGGAGAGCCAGACCTGCTGTCCCGGAGAGTACTGGGGGGCTGTGGTGCGGTGGCGGTCCGCCAGACGCTGAGTGCGAGCTGTGGAGCGGCGGAGTGCAGAGCAGGTGTCCTCCCAAATCTTCCTACAGCGCCGGATGTGGGCTTGCACCGACGGGACGGAAATCTCCACCTCCTGGGCCGGGAACAGGGGAGGCTGATACCCTAGGGAGCACTCAAAGGGAGAGAGACCGGTGGCAGAACTGGTTAGGGAATTGTGTGAATACTCAACCCAGGGTAGCAGTTTGCTCCAGGAGGAGGGATTCCGGTCCGTGATGCAACGAAGTGCAGTCCCAAGGTCTTGGTTGGCCCTCTCGGTCTGGCCATTAGTCTGGGGATGGTAGCCGGAGGATAGGCTGGCAGAGGCCCCCAGGGCCTGGCAAAACGATCTCCAGACATGGGAGGAGAATTGAGGACCACGGTCAGACACCACGTCTACGGGAATCCCACATAAACGCACCACGTGCTGGACCAGGAGCTCTGCGGTCTCCGAGGCTGAGGGAAGCTTGGGAAGGGGAACAAAATGGACCGCCTTGGAGAACCGGTCGACAATGGTCAGAATAGTATCGTTACCTTCCGAGGGGGGGAGTCCACAGACGAAGTCCAGTCCGATGTGACTCCAGGGACGACCCGGGACAGGCAGGGGGCGGAGGAGACCACTGGCGGGCTGGTGGGATGCTTTGCTCCTGGCACAAATGGTGCATGCCAGTACAAACGCCCGGGCGTCCGCGCCCATGGACGGCCACCAAAAACTGCGTTTAAGCAGCGACAGGGTGCGCTGGATCCCGGGGTGGCAGGCCATACGGGAGGAGTGCGTCCACTGCAGGACCTGGGAACGGACGGAATCTGGGACAAACAGGTGAGAACTGGGGTTGGGTCTGGGGTCTGGTTGAGTGGCCTGGGCATCCCTGATCAGACTCTCAATCTCCCAGGTCACCGCAGCCACCACACAGGGGGGGGACAGGATGGTGTCAGGGCTCGCCTGTCTGGCTTCGGAGGAGAATTGGCGGGAGAGGGCATCAGGTTTCAGATTGCGGGAACCGGGTCTGTAAGTGAGTGTAAAATTAAATCTGGCAAAAAAAAGTGCCCACCGGGCCTGGCGAGAGTTGAGTCGCTTGGCTGACTGAATATAAGCCAGATTCTTGTGGTCAGTCCAAACGATGAAGGGTTGTTCAGCTCCTTCCAACAGATGTCGCCACTCCTCCAGGGCGAGCTTGACTGCCAGCAACTCCCGATTCCCCACGTCATAGTTGCGCTCAGCGGGAGACAACCGACGGGAGTAAAAGGCACAAGGATGGAGTTTTTGATCCCCCCCCGAACGCTGAGATAAGATGGCCCCTACCCCGGAGTCCGAGGCATCCACCTCCAAAATAAACTGGCGGGAGAAGTCAGGGTGGACCAAGACAGGTGCAGACGTGAATCGGTCTTTGAGGTCGGTGAACGCGACGTCCGCTTCTGGAGTCCAGGAGAATGGGATGGAGGAAGAGGTGAGTCTGGTCAAGGGTGCGGCTACCCTACTGTAGTCCCGAATGAACCGCCGGTAGAAGTTTGCAAACCCCAGAAATCGTTGCAACCCCTTTACAGATGACGGCTGAGGCCACTCCACCACTGCCTGGATCTTGGACGGATCCGGCTTCACCTGCCCACACTCCACAATGTACCCTAAGAAGCTTACAGATGAGACATGAAACTCACACTTCTCTGCCTTGACGAATAACTGGTTCTCCCAGAGTCTCTCCAGAACCTGCCGGACATGGCGCGTGTGTTCCTCCAGATTGCGGAAGAAAATTAAAATATCGTCAAGGTAGACAAACACTGACCGGTTGAGTAGGTCCCGGAGAACATCGTTGACTAACGCCTGGAACACAGCTGGGGCGTTGGTAAGCCCAAACGGCATCACCTGGTACTCAAAGTGGCCCAGGGAGGTGTTGAATGCAGTCTTCCACTCGTCCCCCTCCCGGATCCGAACAAGGTGGTAGGCATTCCGGAGATCTAATTTCGAGAACACAGTGGCCTCGCGTAGAGGCTCGAACACAGAATTGATAAGGGGCAGAGGGTACTTGTTTTTGATGGTGATGGCGTTGAGACCACGGTAATCGATGCAAGGACGGAGTGTGTTATCCTTCTTGGAGACGAAGAAGAACCCTGCACCGACTGGGGAGGAGGAGGGTCAAATGAAACCTGCTGCTAGCGAGTCGTGGATGTAGGTCTCCATAGCTGCTCTCTCCGGCCGAGACAGATTGAACAGCCGACTGGAAGGCAGAGGGGCCCCAGGAAGCAGGTCGATGCAGCAGTCGTAAGGCCTATGAGGGGGCAACGACGACGCTCGGCTCTTGCTGAACACCTCCGCTAGGTCATGGTACACAGGGGGAACAGAGGACAGGTCCACACAGGAGGCGTTTAATAACAAGAAAAAAAGGTGACTGGAAATAACAGTCAAAACGCAGGCAAAACAGAATTAGCAGGACAGCTACAAAACTAGTAACAAACTAACAAACAAACGAACAAACCAAAATATCAACTAGTAAACAAACTAACAAACAAACGAACAAACCAAAATATCACGGGCAGAAATCGAACAGGCAAGACGGATAGACAGGGGGAAACGAACGAGAGCCGTACGAGGAAAACAAGTACGGATTGGCACTAGAGTGAGTGCGTGCTGATCTTAAATAGAAAAGGTGAAATAACTAAATTGACACAGCGTGCAAAATGTGCAGGGGAGTGAGTGTGACAGGCTGAGACTAACGAGGGGAAACAGGGAACAGAATGCGGAAACGGAGAACCGCGCCCCGCAACAATGACGACACAGGGTGAAAGCAAAAACAAGACATGACACGTAAGGAACGGAATAGCAAGAAACACAAGGGAGGTGGACAAGACGGGACTGCGATGTTACAGAACTATGCTTACATTTCTCCCACCCGCTGAAGCTGAAGTCAGCACAGCAAATCGAAGAGGTCAAGCAGATGTTGAGGACAGATGGACAGAGGACAGGTGGCGGGATACAAACATCCCCAGACAGACCCGGTCCAATTCAAGCGCCAATCTAATGTAAATTGGTAGCTCTATAATAGACTGCACAATTTAACCCAAATAACATAATTTAATTTGTCCATCACTGAATTTGAAACACTGACTGACACACCAGCTAGCTAGCTAGTGAACATGGATTAGCATTGCACAAGCAACCACAGCTAACTGTACCCAAATCCTAATCTTAACCATTAGGAAGAAAAACACAAAACTGACTTAAGACCTGCACGGCAACTTCCATCTACAACATTATT
Organism: Aldrovandia affinis; assembly: GCA_029706075.1. Lineage (NCBI taxonomy): Eukaryota > Metazoa > Chordata > Actinopteri > Notacanthiformes > Halosauridae > Aldrovandia > Aldrovandia affinis. The sequence goes on from JAINUG010000329.1 coordinate 66,418, forward strand.
ATTAGGTCGGGGGCTTTTTACAGGCCAGAACACTGCTGTTGTTCACCTAACTTGCAATTTATGTAAATATATGTTTTAGACATAATGGTTTCAAGAATAACTTATCATAACAAGGGGAATTGCTTTTTCCAATTGCCTTAACAAGGGGCACACTGCTCCCCTGCGCTCCATTACAGCTGCAGGCAGAAGTGAGGCAGACAGGCCTGTGTGAGCAAGCGGAGTGGCAGGCAGTAAACAACACACGCCAATAGTCGCTACTAGCTTTGGTGCACTTTTAAATGCATTTAGCTGAAGTCGACAATGACGTCTTCATCTCAGACTCAAGCTGATGATGCTGCTTTATCTCTGAAAAGCCTTGAATCATTGCGGCAAAACCCTTATCAAAGGAGAAGTTTGGCAGAAAAGCTGAAGGTGGAGCAGCCGGGGTCAGATCCCCTGGACATCTTGGTTACATTATAACGGCCTGCCTGTGTGAGTGTAACCACCAGGTAAACATGTTTTGTTTTCCATGCTTGCTGTTTCAGTCAGCAGGTTTGGACCCATCTTGGATTGAAATGCAGTGAAGCTGGCTATGTTGGGCAGGGTGAAAATTGCTGCTAAACTTGAGAAGAGCTGCGTGTTATGTTAGGAAGCACAACGAGGCGGGGGGGTGGGGGGGTTGAACATGTCTGTGATCAAGCATTGGTTGATTAGAAGTGATCAGCCTCCATGAATAGCAGGAAATGTTAAGGAAATAGGTCAAGAGTTTTGTTGATCACAATTGAAAGAGATTAAGCAAGCAATACATGTAATTTAAACTGAGAAATTCAGGAATTCAGAGGCTGAGGAAAATAATTGAAAACAATAATACAATCATCTGGTTTCCTCATTTATTAGATTACATATTTCTGTTAGTTATTGTTCATATGAACTTTATTATTTGTATTATGCCATGTCTCTTTCTTGCATTCTTGGAGATTTAAATTACAATAAGTTATTTAAACTTTGTCCCAAATGTATTGTTGCTCAGATACCGTCAATCACTTTTAAAGGTGTATTTTTAATAAACATGTTTTCCTTAAAGAAACTAGGAACTGGAAAGAAGGGAAACTTTTGGAAGTTTTTTCACTGACTCATTCAAAATCCTTATGCAAAACCTAATGAAATGAAAAACTGGCAGATGACTTATTCAATTAAGGGAGGTATATTATGGGAAGCAGGGTGAAATACTGCCCCCCATGCCTGTCTGAACCAGCAAAATCCTGTTAGAATCACACCAGTAAGGTCTGGCTGTTGGAAAAGGAAAATATATCTAGACTTTGTCACAGTGTGCAGTTTCAGGAATATATGGATCGCAGAATAGAACTTCATATGTCAAGCCCACCTTACTTGGAAAATTGCAGGAAGATTTACATCAGTGATCAAGATGTCCACAAATCCTTGTTCGCTGCTGAAATCATCACAGAAAAGGCATTTGCAGCTAGCCAGTACCTGTGAGAAAAGGTTGTCAGCTTCAAAACTGTCTGAGATCGTTTAATCCAAATGAAGAGTCAAACAACAACTCCAATGTAGGGCTAATGTTAGCCACTGAGCAACCGAACGCGTCAAGATGCAAACTTGAGCTTGCGAAAGGATCCGTGAATTGTGATGGTAATGAACCGGCGACACAAGACTGGCTTCTGATGCACATCAAGCAAGTAAACCAATTAATTGAGGGACTTATGTGTCCCAGTTGTTTCGAGACAGGACTAGCAATTCTGTTGATAAGTTCAACCACGGTTTTTGTAGTTCGGTTTTACTTGTCTGCAAAGATTGCCAAGCAATCTGAATCCTGGCTGAATCCCCATCCACCCACAAGGCTGGTAACCAACTGGACCTGGTCTTCACTAAAAAATGAGAGAGAATTTAAGTAATATAGATTGGGTAAAACTTCTAGATTGCAGAACTGTGAATGAAAAATTGACTATATTTAAAAGGGTTATTGTAGATGTACAGTGTAAATTCATCCCAGTAAGGAAAAAACTGTCTCTGCAGCGGATGACTAAATCTTTATGGGAGATTTTGAGGCAAAAGAAGCGACTGTACAGAGTATATAAAAAGGATAACTCAGAGAGAAACAAGTTAGATTATTGTAATATGCGGGCTAAGGCTAAAAAGGAAATAAGATCAGCTAAAAGGCAGTTTGAAATTAAAATTTCCCAAGATGCAAAAAGTCATCCTAAGAAGTTTTTTCAATATTGTAGTAGAAAAAGGAAAGTTAAGGATGAGGTTAAGTGCATTAAGAATAAGGAAGGAACTGGTTTATAATAATAAGGATATTGCTAACACAATAAACAGTTACTTTGTGGAGAGCTTTACTAGAGAAGAGGTTATAAAGATGCCTAAATGTATAGACAAGGTACAGAATGTTTTGGAGGACTTTGAGATAAGGGACGTAGAAGTACTACAAAAACTACAAAAACTTAAGACAAATAAGGCAGCAGGGCCGGATGGCATATATCCCAGAGCATTCAAAGAACGTGGGGAAATTATATATAAACCATTGACAGATATTTTAATTCAATCCATAATCACTGGAGAAATACCAGATGACTGGAAGCAGGGTAGTATTATTCCAATATATAAGAAGGGGGACCTTACTGACCCAGGGAACTATAGGCCTGTCAGTTTAACTTGCATCGCATGTAAAATGCTGGAATGTATTATTAGGGATAAGATGGAATCATTCTTGAAAAATAATAGTATTTTAACAGAGAGCCAACATGGTTTTCTCAAAGGGAGGTCATGCCTAACAAACCTCCTGGACTTTTTCGAAGAGGCTACAAAGTGTGTTGACCTGAATCAGGCTTATGATATTATATATTTGGACTTTCAGAAAGCATTTTACAAGGTACCACATGAGAGGCTCATTGCTAAAATGAATTCAGTAGGAATTGCAGGAGTAGATTCAGAGTGGGTTCATAATTGGCTGCAAGGGTGAATACAAAGAGTGTATAGGTGGGGCCGTATCTGACCTTGGTGCTGTGGGCAGTGGTGTCCTGCAGGGATCGGTGTTGGGACCTCTGCTCTTCCTTATTTACAAATATGATCTTGATATGGACGTTAGTAGCAAAATAGTTAAATTTGCAGATGATACTAAACTTGGGGGTTTGGCAAACAGTTTGGAATCGACTAAAGTAATCCAAGATGATTTAAACAAAATCCAAAAATGGGCAGATACATGGCAGATGACATTCAATATTGCTAAATGTAAAGTTATGCATGTGGGAAATAAAAACATTAGACAGGAGTATTTTATGGGAGGAGAAAAGTTAGAAGGTGTTCAATTTGAAAAAGACTTAGGAATTGTAGTTGATCAAAGCCTATCTGCATCAAAGCAGTGTGCTACAGCAGTGAAAAAAGGCAACAGGATGCTGGGATACATAGCAAAAAGTATTGAGTAGAAATCAAAGGAGGATATATTAATGTTATGTAATGCCTTTGTCAGACCTCACTTAGAATACTGTGTGCAGTTCTGGGCACCACACTACAAGAAAGATATAGAAGCTCATGAAAAAGTCCAAAGAAGGGCAACTAAACTGATACCTGGTATGAAAGGTAAAAGTTATGATGATACTTTTAACGCACTCAATCTATTTAAACTTAGCAAACGGAGACTTAGGGGGCATTTGATTGAGGTTTTTAAATTCCTAAAAGGGATTAACAAAGTAAAATACCAACGATTTTTTAAGATAAGTGGGGTCAGCAGAACAAGAGGCCACAGGTGGAAATTAGTTAAAGGCAAATTCCGCACAGATATTAGGACGTTTTTCTTTACACAGAGAGTTGTCAATGCCTGGAACAGCTTGCCAGGTCGGGTAGTAGAGGCAGAAACGCTTGGGCTATTCAAGTCCAGGCTAGATGTAGTACTAGATACTCTTTAGATTAGGACATGACGAGCCTAGACGGGCCGAACGGCCCGTTCTCGTCATTATGTATTCTTATGCTCTTATGTTCTCTCCCCCACTGCCCTGTCATCTACTGTTCTATCTTCCCTTCTCCCTACTGATGCCTTCTCTCAGCTACCTACTGAGGAAGCATCATCAACCCTACTTTCCTCTCTCTCCTCCTCCTTTGATTCACTCTGTCCTCTATCCACTAAACCTGCTCGTCTCTGACCCCCCAACCCCTGGCTAACTGACTCCATTCGGGCTGACTGACTCAAACTGCGAGCAGCTGAAAAGAAATGGAGAAAATCCAAATCCCCTGTGGCTCTGACTGACTTCCACACACTCCTGGCTACCTTTTCCTCTAACCTCTCCTCTGCTAAGTCTGCATTTTTCCTTTCCAAGATTCAATCTTCTGTTTCTAATCCTCGAAAACTCTACTCTAAGTTTTCCTCTCTCCTCACCCCTCCTCCTCCCCCACCCCCCTCCTTTCTAACTGCGGATGACTTCGCATCCTTCTTTCGCGAGAAGGTCGATGACATTTAAACATCATAGCATATTTATTCAAAGATTTCACTCATTCATCATTATTAGTGCAGCCCCCATTGCACTTGCACAATGTGATACAGTGGAGTCCGGCTCGGTGGCACTTACAGTTGCCCTTACAGGCAACCACACAGCCACAGTGGATGATCAGTGAGCATGCCTTGCTGACATCTTCCAGATCTGTCCAATATGGCACCCACACTTTGGTTCTGGCATTCCATTCCCAACCCAATTCACTGGGTTTTGGAGAGGGATTGCTTCCAGACAAAAGCTGCAGTGTGCAGGGCACGCTTCCCATGCTGGAATAAAGCGTGCTGGGTCGGGGGGATTGAATCCAGGGACTTGAGGCCATGGGTGAACATTGCTTCTTTCACTGAGTCTGCACTGCACATGAGTACAGTCCAGCGTTTGAGACGTCGCATGTGCACTGATTCCAGTGTGAGGCTGGTCGGGTCGTGGGAGATCGCAATGAGGGTGTCGGTGACTTCAGGAAAGGCAGCCCACGCATTCCATTCAGTTTTTTTTCCAATTCCAAACATTGCTGATACAACATCGCACCCTGTGAACGCGTGGAAGAAGGGCAGTGCTTGGCATTTTTGAGGTCCCAGCATTTGTGAGATGTGGTGGATTGGGATATCTTTATATGCCTTTCCTGATCCAAAGCCGATCCACAGCTCTGAGAGGCCTAGCTCCTGGAACAGGTTGATGGCCAGCACCACCACATCACTATCCACTGTCCTGAGGTAGGCCTTGGTGTGACCCTGCTCGGCAGCATGATGCAAATGGAGCATCTCCATTGTCCATGTCAGCTCCTTCTTGCTGGCATGGTGACAGGGCTGCTAGGTCAGTAGGCTTGTTGCTGAGTACAAGGTCAGCCTTTGTTGTGAGGAGGTGGTACTGTGAATCAGCTGTGTTCTCCTAAAGTTCCTGATAGATGAACTGAAAGAGCTGGTCTTTATTTTGACTATCTTTGAGGAACTTCTGCCATTGGGCTCCCTTTGGCAGAGGTATCTTGGCTGAGACTCGTGTTCGGCACCCTGCCGTCCCACCCCGCTTGACACGAGTTTGGGATTTGAGACTTGCCTCTATATATGTGTCCCAGACCACATCCACTCTTGTCGTGCTGTCTGTCATCAGGCTCTGCAAGTATGGCAGCAAGTGCATCTGTGTGTACTCCCAAAACACCCTGGCATGCTGGGTTTTGATGATGTGTATTACTGCTGCCATATCAAGAACAACCACAGAAGCCTCTTTGGCTGCTGGAGAGTGCCCAGGATCAGGCATGCCTGGTAGACACCCAAGAATATCAGACTTGGTTCCTGACCGCAGCTTGCCTTGATCAGATAAGGATGGAGGTTCACGCTGATTCTCGTGCTTGAAGAATTCATCTATGTCTGAATCAGGACGTGCTTGTAGGGACAAAAAAAGCTTGGTGACGAGAGCTGTATTCGCCTTGGCAGACCCCAGCTTGTTAGCACCCTTCTTCAGATCCACAGGTGGCCTGTTGGTGAATGTGAACAAGTTGGCCCTTGGAATGACATCAGACAAGGGCTTGGTGGCTTTTTCTATTCTGTCCCTTACAAACTCCACGAACATGGCTTTGCCAATGTTTGGAGCTTCCCTGAGGCAGTTGGAGATCTCATGGTCCATGACCTCACCAGTGTCTAAGGTGATGAGATCTGGACCCATTTCTTTAAAGGGATTGACAACTTTATCATCCTTGACAAGATCACATAGAGCTTTGAGATGATTGAGGAACTTCTTCTGTTCAGCAGCTGAGGACTCTGGATGCTCCAAACTTTCCTTGTTGCTTGAGGCAGAGAAACAGGCACCCTCAAACTCATCAATGGCCCATAGGACTTCAGGTTTTGAGAGCTCGATGATCTCCTTCTCCTCATGCTGACCATAGAGGCCCTTTGATCCACTATCTTCCTTTAGAAACTTGATGCTGTGCTCCTGGCTCTGAACAAGTGCTATTAGTGAGAACTTCTTGTCACCACGTTGCACGACAAACTTCCCCTCCATGAAAGCCTCATGGACTGATGGGTGGGTATCTGGTAGTGTTGCCGTGTCTTTCAAGAAGACGGGCACCTAGCTGGCATAGTTTGTATGTCCAAGGGCAAATAACCATGGGCACAAATCCTCGCAAGCATTCAGGGTTAGTGACCAATCGCCCACTCGCTGACCCTGGATGAAGCGGCAGTAGATCATCAAGTAGTCTCTCACTGTCATCCAGTAACAGACTGTTGGACCATTACTGTTGAGTCGATTCTCCCACATCTCCATGGTTTCATGAGGCCCATAGCCCTCTCGGCAGTACTCATCATATGCCTGTTCTTCAAGCACATGCAGCCAGGCAAGAGTAAGCTGGTATGCATACCGTGTACATTTGACATGCTTGCCACCTAGGAGAAAGGCTGCAACACCAGTATTGAAGATATTTGCTAGGGAAAACATCTGGTCCCAGCCAGACCCGGCTAACAGCTTACCCCCACACTCTTGGGACATCATCTCGACGTGAAGGAAGCCCATGAAGCACACCATCTTTTATTCACCAACCTCGTTGGGGTACTCCCACTGACATTTTTTCTGTTGGGCATAGAGAGGACAGTCACCCTCTATGACTGGAACCTGGCCAGGATTCAGAAACTCTATTGTCTTCATGACCACAAGCATTGAGTGTTTCTGCATGGCCATGGATGAGGCCTTGTCATAAAAGACAGGGAAAACTCCAACTGTGGCCCTTGGCCTGACATCTTCTTTGCGTTGGCCATGTGAGAAGAACCCAGAGTAGGTCACTGGTGTTTCTTGAAGCATTCCATCTTTTTCGATCAGGACCTTGTGGAGATGGTTTAGCCATGCTTCGTCAGGCACCCATGCTAGGCAATTTTCAGCGAAAGCTGGTCTGGCTGTTCCATTTGGAATTGATGAAAGGATGATATCTCCAGCATATTCAGCAATGTACGGCACAATGGCAAAGTCATCAGGAAGCTTGGTAGTGGCATCAAGGGTGAGAGGTGGAGGGTCCACCCCCATGTTTTCATGAGTGAGATGGTTGGTCAGGGATATGGCAGTGCCATGGAGCTCAATTCGAACAGACTCGTTGATATTATCAACTCCACCAGTAGTGAAGACTCCCCGCTTGATGATTGAAGGTACGACGATTCCACCCGCTGCAAACTGCCTTGACACAGCTAGGGCAAGTCCCCTCCTGACATCCATGACTCGGTCATAAGACACAGACATACCCAATGAATGGAACTTGCTAATGGTGCCTTTGTGGCAATCATTTCCATGCAGTTTCAGTCCCACATAGAGAGGAAAGGGTGTCTCTCTCTCCTTCCTCTGATAGAGGGTGAGAGCATGACTAGATTGCTTTGCAGCATTGCTGCATATCAACTGACTTATGGTGTAGGCGAGTCTGACACTGGCACTGATGCTGGCCTGATCCTCTCCCACCTTCTCCTCAACAGAGCTCTAACCTTGAAGCAGAACATCTAGAAGGGTCAGAAGAGGCTTTGCAACTGACTCACTTAGACAGTTTGAGTTGAATGATCCATTGAAAGGCATCTGTTGCAGAAGAATGTATCTGCGCAGCAGGAGACCCACTTCAATTATTTTCTTAGCCTCATCTTCAGTCACTTGAAGACAAGCAGTCTGTGCAACAGCTGCACCAACTGTCTTCTTGTGAGATATGTAAACATCACGACCCTCTGAGTATGCAGACCACTCAGGCCCTAGCTTCTCTAGAAGGTGTTCTTTGAACCTTTTCTGGTGCACATACACCCCAGTCCAATCAGAGCCCAGTTGCTCTAGACGACGATCATAAAGCTTCCTCAAGTCAGCAAGCTTAAAGGTGGATTCATTGTACTGGACAAATGCTACAAGCTGAGCAATTACCAAGGGATCATACTGCATTGAACTTTTCTTTGCTTCTGACGACTGGGAATTAGCTGCACAGGCATCGTTCTTCAGCTTTGTATAACAGGATGTGTGATAATGCACATCTCCAGCCTCTGCATCGATGGCAGTGTTCAGCCGTGCATAAACCACCCAGTTCTTGGATTCCATGGCCCATTTGTGGAGGTTCTTACCACAGTTTTCACTCCTAGCTCTGTATATTGGCTCATCACTATCATCTTGAAATTTCTCGTAGTAGACACATTGCATTTTTTCATGGTCGAGGCTCGCATTAAAACATGACCGTGTTTTTTTTGGACTGGAAGTAGCCACTTCACTGCCCGACTCTTGTCTCTTGTCCAGTGCTCGCTGCAAAATATGTGAGCGGAAGTGTCCTCGACATCCATTATGATACTTAGCTTTATTTTTCAGCAATGTGTTGGCGATCCCTGATCCATCATCGAAACATTTCAAGTTCACTCCAAGAGGCAAAGGGACATCACTTTCAACAAATCTTTTCAAATCATCTTCAAGGGTTTGATATGCTTTAAGATATCACTCCTTTTTATATGGACATCGCAAATCTTTGTTAGATTTTTCTTGGCACAAGCAACACAGTTCCCAATCTGTTTCTTGTCTTGTAATGAAAGGATTTTCCTTACTCATGATGAAACAACTGATTCAATGCATTTGGATTTTTCACGTCTTTAGCCTTGAGACTTGGAGAGTGAGACCGGAAATGTAAAACAATTACCATATCAAGATTGAAATGACCAGATAAGATTTAGGGACTGATAATTTATATATATATTTATAAATTATTTATTTCATCGTCAAACATGAGGCTCTGATGAAGGCTGTTTAGCGGAATCACGTCAGCCGTGTCTGAAATGCGTGCCTAAAATATAAAGTGCAGGGTAAGTTTGTGGAATGTTACCTCAATCTCTCCCTGAGATCCTATTTACGATATATATTTTTTATACCTCGATGAATTTGCTTTGGCATAAGTTAACTGGGCGTTCACACCAAAGGGGAAAATATTATCTACGCTGTGCTACAAATAGGAGTTTGAACTCACAAATCTTTGTGTTTACTCACCTGAGAAATAGGCTTTTCATGACGCGAATATTCGACACCAAGGTTTCTTCCTCTGTTTACTGTATGCTCTCTCCCCCTGCTCCTGGTCGCTTCCTGGCTAAAAATGTAGAAAAAATGAGACTATACAACAATCTAGTACTAAAAGAAGCTGAGATATGACATTCGCTCTTTCCTGCGAGCGCAATATTGGAGTTTCTGCATACCGGCCACTAGGGGGCCACCCCAACTTGTATGCGGTGGTTTTTGAAAACCTTACGCTCATACCTAACACCATGCCAAAAATCTAAAACTTGTCACAAAGTGCACAATCTTTATGATTTTTGACATATTCCCTCCAAGCTAATAGTAATATAATATAATTCCCTCCCAGCTAATAGTAATATAATATAATATAATTAGGGCTGTCAATCGATTAAAAAAATTAACTGAGTTAATCACAATGGCTGATTAATTACTGGTTAAAGGAATCCGTTTGTTTTACTTTATTATTCAACATCTCACCTTTAAGCTTCAGCTTTGTTTTGAACTTTTGATTTCAGAATTTGAAAAGTAAAAAAAAAAGTCTCAGGGAGTGCTTGGCATTGAAGATACAAAGTGAACAGTCCCTTTTCCCACTCTTAGTTGAATAACATCATTACTTAAACTGTGTACTTGTGTGACATGACTTCAGTCAACCAGTTCATCAAGTCTACTTTTCTCTTAACCAGTTGCTCAGGCAGACTAGCTTGTTGACATTTTCAGATGACAGAGATGAGCTCTTCTTCTGCACAATATGGCCTGCCAAAGAAAACAATCTCTCGCATGGCACTGTTGAGGCAGGTGTAGCCAAGTACCTTTGTGCAATATGGGCCAGCTTACCATAGACAACTGTGTGTGCCGACCACCACTGTAGTGGACATGCCTCTATGCTGACACTGGGCTCTACCCTATACCTGTCTAGAGTATTGTCTGACGGTGCCTCATCCTCAGACTCTGACTCTGACCCCATCAGTAGGAGGGCCATCTTCTTCTTCTTTGGTGGCTCTGGTTCCATTTCCTCTCTGGAGGGCTGTGATGCAGGTTCTCCGTCCTTCAGCATCTCACTCAGCGTTCGCCACACCTCTTCCCTCTCTGCTCTGGGCAGGCACTTGAGGTCCTTGAATCTGGGATCTAGAGCTGTTGCTACCTTGAATGAATGAATGAATGAATGAATGAATGAATGAATGAATGAATGTGTCACGAATCAAGCTATTAGGAGAAGCGTGAGGAATGCGAAGAATCTAGCCAGGTCATTATCGACGGCTGGAAATCATTTACCGTGAGAACATTTATACTCCGGGATTCTCGTTGTTCATCGCTTGGACATTTTGCTAGCTTTGTATTTCTGTTCTCTGTACCATTGTTGCCAATTGTCTCTCGCTCGCTAAAGATTTCGTGTTTCTTGTTCGTGTTCGTGTTTTCTTGTTTGTTTATTCGTACGCCTATGTTTAGCTTATTTACAGGTTGTTTAGTGCACGTTTTGGATTGTTCTGTTTCGCTAGTTTTGTTTTGTTTTTCTCGTTGTTGCTTTTGGTTTGGTTATTTGTATTTTTACGTGTCTTGTTCAGACACCGTTTTGTTTTCTGTCCTGTGCGGTTAAGCATTAAAATCGGCTTAAATCGCGTCACTGCTTCCGGATCTCTCTCTCTCTCTCACCCGCATTTGGTTCCACATCTACCGGTCTCCTGACAGAATGTCCAAGTCCAAATCGGAACCAGCGGAGACCGAGCGGACCCAGAGCATCCTGCACAGTACCATCCAAAGCCAGGAAGCATCCATCAGACGGCAGGACCAGGCTATTGCTGTACTCACGGAACAACTGAACACATTCAGCCGCCAAACAGCCAGTCAGTTCAACACCATCACGGAGTTACTCCTTAACAAAACCGCAACCACCACCTCTCAGTTTCATCCGGAACCCAGGGACACTAACCATGCCGGCTTACGTCGTGAACCACGTCTCCCGGCACCGGAACGTTACGACGGTAATCCCACGGGATGCCGTGGGTTCATCACTCAGTGTTCACTGGCATTCGAACTCCAACCTTCGCAATTTCCCAGCGAACGCTCCCGAATAGCATATATAATTTCCCTTCTAACCGGTACCGCTCTGCAGTGGGCAACGGCCATCTGGGAGGAACAAGGGCTCGTCTGCAACAGCTATGCCAGATTCAGCTCCGAGTTACAGACGGTGTTTGATCATCCTGTCCAGGGTCGTGAAGCAGCCAACCGGCTGCTCCGGATCAAGCAGGGAGGCCAAACTGTCGCTGCCTACGCCATTGAGTTCTGCACCCTGGCTGTGGAGAGTCGCTGGAACAACGAGGCACTTATAGCGACGTTCCGGCAGGGTCTCAACGAAGGGCTCAAGGATGAACTCGTCGTTCATGGAGACATCGACCAGTGGGAAGAACTTGTGGCATTGGCTATCAAGTTGGACAATCGCCAAAGGGAACGCGCGAATGAACGTCGCAATAACTATCCCGCCCGACCGCGGACATCATTTCCCTGCGGACAGAAACCATCCCATCAGCTTCCAATTCACCGCCTCGTGTGACCCCCAACGAACAGGAGGAACCTATGCAGTTGGGCAGAGCTCGTCTCTCAGCCACCGAAAAGGAACGTCGTCGTAAGGAAAACTGCTGTCTGTACTGTGGGCGTTTTGGTCACTATCGTGATTCATGTACGGAGCTAAGGGGAAAAGCCAATGCTACTACCACACCGGGAGGGTGGTAAGTAGCGCAGTGTTCACTCCCAAGGCATCAATCATCACTGGATTGGTGTTGCCCATCTCCATGCGCTGGAACAACTCTCAGCACTCGGCTCTCGCCCTTGTTGATTCCGGAGCTGCGGGAGACTTTATCGACCTCAACCTCGCCCAGCGATTACAAATCCCACTTGTGACATTGGAATCCCCCCGGTCAGTCACAGCTCTGGACGGCAAGCCCTTGGGATCCGGTGCCATCACGCAGCGGACTATTCCTCTCCAGATCACCATAAGGGATGAACACACCGAACGGATTGAACTTTTTGTCACTCACTCTCCGCAGCTACCTCTCGTGCTGGGCTACCCTTGGCTTAACAAGCACAACCCCAAATTGACTGGAACAGCTGAGAAGATACTGGGCTGGGGATTGACCTGCCAAAGCACCTGTCTGCTGCCTCGCTCTCCTGCTGCCGCCTCACACCGAAAACCAGAGATCCAGAACTGGGCCCGTGTGCCTCCGGCATACAGGGATCTCCATGCGGTGTTCAACAAGCAACACACGGCTACTCTACCTCCTCACCGTCCGTACGACTGTGCGATTGATCTGCTGCCGGGAACCAGTCCTCCTCGGGGCAAGATATTTTCATTATCCCGGACCGAGGCAGCGGCCATGAACGACTACATCCGAGAGGCGCTCGCTGCGGACATGTCCGCCCATCCACCTCACCAGCGGGAGCAGGGTTTTTCTTCGTGGGGAAGAAGGATGGGGGTCTGCGCCCGTGTATTGACTACAGAGGTCTGAACAATATCACCATCAAGAACAGATATCCACTGCCCTTGATGTCCAGGGCATTTGAGATGCTGCAGGGGGCCACCATCTTCTCCAAACTGGACCTTCGGTATGCATATAACCTGGTGCGCATTCGGGAAGGAGATGAGTGGAAGACTGCCTTCAACACACCTACAGGGCACTATGAATACCTCGTCATGCCGTTCGGTCTTTCCAACAGTCCGTCGGTCTTTCAAGCGCTCATCAATGACGTGTTGAGAGAGGTACTCAACCGTTTCGTGTTTGTATACTTGGATGACATCCTCATATTCTCCAGGAATGCTCAGGAACACGAATTACATGTGAGACATGTCCTACAGCTGCTCCTGGAACCAATTATTTGTCAAGCTGGAAAAGCGAGTTCCATGCATCCACCGTCACATTTCTGGGTTTCATCCTACAGGCAGGCAGTATTCAAATGGATCCGATCAAGACGCAAGCAGTACGAGACTGGCCCGCCCCATCTCGATTAAACAAGTCCAATGTTTCCTTGGCTTCGCCAATTTCTACCGGAGATTCATTCGGGACTTGAACAGTGGCGGCACCACTCACCGACCTGACCCGGGAAGGCTAAGGACTTCATCTGGACTCCCGAAGCCGAACAAGCCTTCCAACATCTCAAACAGCGCTTCACCTCGGCACCTGTCCTAACCATTCCGGACCCAGCTCTGCCCTTCGTGGTCGAAGTTGACGCTTCCAACACTGGGATTGGAGCGGTTCTTTCTCAACGGTTACAACCTGACAACAAGCTTCGCCCATGTGCCTTCCTGTCCCATCGCTTGACTGCCACCGAGCGCAATTACGACATTGGAGACCGTGAACTGCTGGCTGTAAAGAAGCTCTGGAGGAATGGCGGCATTGGCTGGAGGGTTCTGCACACCCGTTCATTGTTTGGACCGACCATAAGAATCTGGAGTACCTACAGCAGGCCAAACGGTTAAACTCACGTCAAGCTAGGTGGGCCCTGTTTTTAACCGGTTCCAATTTACCTATCTTATCGTCCGGGGTCCAAAAATCTTAAACCCGACCCTCTCTCCCGGATTTTTGAGACTCCTGAAACCGTTGTCTCAGTAGACACTATCCTCCCACCCAGCCGCATCATCGCCCCGATCCAGTGGGGCATTGAAACTATTGTTCGTCAGGCCTCACAAGCGGAACCAGGTCCTGAAGACGTCCCACCTAACTGCTTATTCATTCCCTCTGCAGTAAGGAAACAAGTCCTGCAATGGGGTCACGACTCCAATCTGACCGGACACCCAGGGGTGTCACGCACCCTGGAATTTCTCCGTCGGCGTTTCTGGTGGCCCAAGATGGAGGAGGAGGTTCGTTCATTCGTCCTAGCATGCAACACATGCACTCAAAACAAAAACCCCCGGACCCGTTCTCAAGGACTACTCCACCCCCTACCCATTCCCCGCCATCCATGGTCTCACATATCGATGGACTTTGTTACAGGGCTACCTTCCTCACACGGTCACACCGCGGTCTTGGTGGTGGTGGACCGTTTCTCCAAGGCCTGTCATTTTATTGCCCTGCCCAAACTACCCTCAGCCCAGGAGACCGCAGAACTGGTGGTCGAACACGTGTTTCGGGTGTTCGGCCTTCCCACCGACATTGTGTCTGACCGGGGAGCACAGTTTACCGCCCGGTTCTGGAGGGCCTTCTGCACACTCATCGGGGCTACGGCCAGTCTGTCATCAGGTTACCACCCCCAGTCCAACGGGCAGACGGAGCGGGTCAATCAGGACATGGAGACGACCCTGCGGTGTCTTTCATCATCTAACCCCATGTCCTGGAGCCGCAACCTTCCATGGGCCGAATATGCACACAACACTCTTCGCTGCTCCACCACAGGGATGTCGCCATTTGAGGTCCAGTTTGGCTACCAACCACCTATCTTCCCGACCAGGAGAGTGAAACTGGGGGTACCTTCAGCGGAACTTCACATAAGGCGTTGCAGACAGGTCGAAAAGAGCTAGGCAAGCTATCGGCGCACCACTCAACAGAACCGTATCCAGGCCAACCGCCTCCGTCGTCCGGGGCTCACCTTTCGTCCTGGTCAGAGGGTCTGGCTATCTTCCGGGACCTGCCTCTCAAGGTAGAAAACCGCAAGCTGGCTCCACGTTTTGTGGGGCCTTTCAAAGTGATTCGCCGGGTTAATCCGGTGGTTTACCGCCTCTTGTTGCCTCCGGAGATGCACGGGTACATCCCACGTTTCATGTTTCCCGCCTTCGGCCTCTACTCATTGGGGCACACACACAGCCGGCAAGAACTCCCCCGGCTCCTCGTCTCATCGACGGTCATCCGGCTTACACCGTTCGGCGTCTCCTCCAGTCCCGCCGAGTGCAATCAGGGGTCCAGTACCTGGTGGATTGGGAAGGATACGGACCGGCGGATCGGTCCTGGATTCCGGCCAAACAGATCCTGGATCCCGGTCTCATCTGGAAGTTTAAAGCTCGGCAGGCGGCTCTTCCTGGACCGTCGGGAGTCGGTCCTAGGGGGGGTTCTGTCACGAATCAAGCTATTAGGAGAAGCGTGAGGAATGCGAAGAATCTAGCCAGGTCATTATCGACGGCTGGAAATCATTTACCGTGAGAACATTTATACTCCGGGATTCTCGTTGTTCATCGCTTGGACATTTTGCTAGCTTTGTATTTCTGTTCTCTGTACCATTGTTGCCAATTGTCTCTCGCTCGCTAAAGATTTCGTGTTTCTTGTTCGTGTTCGTGTTTTCTTGTTTGTTTATTCGTACGCCTATGTTTAGCTTATTTACAGGTTGTTTAGTGCACGTTTTGGATTGTTCTGTTTCGCTAGTTTTGTTTTGTTTTTCTCGTTGTTGCTTTTGGTTTGGTTATTTGTATTTTTACGTGTCTTGTTCAGACACCGTTTTGTTTTCTGTCCTGTGCGGTTAAGCATTAAAATCGGCTTAAACGCCACTGCTTCCGGATCTCTCTCTCTCTCTCACCCGCATTTGGTTCCACATCTACCGGTCTCCTGACAGAATGTCCAAGTCCAAATCGGAACCAGCGGAGACCGAGCGGACCCAGAGCATCCTGCACAGTACCATCCAAAGCCAGGAAGCATCCATCAGACGGCAGGACCAGGCTATTGCTGTACTCACGGAACAACTGAACACATTCAGCCGCCAAACAGCCAGTCAGTTCAACACCATCACGGAGTTACTCCTTAACAAAACCGCAACCACCACCTCTCAGTTTCATCCGGAACCCAGGGACACTAACCATGCCGGCTTACGCCGTGAACCACGCCTCCCGGCACCGAACGTTACGACGGTAATCCCACGGGATGCCGTGGGTTCATCACTCAGTGTTCACTGGCATTCGAACTCCAACCTTCGCAATTTCCCAGCGAACGCTCCCGAATAGCATATATAATTTCCCTTCTAACCGGTACCGCTCTGCAGTGGGCAACGGCCATCTGGGAGGAACAAGGGCTCGTCTGCAACAGCTATGCCAGATTCAGCTCCGAGTTACAGACGGTGTTTGATCATCCTGTCCAGGGTCGTGAAGCAGCCAACCGGCTGCTCCGGATCAAGCAGGGAGGCCAAACTGTCGCTGCCTACGCCATTGAGTTCTGCACCCTGGCTGTGGAGAGTCGCTGGAACAACGAGGCACTTATAGCGACGCCCGGCAGGGTCTCAACGAAGGGCTCAAGGATGAACTCGTCGTTCATGGAGACATCGACCAGTGGGAAGAACTTGTGGCATTGGCTATCAAGTTTGACAATCGCCAAAGGAACGCCGCGAATGAACGCCGCAATAACTATCCCGCACCCGACCGCGGACATCATTTCCCCTGCGGACAGAAACCATCCCATCAGCTTCCAATTCACCGCCTCGTGTGACCCCAACGAACAGGAGGAACCTATGCAGTTGGGCAGAGCTCGTCTCTCAGCCACCGAAAAGGAACGTCGTCGTAAGGAAAACTGCTGTCTGTACTGTGGGCGTTTTGGTCACTATCGTGATTCATGTACGGAGCTAAGGGGAAAAGCCAATGCTACTACCACACCGGGAGGGTGGTAAGTAGCGCAGTGTTCACTCCCAAGGCATCAATCATCACTGGATTGGTGTTGCCCATCTCCATGCGCTGGAACAACTCTCAGCACTCGGCTCTCGCCCTTGTTGATTCCGGAGCTGCGGGAGACTTTATCGACCTCAACCTCGCCCAGCGATTACAAATCCCACTTGTGACATTGGAATCCCCCCTGTCAGTCACAGCTCTGGACGGCAAGCCCTTGGGATCCGGTGCCATCACGCAGCGGACTATTCCTCTCCAGATCACCATAAGGGATGAACACACCGAACGGATTGAACTTTTGTCACTCACTCTCCGCAGCTACCTCTCGTGCTGGGCTACCCTTGGCTTAACAAGCACAACCCCCAAATTGACTGGAACGCTGAGAAGATACTGGGCTGGGGATTGACCTGCCAAAGCACCTGTCTGCTGCCTCGCTCTCCTGCTGCCGCCTCACACCGAAAACCAGAGATCCAGAACTGGGCCCGTGTGCCTCCGGCATACAGGGATCTCCATGCGGTGTTCAACAAGCAACACACGGCTACTCTACCTCCTCACCGTCCGTACGACTGTGCGATTGATCTGCTGCCGGGAACCAGTCCTCCTCGGGGCAAGATATTTTCATTATCCCGGACCGAGACGACGGCCATGAACGACTACATCCGAGAGGCGCTCGCTGCCGGACATGTCCGCCCATCCACCTCACCAGCGGGAGCAGGGTTTTTCTTCGTGGGGAAGAAGGATGGGGGTCTGCGCCCGTGTATTGACTACAGAGGTCTGAACAATATCACCATCAAGAACAGATATCCACTGCCCTTGATGTCCAGGGCATTTGAGATGCTGCAGGGGGCCACCATCTTCTCCAAACTGGACCTTCGGTATGCATATAACCTGGTGCGCATTCGGGAAGGAGATGAGTGGAAGACTGCCTTCAACACACCTACAGGGCACTATGAATACCTCGTCATGCCGTTCGGTCTTTCCAACAGTCCGTCGGTCTTTCAAGCGCTCATCAACAACGTGTTGAGAGAGGTACTCAACCGTTTCGTGTTTGTATACTTGGATGACATCCTCATATTCTCCAGGAATGCTCAGGAACACGAATTACATGTGAGACATGTCCTACAGCTGCTCCTGCGGAACCAATTATTTGTCAAGCTGGAGAAAAGCGAGTTCCATGCATCCACCGTCACATTTCTGGGTTTCATCCTACAGGCAGGCAGTATTCAAATGGATCCGATCAAGACGCAAGCAGTACGAGACTGGCCACGCCCCATCTCGATTAAACAAGTCCAACGTTTCCTTGGCTTCGCCAATTTCTACCGGAGATTCATTCGGGACTTCGGAACAGTGGCGGCACCACTCACCGACCTGACCCGGGGGAAGGCTAAGGACTTCATCTGGACTCCCGAAGCCGAACAAGCCTTCCAACATCTCAAACAGCGCTTCACCTCGGCACCTGTCCTAACCATTCCGGACCCAGCTCTGCCCTTCGTGGTCGAAGTTGACGCTTCCAACACTGGGATTGGAGCGGTTCTTTCTCAACGGTTACAACCTGACAACAAGCTTCGCCCATGTGCCTTCCTGTCCCATCGCTTGACTGCCACCGAGCGCAATTACGACATTGGAGACCGTGAACTGCTGGCTGTAAAGAAGCTCTGGAGGAATGGCGGCATTGGCTGGAGGGTTCTGCACACCCGTTCATTGTTTGGACCGACCATAAGAATCTGGAGTACCTACAGCAGGCCAAACGGTTAAACTCACGTCAAGCTAGGTGGGCCCTGTTTTTTAACCGGTTCCAATTTACCCTATCTTATCGTCCGGGGTCCAAAAATCTTAAACCCGACCCTCTCTCCCGGATTTTTGAGACTCCTGAAACCGTTGTCTCAGTAGACACTATCCTCCCACCCAGCCGCATCATCGCCCCGATCCAGTGGGGCATTGAAACTATTGTTCGTCAGGCCTCACAAGCGGAACCAGGTCCTGAAGACGTCCCACCTAACTGCTTATTAATTCCCTCTGCAGTAAGGAAACAAGTCCTGCAATGGGGTCACGACTCCAATCTGACCGGACACCCAGGGGTGTCACGCACCCTGGAATTTCTCCGTCGGGCGTTTCTGGTGGCCCAAGATGGAGGAGGAGGTTCGTTCATTCGCTCCTAGCATGCAACACATGCACTCAAAACAAAAACCCCCGGACCCGTTCTCAAGGACTACTCCACCCCCTACCTATTCCCCGCCATCCATGGTCTCACATATCGATGGACTTTGTTACAGGGCTACCTTCCTCACACGGTCACACCGCGGTCTTGGTGGTGGTGGACCGTTTCTCCAAGGCCTGTCATTTTATTGCCCTGCCCAAACTACCCTCAGCCCAGGAGACCGCAGAACTGGTGGTCGAACACGTGTTTCGGGTGTTCGGCCTTCCCACCGACATTGTGTCTGACCGGGGAGCACAGTTTACCGCCCGGTTCTGGAGGGCCTTCTGCACACTCATCGGGGCTACGGCCAGTCTGTCATCAGGTTACCACCCCCAGTCCAACGGGCAGACGGAGCGGGTCAATCAGGACATGGAGACGACCCTGCGGTGTCTTTCATCATCTAACCCCATGTCCTGGAGCCGCAACCTTCCATGGGCCGAATATGCACACAACACTCTTCGCTGCTCCACCACAGGGATGTCGCCATTTGAGGTCCAGTTTGGCTACCAACCACCTATCTTCCCCGACCAGGAGAGTGAAACTGGGGTACCTTCAGCGGAACTTCACATAAGGCGTTGCAGACAGGTCGAGAGCTAGGCAAGCTATCGAGCGCACCACTCAACAGAACCGTATCCAGGCCAACCGCCTCCGTCGTCCGGGGCTCACCTTTCGTCCTGGTCAGAGGGTCTGGCTATCTTCCCGGGACCTGCCTCTCAAGGTAGAAAACCGCAAGCTGGCTCCACGTTTTGTGGGGCCTTTCAAAGTGATTCGCCGGGTTAATCCGGTGGTTTACCGCCTCTTGTTGCCTCCGGAGATGCACTGGGTACATCCCACGTTTCATGTTTCCCGCCTTCGGCCTCTACTCATTGGGGCACACACACAGCCGGCAAGAACTCCCCGGCTCCTCGTCTCATCGACGGTCATCCGGCTTACACCGTTCGGCGTCTCCTCCAGTCCCGCCGAGTGCAACCAGGGGTCCAGTACCTGGTGGATTGGGAAGGATACGGACCGGCGGATCGGTCCTGGATTCCGGCCAAACAGATCCTGGATCCCGGTCTCATCTGGAAGTTTAAAGCTCGGCAGGCGGCTCTTCCTGGACCGTCGGGAGTCGGTCCTAGGGGGGTTCTGTCACGAATCAAGCTATTAGGAGAAGCGTGAGGAATGCGAAGAATCTAGCCAGGTCATTATCGACGGCTGGAAATCATTTACCGTGAGAACATTTATACTGCGGGATTCTCGTTGTTCATCGCTTGGACATTTTGCTAGCTTTGTATTTCTGTTCTCTGTACCATTGTTGCCAATTGTCTCTCGCTCGCTAAAGATTTCGTGTTTCTTGTTCGTGTTCGTGTTTTCTTGTTTGTTTATTCGTACGCCTATGTTTAGCATATTTACGTGTTGTTTAGTACACGTTTTGGATTGTTCTGTTTCGCTAGTTTTGTTTTGTTTTTCTCGTTGTTGCTTTTGGTTTGGTTATTTGTATTTTTACGTGTCTTGTTCAGACACCGTTTTGTTTTCTGTCCTGTGCGGTTAAGCATTAAAATCGGCTTAAATCGCGTCACTGCTTCCGGATCTCTCTCTCTCTCTCACCCGCATTTGGTTCCACATCTACCGGTCTCCTGACAGAATGAATGAATGAAAGTTTAAGTTGCCATATGCAACAAGTACAGGTACATTGGAATTATTGGTCCTGCTTATCTCTACATGGCTTATAAGTTCCCTATCAGTTCCTAAATTCTTGACGAAACAATCTAATAATCAGACAATCTAACAATCTACTAAGCTAAGTCTTAACAACAGTCTGACAATATAGTAATCTAACAGTCTATCATACCTTTAGCCATGACATGTTTGTGTTCTCCTTTCGTTTGTTGAGGTCCTCTGTGAATGCAGCCTTGAAGCGCACTATATAGGCAGGGTCATCATCTGAGACCTTCATCGTATGCAGGAGGTGGCAGAGTGCAGGCAGCACCACAGAGCAGGACACATATTTGTCACCACCCAGGAGCTCAGTGACATACCTACAAACAAACACACACACACACACACACACACACACACACACACACACACACACACACACACACACAAGACCAACAGAATTAATGACTAGTGACTACACTTTTCATTCAGATTACACCCATTAAGGGGACAGGCCTAAAATTATTTCTAAAATACAATACTAAAGTGACTATTACTTGTATTCATCAGAAAATAAAATTGGAGAGGATAGGGAACCTTACCTGCATGGTTCCAGCAGTGTTTCCAAGTTTGCCAGCCTGTCATATTCAGCTGCGGTTAGCATGGCTAAGTTGTGCTTCTGCTGTGCCAGCGTTGCCTTCAGTGGGTCTTTGTTGTGTTGGACGCGCTTTATCATTTCGAAAGTCGAATTCCAGCGTATGGGTACATCCTGGACGAGTGACTCCTCTTCTTGCCCATGAGAGGCTTGCTGGACTTTCAGCTCTGCTGTGTTTGCAGGACTGTGTTTGAAATGTCCCACTATTTTACGGCACTTGGTTAAAGCGCCGTCAAACCCTCTGTCACGGAGAGACACTGTGATTACCCTCTGTATAATGTACGCTACACAGGGCATATGCTCGAATGGTAGGCTCCTTGCTGCCACGATCATATTGCGAGCACTATCTGTTCCTATAGTCGTGACCTTGTCGGTTATCTCCCACTCCTCTGCAACTTCAAGAAACTGCCTTGCGCATGCTTCAGCAAAGTGCCTTTCCTCTGTTTTCACCACACCTAACGTGAACGAGTGAAGTTGCCATTTGCCATCGATAAGGTGTGCTGTTACACCGAGGTAGTTTTGGTTGCTCACTGATGTCCAGTGGTCTCCAGTCAGTGCGATAAACGTAGCTTGTGCCAACTGCTCCATTTTCGTTGTTTTTTCACTGCCATACAGCTCATGGATTCTTGTGACTATAGTTCCCCTCGAAGGTAGCTTGTATGATGGGTCGCCTGAGGCCATCTGGATAATGCCTTCAAGCCCCTGATCTTCAACAATGTTGATGGGCCTGCAGTCAATAGCGATCCATTTAGCGATTGCATTGGTTAGCTTAGTCGTTGTCGCTTTGTTGACAGACTTGCCCTGGCTGCACTCTGCTAGTGTAGCTTGACGAACACGGCTTGACCCAGCTATCTCAGTGCTAGCATCCTTGCTAACATCAGCAAAGATGTGCTTTGCCCGAAGATGGTACCTGAGACTCGTTGTACTTCGGTGGTAAGAGAGCTCAGTGCTGCAATATGTGCACACAACTTTAGTTTTATCGAAGCTTCCATTTGGAAGCTTTTTATAACGAAATTGGCCATTAAGCACTCCGGGGGCTGCCTCCTCAGTCATGTTACCGTTTGCAATTGCCACACTTTTCAGTAATTCGGCCAGGTAAACGTCCGCGCTGGAATTACAGGAGGAAGTTTGGGTCTATCTTTGCTCTGATTAGGTCTAACAGACCGAAAGCTTGGCTATTAAAGTGAAACACTGCATGGATCTAAGTGTGCGGACATTTTTTCTACCAGTTGGGTTCTAACTTGGTAAGATGATTAATCTGCGTTAATTATTTTTTAACGCGTTAAGGTTTCCAGATTAATCGCAGGCGTTAACACGTTAACTTTGACAGCCCTAAATATAATATAACATTATATATATATAATTTTATCATATGTAATAGAAATATGTTATTGAGAAGTGTGATTTTCTATCCATTCAACGTGAACTCCAGGCTTTGGACAATGCAGCAGAGCATATTAGAAAAGTGTATGCAGACATCGATCCAGATGATGTGGCTGCCCTGCCCAAGCTGCCCAAGCTGCTGTTGGTATGGCTGTAGCTACATTCAATGAAGGGGCTTCAGCCATATCAGCTGTAATGGACAGATTGTGGCTAGACAGCACTTTAGTGACACTCAATGCCATAAAAGCTGAGGATGAGAGACAAATTGCCAAAGCTGATGTGGCTGCCACAAATAGTGCCAAGGTAAAAATGAATTTATGTGACCTGGCCAAAAAAATGTAAGTGCATAAACAGCAGCTTAGAGAAGGCCCTACCTATGGTGCTGGAATAGCAGACTAAAGGTTACACTATTTGTGACTGATGGATATATAACAATGTCAGCTTTGTTATGTTGTTTGTTATACAAATTGTTGTTTGTATAGTATCTAGCTATAATTGACCGCAGATTGTAATGTTATTCGAATCATGTTTTAGAATGTAAAGTACTATTGTCCAAAAATAATAATTAGGTTGTTTTTTATTTGCTATAAAGTGTCTTGCACCTGAAAATATTCAAATAAAGATGTATATCTGCAATATTAACATCCTTCTATATTAATTACGTTTTTCTCAAAACTAATTTTTTTCATTATAAAAAGCCAAATATCTCAACAACAAACACAAATGTAGTCACCAAACTTTACACAGTGATTTCTGTGTGTATTCTGCAGACATTTACAGAAGCAATTATGTGTTTTGCCTGATCTAGATGTCATTTTATGTATGCAATTAGCTGAAATCAGATAAAAAATGTGCATGCCGAGGGCTTTTGACTGTAAACATTTTTTTCACGTATATATCCAAAAACTGCTCTATAAAAAGTTTGGCCTTTAGTATGTTGTCTAAACAACATCAAGATTTTGAATATAGTTGTCGCATATTTAATGAGATTTGCATATGATATGCGAATTAGCTTTTTATTTTTTATTTTTGTGTACACAAAAATATTGTATTAAGTATGTTCTACTGGCAAAGTTTTATGGTGATATATTTAAAGGAAAAAAAATCCCTATTTACCTAGCTCACCTCCCCTTAATTTAAAATGTTATGAGTTTTACAAATTCATTCTTTGTTCATGCATGCTGTACTACAGCACATGTGATGTTTTCTGTCTGGTCACTGTCCCCTCCTTTTTGGTGTTTCAAGCATCTGACCTAACCAGAATGTCTTGGCTTCATGAAGGGCTTCGCTATCAAGGATTCATTCTTTGTTTTTCTGTGAGAAATGTAACAATGTGTGAGTGCTCTTGTCAAACAAAGTCAAAACCATTCTAACTTAGTGACATGTGTGAGCGTCTTTCCCAAGCTGAAAATCTCAAGCATGAAAGTGGGTAAACACATTACCAGTTTGTGTAAGGATGCAGTTGTTTTTCATGAGAAGGGACACGTAAGAATGACTGAAGGAGCAATGAGATGTTCTGCGGTTTCTGTCTGAGGGCCCGGGCCTTCTCTCTGCTGTCTGCGTGCACCCTGGTTGTTTATGTTGGCCCCACCACACCTTAAGTACAGTTCTGCAGTTCAGAAACTCTGCCAGCATTATTTCTGCCACTACTTCATTTACTTCTCAGACAGGACAGTCTGTTTGAACTGAAGGGCACCAGAATCCAAGACGAGTTTAATCTTCTGGGGGAAATTTTGAAAGGCCACTGCCAGAATTCCCAAACGTGTGGGAATTACTAATAATCCCCCACTCTCCACATTTATATAGTTTCCACCCGATTAAAACCAAGCTTTGATCACAGAAACACCAGAGAAACACCACTTCCCACAAATCTTCAGCTTTGTTTAACATTCCTTGCTGAGATGTTTTGCAGCATGACTAGGTTTTTCTGAGAGCTTTTTCCGTATGTAATACTGTTGTTTATATAGCAATGCTGTCTACAGCCTTCCTGGAATAACAGTGGTCCTGTATCTATCTGCACTGTCCACTCAGTCAACACAGTCATATGAAAACTGAACTGAAAGTATTGCCTTTCATTGACTGGATTATGTGAATTATAAAGCTAAATAAATATTACTGCTCTGTTTGCTGTGAGGAGGATATGCAGCCTACCTACATTCAGGATCATTCAAACAGTAAGTTATTTCACTCTCTTGTTTAGCACTATTGACAATGTAGACCCTGTTCTCAAGTATGTATATACCTAGGCTAGCTCACTCCCAAAATGAGCCCTGGTCATTGACGACTTAAACCAATTACAACATAGAGTTTATAGTTGCTGTTCTCCCTCCATGTCTCTAGCTGACTATACACCAAATATTAATTGCCAGACAAATGAATTGCAACCAATGAATGGTGTTGTAAAGCTAGGAGTAAATGGAGCTAGCTAACAAATTAATTGGACTAAGCACAATAATGTTTGCTATGTGTTTGCATAGCTACTTTACAGTAGAGAACTCACAATCAACATTGCCATTAGCTTACAGGGGACTTAATTATTGAGTAAATTATTGATTTACTCGCAAATTATTGTCGCGTCGAGATCCTCGGTTCGAAACTCACTGCGGGCAGAACCAACTCCGTTACACATACATATTATTTGCTAGAGCCTGAAATAAAAATTGTATTAAAGGACATAGAATTTCTATTGACCAATTTGTCATCAGATAGCAGTCAGTATAAAAACGCCGTTCTGAATTTGAACAATTATGTTATTGTGCATATGCCGACAGGAGGGTATAGAATGAATCATGAATACAGTTTTACTTTAATCTCAATGATAAAATAATGATAGGGCAGAGAATGTAGATCTAATGGAGATTGCCCTACCAAGCGAAAACCAAAAGCACCTGGCAGTGTAGAGTAATGGTTAGGGAGCTGGGCTTCGTCGTGTGTTCTGTGTCAATCCTGGTTTCTCTTGCTCATGTAATAAAGCTAGTAGCACTATAAGGGAAAAGCAAACTCTTCAGAGTCTTGATTCTGTGGCATTCACCGCTACAATACTATCAGAGCTTCTCACTAGCCACTCAGTACAACGAGAGAGCTGAAAACATAGGCCATGTCCACACTAATGTGGATACATTTGAAAATGCATATTTTTTTATCCGCTTTGGCCTTCCGTTCACACTAAGATGGTGTTTTCGAAGACGCTCCCCCAAGTGGATACATTTTAAAACACTGGTCTCGCATTGTAGTATAGACAGGGAAGACGGAGGGTTTCAAAAACGCTGACGTATGGCTGTCATGTGATCCAGGCTGTAGCCAAAATATTCAGCATATTCAGTACAAGCAGCATTCCTACATAAGAGACAAAGCGCTTTATATTTGCAGCTGCTGTGCCACGGATCTCCCTGAGGACAGTGGCGTTACAAACTGTACAAGGAACAACGATTTTGTCTCTGTTTGTCTCGTGATTTGGACATTTTGAGAATCGTAACTAAAGAACTGCTTCTTCGTGCTTGTAAATAAAGTGCTTAGAAAATGGTGTAAACACGTTTGGTGTAAATCGTGCAAACCGGATCCGTTGCTGCCTCCGTTTCCCGCGCATGCCCATTAAAGAATAGAAAAGTAACCGTTTTTGGCGCTTCAGTGTGGACGGCCAACTTTTTTTAAAAGTTGTGAAAACGCTAGTGTGGACAGAAAATGAAAACCGTGTTTCTAAATGTATTTGCATTAGTTTGGACATGGCCAGCAGACAGCTGGTGGCCCGACAGCTCAGCAAAAAATCGCAACACCATTCACAAAGGTGGACCTGAAGAGGACAGAACCATTCACAAAGGTGGACCTGAAGAGGGCAAAACTTAATGCACTTAATTTCCTCCTTAACTTTTGGTTTTCTACCCAAATATTGAAAACAATGCTTTGAAAATAATGAATATTGAAAACAACGAATATTTTCTTAAATGGAACTTTTAGCAGCCCGCATGTCTCTTTTAACCTGAGCACCTCTATTACAATAACTTCTAATATTAGAATAACCTTATTTCTCTCCACACTTTCTTTGGGCAAGAATGTGTGCCAGGTGTTACACATTCACAAGATGCGTTGTGGTCCAGCACTGGGTGTGCCCCAAATGGCTCCACTTCAACAGGGGGGCGGCGTTTGAGTTCCCCTTGGTTGTGGCCTTCTTTCAGCTGTACAGGTGTACGGGTGAGATGCACCCCACCCCCTGCCACACCCAGGGCAGTGTGGCCTGGGAGTGGTCTATTCCAATGCTGCCAACTCCTCTGAGTGACCCCCCAGGAGGAGAGCTGGAGAAGATGCTGGGATTGTATCTAGTGTGAGCCCCTACGACCTGCTTATCCCCTCATGCAACCCGTGGATGAGGTAAGCCCTGTGCCGCCTCTTGTAGAGCCAGAGGAGGACCATTTTTTCCCTGTGAGTTGCTTTGAATTTGGTGTTGTGTGATGTTATGTGATACTGGATACCTAGTTTTTAGAATGTAGTATATGAGAAAGGGATAGAACGCTGACATCATGTTATTGGTTCAGGGTCCTTGCAATATTTTATTGTAACAAAGTGATCTGTTCTCTCTCTAAATTTCTAATTGTGTCTCTCCCCCCTCCCCAAACATTGAAGGGAACTCCTTGGGCACACTGATTGCCCTCATATACAGGGCCGGATCTCCGCATATGGGGAAAATATTCAAATCGATGATATATTTAAATATACAGTCAAGCCGGAAAGTCTGCACACCCCTTTCACCCTCTCCATGTTTCATTGCGTTACAGACTTATTCTACAATAGATTAAGTTCATTTTTTGTCTCAATTCTACACAAAATAGCCCACAATGACAAAGTGAAAACAGGTTTTTAGACATTTGTGCTAATTTATTAAAAATCTAAACGTAAAATATCATATGTACACAAGTGTGCACACCCTTTGACACCCAAAAGTGAGCTGAGGTGCATTTTGTTTCCACTGATACTGCTTGAGATGTTTCTACAACTTGATTCTAGTCCACCTGTGGTAAATTCAATTGATTGGACATGATTTGGAAAGGCACACACCTGTCTATATAAGGTCCCACAGTTGACAGTGCATGTCAGAGTTAAAACCAAGCCATGAAATCCAAGGAACTCTCCATAGACCTCCGAGATAGAATTGTGTTGAGGCATAGATCTGGGGAAGGGTATAAAAACATTGCTAAAGCATTGAAAGCACCCAGGAGAACAGTGGGCTCCATCATTGTGAAATGGAAGAAGTTTGGAACCACCACAACTCTTCTTAGAGCTGGCCGTTCGGCCAAACTCAGTAAATGGGCAAGAAGGGCCTTGGTCAGGGAGGTGACCAAGAACCCAATGACCACTCTAAGAGAGCTTCAGAGTTCCTCTGCAGCGATGGGAGAACCTGGCAGAAGGACAACCATCTCTGCACCACTCCATCAATCAGGCCTTCTATAATCCTGAATAAATCAGGAAATTACATGGGCAGCTATATCCCTGAGGACCCCTTTTCTACTTCCTGCTCATGGTGAATGCAACAATACCACACATGTTCTGGTAAGTTTTCAGTTTTTTAATATTTTAAATAAACAATATTGATATTACTGCGGTCACAGCTTTAACGTGTTAACACCGTCTCTCCATTATGGCAAGAATTGCTAAGAATTATGAAATAAATATGTCCATTTTAGTTAGAGTTTACAGACAACTAGAAACTGAGAAAAAACGAAATGGCTCAAGTGTAGAGCACATGGTTGAAATGGAAAAACATGGCATTTTGTCAACACCGTCAGATGTCACCACTGCCAGGTAGTGATGTGCAAGCTGAAGGAGTTGACAATTGATCCCATAATTCCTGTGTGTACGCACATACATGCACACACACATACACACACACACATGCACGCATGGACACACACACACACAAACACACACACACACACACACACAAACCTTAAAGAGATAGTTTGTACATTTAAAACTTTTTGATGTTGTGCTTCTACAATAGATGTACAATAGAATATTGTTCTCGTGCTGATATATTTATCCCAAATATGATGTAGCCCCAGTTAGAGTTAGTTTCAAATGCCCCCACCCCCATACACACACCTTAAATGGATAGTTTACCCATTTTTTATGTTGTGTCTCTTAAAGGGTCAGTAGAGTTACCACTACCCTATACTCAGTTTATCAAATCAGTCTGCATGCCAGTGCTTTCTGGTTATTGATAAAACGACAGTAGCCTTTTGGTAGCATTAAGCATAGCCTATTAGCAATGCTTAGTGCAAGTCAATGGGATCCAAAAACATTACAAAATCATATGCACATCCTTCCAAATGGTTTCTTAAGTAATATAATAATCTGTGTCTTCGGAAAGCATGGCTAGCGAGAAGCTGTCAGTTGAGGAGCGAAGAAGAAGGAATAGGGGGTACCAGAGAAACAGAAGAGAGAAAAGGCATCAGAGAAAGGCTTGAGAAGGAGAAAGGATAGTCCATTGGACCAGAGCATAGAGGAGCCAAGCAGCAGCAGACGATCTCTTGCAAGTGAAAGGCAAAGGAGAAAAATAGGAAAAGGCATTCAAGAGAAGTGAAAGCTTTGAAAGAGAAACTTAAAAAGGTAAAACAAATGGGGGACAAACTGAGAAAGAAAATATGGGGAAGAAAGCATGCTCATAATTAAACCCAAATAGACTCTCCACAGACAGAGACTAACAGAATGATACAAGTAGCGGCAACAGTGGAGCAGCAGAGGAACAGCACAGATAACAGCTCTGATGTTCAATGCACTGCTTCAGAGGCCAGGAGAATAAGTCCTCTGGCCATATTGATGGAAGAGATGGAGCAGATGCCCCCGAGAGGTCCTGAGGGCACAACCACTGAGAACCATTGATACTGTAGAAAATGGAGACTGGCTAGTGGTGGTTTATGATGAACACTGGTGGCTGGTGAAGGCCATTGCTGAGCATCAAGATGTCAAAGTGGAGTTCCCGCACCCATGGTCCTACAGCCCATTTTCATCCAAAACCGGGCAGGAAGGATGTTTGCTTCTTACCAATTGCAGATATTCTTGTAAGGCTCCATGGAAAGGCATCCCCTCTACAATCAAGCCGCACAAGGGAACTCTTCAACATCAATCAATCAATCAATCAATCTTTATTTTTGTATAGCGCCATTTACAAACAGGTTGTCACACAGCGCTTCACAATTGGCATTTTCCAGAGGGAATCAAAAAACCAGAAAACCATTGGAGCCAATGTAGGAAACTGGAAAATTATTCCCTGACCCCTTAAAAGGCGGTCGAGATGAACTCCTGGAAAATTGTGGGATACAGAGAAAAACAACACAAATAGTCCTTGAGGCTCATGTGGCTTAACAGACCACTGGAAGGGCATTCTAAGTGTAGGAGTGGGGTGGACCTCATCCCTCCAGATACCAGGGCAGGGCGGGGGATGGAACCAGCAGCTAGGGTCTGGGCCAGCGGCATCCGGCTAAACATGGCCCCTGATGTTATGGATTTCATAGAGGGCAAGCATGTCCATCGCCTCTTGTCCATTGTCTAAATTATGCAGGTCAGAGAGAGCACTAGACTTTTTATTGATCAAATTCACTTAGATTAAACAGGGTATGATTTCATGTTTGGAATTGTCATGCAAATTATTCTAATGATATTCCTCTTTTTTAATAGAGAATCACATGAAAGCCCATTAAAGCTCCCTGCTGAGGGAGGGCATTTTGCTCAGGAAGCTCACTAATTCTCACTAAACAGAATGATGTTCCATGTTAGATTTGCTGCACATCATCTTTCGTTCGTTAATGATTATTTGTTCAATAATGTTTAGTCCGTGGCCAGGTGAAACTAAACTTAAGTGATAAACATGTAGGCTATTTTGTGATTTTTATTGTTATGAAACGTCAAATGAAAGATTCCCCATGTGTTTTAAATGGTGTAATACAATTCTACATTTATTGTGAAAAGAACACCATTTTTGTCACCTCCATCAAATTGTTGTCACCACCATCAGATGGACTTTTTTGTTCATTTTCAAAGAAAATATGATAATGTTTGGTCAGTTAGTACTGTTGATCAATTAAATTACTGAATGATATATGTCTAATGATGTTTTCTTTCTCTAAGAATATTACTTTTATATCCTTAATTTTAAAAACAAAGTATATAATGAAGTAATTTTAAAATTGGGGTTTGCAGAATAGTGTGAAATCAGAACAAAAATGTATTAAATGCATTTGAATTACATATCTGAGTAACTGAACACCATTGTTGGATACTTGAGGGCTTAAAAGCTTTGTTGGACTGAACAAATTAATATAAAATCCTTTGTATTGTGTCTGACAGAGTGGACATAAATTAAGTTATGAAGAGAATAATGTTTAATTTCTGAAAAAGTGTATGAATAAGAAACCTGTTCCTTTACATGGTTTTGTAGCTGAGACCTATGTCTACAAACATATCCATTTCAAATTCATGAAGTATTGAGAAATATCTTTTGGGATTTAAAACATGTTTTGTCCTGACTCTCAAGAATCAGTGATATATATACTGTATATATATATATATATATTTTTTTTTTTTTTTTTTTACATAATTCATATTACACTTACACACTTAATAAATACACACAGGATCCTTATAATTATTAGTAGTTGTCATAAAAAAGAAATAACACAAACAAAATCAGGGGCCGTATGTGTCAAGCCACTCAAAGTAAAAAATTGGTCTCAAGTGTATCTTAAGTGTAATAATTGGTGACTTTTACTCCTACACTCAAATTTAAGAATAAAGGTGATTTATCAAATTTCTCTTGACTTAAAAGTACTCTTAAACTGTCAGGTATTTAACCCTTGAATGCATACCTCGGGTCGTTAGCGACCCAGGTCGAATTACCCCTACTCTAATTCATAATTTCTTTTCAGTTAAGCCATCAACCCCCTGCCATTCCTCAACTCAAACTCTTTGTTTTTAAAAGTTTTCCAGAGTCAAAATGTCAAAATTGTTTTTTCTCTAAAAAATGTATAGGGTTGCTAGCAACCCGAGGTATGTAAGAATGTAATATTTTAATTTAAAAGTAAACAAAAAATAAATCTGTTTACTTTTAAATTAAAATATTTGTAATCAATTAGTTGTGAAGAAATTGGTGGAGCCAGTACACAACTCGGGCATAAATGTCACCACTGACAATTGATTGACAAAAAGTGCAAAACTCGCAGCTGATTTGCTGCACAAACAAATCACACTGTTGGGAATAGTGTGCAAAAACAAACAAGAAGTGCCGCCAGAGTTTCATGATGCTAAGGGGAGAGCTACAGGGTCAATTTTATTTGGGTAGATCAACTGTGTCACAACTACAGCTTGCAGAGGAGAACAAGAGAAACAGTGCACAGCACCATGTTGCAATGACCACAAGACAATGACTGATTTGTGATTACTGCACTGAATAATTTGAAGTCAAATTGGGTTTGGTGAGCACCTGATGAAACGGAATTGAATGGCATTGAAATAGATAGCCTACATGTAGTACAATTTGGAATCGCTTTGCACACATTGCACCTTGTGGCAAAGTTATAGAAAAATATAAAAATTTAACAAAAATGTTATTTTGTTAACTTAATAAAGTGTTTTGAAAAGTTTACATGCAGTATTATTTCAATTTGTAGCCAATTACCTGTGTGCTCAGTTCAATACCCCTACCCTTATAGTTTGCTGCCGTAGTCCTGTGACTGGTAATGACAAGGGCGTAGCGCTGCTTCCTCCGAGACAACACTCGTCGTGCCGTCGACTGTAATTCCGGTACCCCAGAACCACTCCTGTGCGCAGCGAACTGTGTGTGTCGGCTTCCCTCCCCTCTGGGGTGGACAGCCAATTGCTGCCCCGATGGCACTCCCGACCAGAGCCAACTCTGGCGTGACGGGGAATCTAACCCCGGTCTCCGTGGCCAGTGTCAAACGTTGTAACCACTGGACCACGCGGGAGGCCAACATGCAAGTCATTTTAACACTGCGCTTTCTAGCCACAGTGAAAATGCAATTATGTAATGCTGATGATTTGGGACCATCACAATCCACTATCAGCAGGGTAGTGGCAAAAAAACTGTGATAGCCCTTGCAGCACCTGATATAAGACTATGAACCAGTGCCAGATGTTGCCTTCTTGAAAGCGAAGATTTTCCTAACACGCTTTGGATAGAACATTGTACCATTTTTTCCCGCTTTCCTCCGGGCTCCGAATGGCGGAGGCAAAGCTTATATTAATGTTGTCTGCAATCTGCCTCCATACCTCTTTTTATGACGACTTGTAAGTGTGGGGCAAAATTTTCCCTTTTTCGCATCTATATCCCCTACCAACACCTTTTCTGGTGTTCTCTATCACTATGTGTATTAGTTATTTGAAGGAACACCAGAGCTACTTGGTATGTGGATTATCGGTGCCAGCTTGGTTGTCAGACCCAAAGGGTTAACGCTTTGTCTGTTTGGAGTGGTTGAAGGCCCCAAAATTCCCTATTGTTGAATTATGAATCTGTGATGTTCAATTGACATTACAAATTGAATGTTTTAATCCCTAGTAAGTAATGGTTGTTGAGGCTTCCCGGTTTACTTTCCCCAGGCTTCACCAGATAAAGGTGGAGGTCCATGTATCACCATTGGCCTTGTCACATGGTATCTATATTCTTTGCCTGAAAATAAAAATGTCACTTCTGGTTGGACCTGACAATTATTATTAACAATCATCACCACTATTGTCAGAAGCAGGAATACATTTCCCATTTTTGTTAGACGTATTTAATAACTAAATTGAATTTTTAACATAATCTGTTTGTCTCCATAAAAAGGTCTTTAAACAACAAATATAAATATTCTAATAATAATAGTATGGTGCTTAGCCCTGTTTTTGACAACCTAAAGTTCGTTTTTAGAAAAAAAGACCTGGGATAAGCCGGTCCTTGCCATAAATGAACCAGAGCCTATCAGTGCCCTGCCTTGCCTTAACCAATCAGGGTTCTTCCACCATGCTGGATGAGGTCATTATATGACCGGAGAGGAGGGCTTGAGGTCAGTTTCAGTTTCATTCGTTTGGAGAAGAAAATATTTTCATTGTTTTGTTTTTTTGGTGGTTCCTTGGTGCGTTGTACCATCTTTTATTTTTATCTTTCTGTTGTCCCTTTGTGCTGAAGCTGGAATTTGGGTATTATTTGGAAAGGTCTGGTTTTATCTGGTCTCTCTCTCTCTCTCTCTCTCTCTCTCAGTTCAATTAATTACAAGTAGTGAGCCCACACTCATGCATGATTTATATTTTTGTTTCTCATTTAATGTCTTGCATGTAACCTATTTAATGAACATATTCTACGTGTGAATTGGAGTTAGTTTTGACTTGCGGTTAGATTCCACCAGTTTACTGCTTGATTAACCTATCAACAAATTTGGAGGTTAAATTAGAATGATCATCTTTAATAACTAATCATTTTAATTAGCCAAATATGATTATACTGTCGGAGTTAGTTAGTTAATCCTCTTCGTTCCTTGAGGAACATAAGGCTGCGACGATGTGCTTCCATCTGGTCCTATCCTGTGCAGCATGTTGTGCCTCGCCCCAGGTTAGGTTCGCCGTTTTCAGTTCCGAGGTCATAGTTCTCGGCCAGGTTGTTTTTGGCCTCCCTTGCTTCCTCTTTCCACGGGGAGTCCATCTCAAGGCTACTTTAGGGATGCAGTTCTGGTCCATTCTGAGGACATGTCCTAGCCATTGGAGTCGGCGTTGTTTGATCTCCAACACCACATTGCGGCAGATTGTGTTTTTGTACAGGTCCTCATTTGAAATTCTTTCTGGCCAGAATATTCGACATGTCCTCCGGAGACATCCATTGTGGAATGCATTAATCTTCTGCATGTCACTCTTGATGACTCGCCAGCATTCTGAGCCATACAGCAGAACTGACTTAACATTGCTGTTATACAGTCGGATCTTGGTTCTTAGGCTGTACTGCTTTGACTTACAGATGGTATGAAGCATTGCGAATGCACTGCGGGCTTTCCCGAGCCTTATGCTGATGTCTTTACTGCATGCATTGTCCTTACTGAGTAGACTTCCCAGATATGTAAACTCTTCGACATAATCGAAAGAGTTGCCATCCACCGTGATTGGTACATGTGGTGTTGAATTTATGTACATCACTTGGGTTTTAGAGGTGTTTATGTTCAAACCCATCTGTTTGGCAAATCTGTCAATCCTATCTGTTTTCTCTTGCAGATGAGTATAATTTGTGGAAAGGATGGCTAGGTCGTCAGCATAGTCGAGATCTTCCAGCTGGGTGAAGAGAGTCCACTGGATGCCTCTAGGTTTGTCTGAGGTGGTTTTTCGCATGGACCAGTCAATGGCAATCAGGAAGAGAATGAGAGAGATGATACATCCCTAGCATATACCAGATTTCACAGGGAACCAGTCAGTGAGGTTGCCATTTGTGATCACACTACACTCAAATCGGTGGTAAAACATCTTTATCAGTGCAATTATCTTTGGAGGAACTCCATAGGATTGCACGATTTTCCACAGAGTGTCACGGTGTAAGCTGTCAAAAGCTTTCCGGAAGTCGATGAAATTGATGTATAATGGGTAGTTACACTCCAGGCATTGTTCAATGATGTTCCTTTCCTGAAGCCTGCCTGTTCCTGTTTCAGTTTGATGTCAATTGCTGTATTAATTCTGCCTAGCAGGATTCTGCAGAAGACCTTGGATGGTATGGATAGCAATGTGATGCCTCGCCAGTTATTGCAGTTCTGCAGATTGCCTTTCTTTGGGATATTAGCAATCAAATCTTTGGCCCAATCCACAGGAATGACATTTCTGTCCCAGATGTTTCTGAACAGGGCCCGTATTCACAAAGCATTTTAAGGGTAAAAGTTGGTCCTAACTCCGCAATTTAGGAGCAACTCCGAAAAATAATGGGCTTGTCACTCCTAAATTTAGGACTCCTACATTTTTGGGATAAGAGTATTTCACAAAGGGTTTGAGAGCTAAAAACAGCTCCTAAGTCCAGGAGAAGTTAGAAGCAGTCAAGAGGACTTCTAAGTCGCTAAAGACCTACTCACGGCGATCCGAAAATCTGCTGCTGCCGGCAATCGTTGTCACAATCCTGTCAACACTGGAGATAGGCTATTGAATGATACAGAGCTCATAAAAAGGTACCGCCTCAATCGCGAGGGTATTATATATATAATATAATATATTATAAATAGATACCCGCTTATTGTTTATGAGATGCAGACATGTAACCAATTGACTAGTCAGTATTCTTGGTTTCATGTTAAAACAGTGACACGTAGCCTACATTTGTATTTTAGAATCTTTATTAGAATATAATAGGGGTGCATCGGATCATTTTTCGGATCAGCAAAAAAAATTATAACGGGGACCAAAGGCGCGTTTCCACCAAAAATTACCAGGAACTATTCTCAAGGAATTGAATGAATGATAATTTCAGTTTTTCAATTTAAGTTAGAATCTTTATTCGAAAATTTCACAAAATACATTTTTAGATTCAGTACGCCTTAGGCGATTTAACTAGGGTGGTCTTATGCCTGAATTAATTTAATAAAAAATTAAAAGATCGCTAATGTTTACATTTTATTTAATTCGGTCGCGTTTCTAAAAACCTGCCTCCCAGAAAGGCATTTAGTATGAAAAACAAAGCAAACCAAAACACACATGGTTGTCTATCTCTTCGCTGTAACTCTGCATCGAGATTTAGGGAATTGTTACTTTAAAACATGACAGCGGCAGAAAAACTGTATTTCTCTATGATGGTTCAATTTAGCTATTAATCCGCGGATCATATGCGTGCCGAACTGTGGGGGTTGATCCGTACGGATCACGGATCAACTGCGATCCGTTACACCACTAGAATATAACAGGAACAGGTAGGCCTACATACCCATTTACAGTAGCATATCATTTATTTGCTAGGTTGAAATCGCGGGCAGAGACCCATACCCTATATCAGCCAATCGCTGTGGGCATTCTGAGTAAGCTCGTTCATGAGAAACAACCATCCATAGCAACGACGTCAACCCCGCCCCACTCTTGAAAATTCTAGGATTTCCTTAGTATGAGTTTGTCTTTGCAGCTTTGTGAATAGGTTTTAAGGTGGGACTCCTAACTAAAAGGTTTTAGTGCAATTTAGAAGTACTCCTAGTGGTAAGATAAAATTATTTGTGAATACGGGCCCAGGTCTGTAAGCACCTTAACTGAGGTGTTGAGGTTGGCTTTCAGCATCTCTGCATGGATGCAGTCAGAGCCTTTGTTATTTGGATAGCATTTCTGACTTCTGTTTCAGTAGCGGGGCTGGTGTTGATGTTGAGTAGGCCTATGTTATCTGCAGGTGTGGGGTTAGCAGGATGTTCTGGTTCAGGGCAGTTGAGGACTTCACGAAAGTGCTGCACCCATCTCACTGCCTGTTCACTATCTGTTAATAGGTTGTTACCATCCCTGTCTTTTACATGAGCAGATTAGCTGGTGTTTTTGCCACAGAGCTGTTTGGTGATTTTATATACAACACCCATTTCGCCTCTTCTTGCTGCCCCTTCTGCTTTGCAGGCTAGCATCTCAACAAAAACCCCTTTGTCATACCTTGCCTTTTTTTTGACCTCCTCATCCTTGGTCTTATAGGCATCTTGGACCTGTTTCTGGAGCCTCAGTGACTTAGTGTTCATTATCTTGGCCTTAAGTTGTTTTCTTTGTTCTATTTTCTGCCAAGTGTCGGGTGTCAGCCACTCCTTGTTCTTCTTGTCTCTGTAGCCCAGGATCTTAGCAGCTGCCTCAACATAGGTATTCTTGATGGTTTCCCATTTGGTGGGGATATCAGGGTCCTCGTCAGTTGAGTCAGCCAGGGCGCCAAGAGCAGCAAAGCGATTTCTCAGCTCCAACACAAACTCCTTGTTGATGTTCTGACATTTCAGCTTGCCGATGTCGAGTTGTCTCCCTCGTTGACCCTGCTGTTTAACTTTTCTGAGCTTAGCCATCACCAGATAGTGGTCGCTGTTAGCATCCGCACCACGGCAAACTCTGACATCTTGGAGGGACCTGTGCCACTTCCCATTGATTAGGATGTGGTCAATCTGGTTAGTTGTAAGTATCTTTCCATCTCATATAGCCTTCAGAGTCACGGAAGCACACAAGCCTTCCCACCACAACAAGGTAGCAACACGGGGGAAGGTATACTGTCGGAGTAGCTCTATGCATTTTATGATCCTGCCCAGGCAAATAGCATGTGGCCTGGTCGGACCTAAATCTCCATCTTGACACACTGATTGGCTTAATTCCCATAAACAAACCTGGGCTGACAGGTTTTATCTCTCATTGA
This sequence comes from Aldrovandia affinis, assembly GCA_029706075.1. Taxonomy (NCBI): domain Eukaryota; kingdom Metazoa; phylum Chordata; class Actinopteri; order Notacanthiformes; family Halosauridae; genus Aldrovandia; species Aldrovandia affinis. Next base: position 104,677 of record JAINUG010000329.1, read on the forward strand.
ATGAAACCAGGCTATTAAGGTATGTGGTTTTGCCACCATCTATGAACACTATGCTAGAAATTATGGACCATGCACCTCACAGAAAAGCAGAGGTCCATGTGTCATGATCTTTGACTGAGCATATTACATTTCTCCACACGTAGCAGCTCAACCAACATCTCTGTATAAACCAAAATGTCTCCCCAAAACCCAACACGGTGATGTTTGTTGTCACTATGATGCTTACTGACAACGACTTGGGCTTCATAGACAATTGGCCTACTTTTTGGGGAAAGCCTGGCTTACTGAAGAGAGACGGACTCCACCCGAACTGGAGAGGTTCTCTTCTATTATCTAGAACATTATCCCGTAGTATAAATTCGCAAAGTTTATGACCTCTCAGAGCGCTAGCCAGGCAGCAGACTTCTGGTCCTAAACCACTGTCTGCTAGCTTCCAAAAACCCGTGACTAGCTTAGCTATTGAGACTGTGTCTGTCCCTCGTTTTGGAAATGGTTTTAGAAGTAAAAAGCTATCTGAGCACACTGGCTGTCGTGGCATTTGTGTACACAATCTTATTTATATTAAAACCTCTCAGCCTGCAGTAAGTGTTGCCTGTAGTAAGACGCATCTTAAATGTGGATTGTTAAATGTTAGATCACTTTCCCCCAAGGCAGTTCTTGTGAACGAACTAATCACCGACCATAGTTTTGACCTGATTAGTTTCACTGAAACCTGGCTTAGGCCTGATGAATACAGTGCACTTAATGAGGCATCTCCCGATGGTTATGCCAGCTGCCAAGCGCCGCGTCTGTCCGGTAGAGGGGGCGGTGTTGCTGTGATTTTTTCAACAAAATTTAGTTTTACACCTAAATGTGGGGATAAGTTCTCCTCTTTTGAGTCGCTTTCTATGCTTTCTGGACGGTCAAAAGATCTAGTTACCTCAGTGCAATCCTTCCTCTTAATAACTATTTATAGACCACCTGGACCGTATACTGTTTTTCTCTCCGAGTTTGCAGAGTTTTTATCAAGCTTGGCAACTATGGCGGATAAAGTTGTGATTGTTGGAGATTTCAACATACATGTTGATAATGACAGTGACCCTTTAGGACTGGCTTTTGCAGCAATTATTGACTCTGTCGGTTTTGTTCAAAATATATCTGAACCAACCCACCGCCACAATCATACCTTAGATTTAGTCTTATCCTATGGTATCGATGTCGAGAATATCATTGTGTCTCCCCATAATCCTGTACTATCGGATCACTTTTTGATTTCTTTTGAAATTCAGGTAAATATTCCTATTAAATCGGAACCTAAATACTATTCCAGCCGCTCTATAAATTCATATTTCAATTTATAAACTTACTTCCCGAATCCTTAGTATCAAGTCAGGACCCAAATAGCCTTTTGTCAATTGATCATCAAACTGATGCGTTAAATCACATTTTACGGAATACACTTGATGCGGTCGCACCCCTCAAGAGAAAAAAATGCAGTGAGAAGAAACTTGCACCCTGGTTTTACCGACCATACCCGTGCCCTTAAACAAGTTTCCAGAAAATTAGAACGCAGATGGCGCTCTACCAATTTAGAGGTTTTTCGCTCTGCTTGGAAGGACAGCCTCATCGAATACAAGCACGCTCTTACTACAGCTAGGTCATCGTACTTCTCGAAACTAATTGACCAGAATAAAAACAACCCAAGATTTATATTTAACACGGTAGCTAAACTGACAAAAAAACAGTCTTCAGTTTCCATCAGTTATCCTTCTAACTATAATTCAAATGACTTTATGAACTCGTTTACTGATAAGATTGAGACAATCAGAGAACAAATTATGAAAATGACTCCAATATCTAGCACTCCAACTGCCGAGATAGCACAGGGCTATCAGGAGCAGGGTTGCGTAGAGACCCTTGAGTTTTTCACTCCCTTGGATCTGGACAAATTCAGTAAACTGGTTATGTCCTCCAAATCATCTACATGTCTGTTAGACCCCATACCAACAAAGCTTATTAAAGAGCTTTTGCCTGTGCTAGGCCAGCCCATGTTAGATATCATAAATACATCCCTATTATTGGGTTGCGTACCTAGGTCTTTAAAAGTAGCAGTAATCAAGCCTCTTCTAAAGAAACCAAATCTTGATCCTGTTAATCTGAAGAACTATAGGCCCATTTCAAATCTGCCCTTTTTGTCAAAAATTTTAGAGAAATCTGTAGCTCAACAATTAACTGCTTTCCTAAAAACGAATAATCTATATGAAACATTACAATCAGGTTTTAGACCAAACCATAGCACTGAGACAGCACTTATTAAAGTTGTAAATGACTTACTGTTAGCATTGGACACTGGTTGTGTTTCTATTCTAGTGCTCCTTGACATAAGTGCTGCTTTTGACACTATTGACCACCAGATTCTCCTTCATAGGCTAGAAAACCTGGTTGGTTTGCGTGGACGGGCACTCTCATGGTTTAAATCATACTTATTAGACCGGTTTCAATTTGTGCAATTAGATCAAGAGTTCTCTGACTACTCTCAGGTTAAATATGGTATTCCACAAGGCTCAGTGCTGGGACCATTACTGTTCTCATTATACTTGCTACCACTCGGTAATGTTATTCGTAAACATGGTGTACATTTCCATTGCTATGCCGATGATACACAGCTGTACATATCAATGAAACCAGGTGAAACACTTAAACTCACTCAATTAGAGGCTTGTATCTCTGATATAAAGAACTGGATGACAGTAAATTTCCTGCTTTTAAATTCAGATAAAACAGAGATGATGGTTTTGGGCCCCAAAAATTAAGGAACAAGTTGGATCTGCAGTTAAATGCAGGTGATTGCATAGTTACATCAAGTATTATGGTTAAGAACCTTGGTTTTATTATTGATCAGGACCTTACATTTGACACTCATATTAAAAACACTTCCAGAGTAGCTTTCTTTCACCTAAGAAACATAGCTAAAATTCGGCACTTTCTGTCATTAGAGGATGCTAAAACCTTGATGCATGCTTTTGTTGCATCGAGGCTAGACTATTGTAATGCCTTATTATCCGGCTCCTCTAGTAGCTCTCTAAAGAGTCTTCAACTAGTACAGAATACAGCGGCACGTATTTTGACTAGATCCAAAAAGTATGAGCACATTACTCCAGTGTTAGCATCACTACATTGGCTTCCTATTAAATATCGGGCTGATTATAAAGTACTGTTGCTAACTTTTAAAGCAGTAAACGGACTTGCACCTTTATATCTGACCGAAATGATTGCCCCCTATAAACCGACACGACTGCTTCGTTCACAAGAAGCCGGCCATCTATTACTCCCTAGAATTTTGAAGAGCACAGCTGGTGGTAGAGCCTTCTCTTTTAGAGCTCCTCTGTTGTGGAACGGTTTACCAAGGCATGTTAGGGATTCGGACACAGTTTCAATTTTTAAGTGTAGATTAAAAACATATCTTTTCAGCCTAGCTTACTGCCAAACATAGTCTAGGTGGAGAGATGGAGAAGGCCGTGCCTTAGTGTCTTATGGAGTGAGAAACTTTCCATACTGTCACCTCCTCAATGTGTTACCACCACTGTTATGCTGGTTATCCTTGATCAGGTGTGGATTGTTTGGAACTCTCACATGGCTGCGTGTTTTCTCTGTCCCTCTCCTAATAGGTATGCTGCCATAGCTTACACCTGTTGGGGCTAACTGTATATTTCCTATGCTTGTGCTCCCCTGCTCTTACATAATGCTACTGGCTATAGCACTGCTTTTTTTTCTGACTGCATGTTCTCTTCTCTGCCTCGGCCTCTGACTCGGGGGCACCTGCCCCCGAGCCCTAGATCCTGCGAGAAGTGTGAGCTGCCCCCATCAACCCTCACCCCCACGCCAACCCCAGTTCCTGGATCTGGACCCTCTCCGCGTGGTTTAGCCCCCGCTGACTACCTAACTCAGACTAACCTTGGACTGACCATGACATGGTCTTTTTGGACATACCCTGTGCCGGCCAGAAGAGGATGGGCTCCCCCTTTTTAGTCTGGTTCCTCCCAAGGTTTCTCCCTACCTAGGGAGTTTTTCCTTGCCACTGTTGCCGTTAGGCTTGCTTTTGGGGGGGTCTAGGCCTGGGTTCCCCCTCTGTTAAGCGTTTTGTGACAATTCTGTTGTGAAAAGCGCTATACAAATAAACTTGACTTGACTTGACTTGACTACTACGAGAGGATAGTTTCAATAATGACCTTGAAAAGACTCTTGTGGTAGTAAGTGACCCAAAAAAATATATAAAAAGGGTCTGAACCAGGCCTGTGCTGGCCCTTCCCCAAATTGCTAATTAATCAGGCATGGGCTATGGAGGGGGTGTTACATCGCCGTCCCGTCCGGTCCACCTCCCTTGTGTTTCCTGCCAGTTCTTTCCTTGCGTGTCATGTCTTGTTTTTTGATTTCACCCTGTGTCGTGCGTTTTGCGGGGCGCGGCTTCGCCGCTTCCGCATTCTGTTTTCAATTCCTCATTTAATCTCAGCCTGTCACAACCACTCCCTTGCACATTCCGCACGCTGTTTCTATTTAGTTATTTCACTCTGCCTATTTATGTTCAGCACGCACTCACTCCAGTGCCAATCCGTACTTGTTTCTCTCGTATCACTCTCGTTCGTTTCCCTAGCCTGTCAGCCTTGCCTGTTTGTTCTCTGTCTGTTTTATTTTGGTTTGTTCGCTTGTTAGTTAACTTGTTCTCTAGTTTTGTAGCCACCCGGCTAACTTTGTTTTTGCCAGTGTTTTGACGGTGTTCTCCCGTCACCTTTTGTTTATTCCGTTCATTAAACGCCTCCTGTGTGGAGCGCAAATCCATCTACGTTTCGAGTCTGCATTTGGGTCCAGGTCTGCATTCACTCAACGTTACAGGGGGCATGGCCCTCTTTCCTTCAAACAATTACAGTGTGGCCTGTTGATGGCTTTAGCAGTCTAGCATTTCTAGAGTTTGATTCTAAACATTCCTGCATTCTTGGACATCCTTTTGCTTTGCTCCTTGCTTTGTGTGTTGTGCATTCTAGATCATTCCCATAAATGTAATCTCTTTCATGATTGTTACATGTCATTTTTATGTCTAGAATTGAGCATTTAAGATAATTGAACCCACGTCTGTAGATTGGACATTGAATATTTTGTCTTTGTCTTAGTACTGTAACTTAGTAAACCAGCTCTTAATTTAAATGTATTTGTGAGTTGTATTTTTTGATGAAGGTTGATCCACCAGATTGCTGTGCCTGATTTAATTTATAATTGGCATCCATATAATATATAATATACACTCAGTGGCCACTTTATTAGGCACACCTGTACACCTGCTCCTTAATGCAATTATCTAATCAGCCAATCATGTGGCAGCAACTCAACACATAAAAGCATGCATACATGATCAAGAGGTTCAGTTGTTGTTCAGACCAAAAATCTGAATGGGGAAGAAATGTGATCTAAATGATCTTTGACCATGGAATGATCGTTGGTGCCAGACGGGGTGGTGTAAGTATCTCAGAAACTGCTGATATCATGGGATTTTCACGCACAACAGTCTCTAGAGTTTACAGAGAATGGTACAAAAAACATCCAGTGAGTGGCAGTTCTGTGGGGGAAAACGCCTTGTTAATGAGAGAGGTCAGAGGAGAATGGCCAGACTCAATGGTTCAAGCTGATGGGAAGGTGACAGTAAATAACCACGCATTATAACAGTGGTATGCAGAAGAGCATCTCTGAACAACGTGTCAAATCTTAAAATGGATGGGCTACAGCAGCAGAAGACCACACTGGGGTCCACTCCTGTCAGCTAAGAACAGGTAAGTGAGGCTACAGTTGGCACAGTCTCATCAAAACTGGACAGTTGAAGATTGGGAAAATGTCACCCGGCATGACAAATCTCGATGTCTGTTGCAACATGCAGATGGTAGGGTCAGAATTTGACGTAAACAACATGAATCCATGTATCCATCCTGCCTTGTGTTAACGTCATCTCAAGCTGGTTCCATGAACATAACAATGAGTTCAGTGTACTCCAATGGCCTCCAGTCACCAGATCTCAGTCCAATAGAGCACCTTTGGGATGTGGTGGAACGGGGGATTCGCAACATGAATGTACAGCCAACAAATCTGCAGCAACTGCATGATGCTATCATGTCAACATGGACCAGAATGTGTGACCAGAGGAATGAGCACCTTGAGTCTTCTGTTCCTTGCTACTGGGTTATCTTTCTGAACGGTAACCAGTTTTAAGGGAATAATTAATAGCAGACACTGGCTGGATTCAGAGCTGCCACATCCTAAACTTGCCTGACAGTGAAGGAAGGACTTACCTGAGGGCTGAAGTTCATTGCAGGGTGGAGGTTCGACCCTGTGAATGGAGAACGGAGAGTTAGTCCCATGCAGCCAGGAGTGGAAACTGGCTGGCAAGCGGAAACAGACAGGGAGGGAGTGGATGAGATTGGCTGGCAGACTGAGAATGATGGCTTTTCTGTGGACACAGTTCCGCAGCATAGGGACAGTGGTGACCGAGTGTATGTGCACTCATGCAGGATCAATAGAGTGACAGGGCTGAGCAGAGGGATCTGGACGGGTGCAGTGGGAGAGACAACTGACCACGGAGATCTCCCATCGGCAGTGAAGGCTCCGGACACAATGAACATTTGGGGGTTTTGGTTTTTGGATGGTAGTCCCTCTGGCAATGTTGTGGCAGTGACTATCCCAGATAATATTTCTGTGTTCTGTGTGAGGCTATGTGGTGTGAGTCTGTTGTGCTGCCCAGCATGTTTTCTCTTTCTTAGTGTGGAGTAGCTTCTGTATTCTGACATAGACATGCCTAATTGTAGGTCAACCTACTGTATCATCCTACCTAGGTTTTGACAAAATATTGTACTGTCATGCATTTTGTACGTGGCTCATATGAAATGAATTGTTCTTCTAATATTCATTACATCACTGTGCACAGTGGCAGCGGGAAATAACATTTACATTTTACATTTTAAGCATTAAGCAGACGCTCTTATCCAGAGCGACTTACAAGATGTGCATTAATACATGGTAGGAACAATCATAGTTAGCGCACGAGATCAGTGCAGGAATACAGCAATAGACATCATTGCAGGCATCAGCATACCACACCTGTAACACCAGGAAGGAAAAAGTTAGTGTGTGTGTTTTTTATTTTTTTTAATTTTTTTATAAATAGTGTACAACAGGTAAATAGTGGTGACAACAGATAGACTGGATGGACAGTGTTCAGTGGTAGTGGAGTCTGAAGAGGTGGGTTTTGAGTCTCTTGCGGAAGATTGGAAGTGATTCCGCAGTCCTGACCAATTGCGGGAGGTCGTTCCACCAGTGAGGAACCAGGACAGAGAAGAGGCGAGACCGCGAGGAGCGGCTGCCAGGCGCCCGGAGGGATGGGGCAGTCAGTTTGCCAGAGGAGGCAGAGCGGAGGAGTCTGGGTGGGGTGTAGGGCGTGATGAGTGACTGGAGGTATCGGGGAGCAGTACCTCTGGTCGCTTGAAAAGCAAGCACCAGTGACTTGAATCTGATGCGTGCTGCGATGGGGAGCCAGTCAGGGAGGAGAGTAGAGGGGTGACGTGACTGAACTTCGGCTGGTTGAACACCAGGCGAGCGGCAGCGTTCTGGACTAGTTGCAGAGGTTTGATGGCACAGGCCGGAAGGCCTGCCAGCAAGGAATTGCAGTAGTCCAGACGTGAGATCACCAGGGCCTGGACCAGGAGTTGAGTGGCCTCTTGGGTGAGGAACGGTCGGATCCTCCGGATGTTGTGGAGGGAGAAACGGCAGGTCCGAGCGATCGCTGCAATATGGCTCGAGAAGCACAGCTGGGTGTCCAGGGTTATCCTAAGACTCCTTGCCGACTGGGACGGAGACACTATGGAGCTTTCCACGGTGATTGACGCATCAATCATCGGGGAGCCCTTCGCTGGGAGGAAGAGCAGCTCTGTCTTCCCCAGGTTCAGCTTCAGGTGGTGGGTGGACATCCATATGGAGATGTCAGCCAGGCATGCAGAGATCCGTGGCGGGACCTGGGTGTCAGATGGAGGGAAGGAGAGAAAGAGTTGAGTGTCATCAGCATAACAGTGATAGGAAAAACCATGAGCAGAAATAACAGAGCCAAGTGACTTGGTGTACAGAGAGAATAGGACGGGGTCTAGCACCGAGCCCTGCGGGACTCCAGTAGAAAGGGTGTGGGGAGAGGAGAGGGATCCTCTCCAGGCCACCTGGTAGGACCGGTCAGCCAGGTAGGACTCAAACCATGTCAACGCAGATCCAGAGATTCCCATCTCGACGAGAGATGAGAGCAGGATCCGGTGGTCCACGGTGTCGAATGCCGGAGGAGGACAGAGCTAAGGGATCGGGACCTAGCAACGTGAAGAGCCTCAGTGACCGCAAGGAGAGCAGTCTCTGTGGAGTGGCCTGCTCTGAACTCAGATTGGTTGGGGTCAAGCAGGTCGTTCTGTAAGAGATGAACAGACAGTTGATTATAGACAGCCCGCTCTAACGTTTTGGAAAGGAATGGGAGGAGAGAGACAGGTCGGTAGTTAGAGATGACAGCAGGATTCAGAGAGGGTTTTTTGAGGAGGGGGACAACCTGAGCACATTTGAGGGAGGAGGGGACAGAGCCAGAGGAAAGAGAGGAGTTAATGACATTGGAGACAAAGGGGGAGGATGTCCATAGCAATGGACTGGAAGAGGGGGGAAGGAATGGGATCAAGAGGGCAGGTGGTGGGACGGTGGGAGAGAACAAGTTGAAGGATGTCCGAGTCAGGGAGGGGTGAGAAGGAGGACAGAGGAGTGGGAGGTTTAGGTAGCGGGATGGGAGAGGGAGAGGTTGGGGGGAAGGAGTTGCGAATGACCTTAACCTTCTCATGAAAGAAGGATGAGAAGTCATCGGCGGTTATAGAGGAGGGGGGTGGGGGAGGAGGAGGGGTGAGGAGAGAGGAAAACGTAGCATAGAGTTTACGTGGGTTGGAAACAGAAGATTGAATTTTAGAAAGGAAAAAAGTGCAGACTTAGCAGAGGAGAGGTTAGTGGAGAAGGAAGCCAGGAGTGTGTGGAAGTCAGACAGAGCTACAGGGGATTTGGATTTTCTCCATTTCCTTTCTGCCGCACGCAGCTTCAGTCGGTTAGCCCGAATGGAATCGGTTAGCCAGGGGGCGGGGGGTCGGAGACGAGCGGGTTTAGCGGATAGAGGACAGAGTAAGTCAAAGGAGGAGGAGAGAGAGGAAAGTAGGGTGGAAGATGCGACCTCAGCAGGTAGCTGAGAGAAGGCATCAGTAGGGGGAAGGGAAGATAGGACAGTAGCTGACAGGGCAGCGGGGGAGAGAGAGCGGAGGTTGTGACGGACAAGGACAGTGGGAGCAGGTGAAGATGGTTTAGGCACAGAGGGGAGGGGGAGGGAGAAAGACAGAAAGCAATGGTCAGACACATGTAGAGGCGATACCGTAATGTTGGATGAGGCGCAGTTCCTGGTGAAGACCAGGTCCAGTTGGTTACCGGCCTTGTGGGTGGATGGGGATTCAGCCATGGTGAAGTCAAAGGACTGAAGCAGGGGGAGGAATGCAGAGGCCTGGGAGGTCTCTAGCTGCAGGTTGAAGTCCCCGAGGAGTAAGACGGGAGTGCCATCCTCAGGGAAGGCACTGAGTAGGGCATCCATCTCGTCTAGGAAACTCCCCAGTGGACCTGGAGGGCGATAGAGAACAATGATGTGCAGTTTACATGGAACAGTGACAGTGACAGCATGAAATTCAAAAGAGGAGGGTGAGAAGTGAGGAAAAGGAACAATACCACAATTCCACAGGGGGGAGATGAGTATACCTGTCCCTCCACCTCTACCTGAGGGTCGTGGAGTGTGGGAGAAGGTGTAGGCCGCAGAGAGAGCAGCAGGGGTGGCTGTGTTCTGCGGAGTGATCCAGGTCTCCGTGAGCGCCAGGAACTGCAGGGAGAGTAGTTAGGCCTGGGCCGAGATGAAATCGGCCTTCCGGACAGCGGACTGGCAGTTCCATAGTCCACCTGCTATCACTACGTCAACACTGGGAGATCTAGGAGGGTGGATGAGGTTGGAGAGGTTTCGGGTGTGGGTAGAATCTCTCCTTCTAGGCAATCTAGAAGAGGAGACAAGGACTGGGATAGGGAGGTAGCATGTAGTGTTCGATGCAAAGGAAGAAGAACAGGGAGATACAAAACTATGATACTCACCGTGCGGCGAGCACTCCCTAGCTGGCCCCCCTCGGTGGACTCCTGCAGGTAGACTCCTCCGTCTTTGTCCGCCGAGTCTTTGTTCGGTGAGGCTAGTAAGGTGAGGCTGCCGCGAAAAGCTGCCGCTATCCACAACTACGGCTGTTAATATGTGGCGAATACAACAATACTGACGCACACTACTGAGATACGGCCAATAACGCGCTTAAATCCTCTCTGACAACAATAGAGACTAATTACCAATCCCTTACACTAATCAACTACAGACACGGGTGCTACGCCTTTTAAAACAAAACCGATTGAAACGCTAAGTATCAATCAGCTTAACTAAATCTTCTAAGCAGCGATTGAAGCTAGTAAACGAGACTAATAAACTGGAACAAAAGCAACAAGCTACTAATTAAGCTAACAAAGGAGCGAGTCCTGCTGCTGCAACAGGTGAGACAGGCAGTGGACGCTGAAAACTACACATGAAATTTTCAGAGAAAATTTTACTTGAGAATGTCTGACTGCCCTCATTCAGATCTTTTCCTAGTAGCAAATCCATCCATCCATCCATCCATTGTCTAAGCCGCTTATTCCTGGTCAGGGTCGCGGGGGGGGTGCTGGAGCCTATCCCAGCATGCGTTCCGGGCGAGAGGCAGGAATACACCCTGGACAGGTCGCCAATCCATCACAGGGCACACACACCATTCACTCACACACTCATACCTACGGGCAATTTAGACTCTCCAATTAGCCTAACGTGCATGTCTTTGGACTGTGGGAGGAAACCGGAGTACCCGGAGGAAACCCACGCGGACACGGGGAGAACATGCAAACTCCGCACAGAAAGGCCCCCGGCCTGGATTCGAACCCGAGACCTTCTTGCTGTGAGGCGACAGTGCTATCCACTGCACCACCGTGCCGCTAGTAGCAAATCATTCCAGTGAAAATTTTGAATAGTGCTTTTAAAGTGCTCCAAAAGCCTGCATTTTAGGTAAAATTAGCTCAAAAACGGCTGATCTGCAGTGCACTAGAAGCAACCAACCTTCCCCAAGGGTTGCCTGTGTCAAAAACCTGATTCTAATGTTTTTTAAAACGTAGTTTTCTGGCACCCTCGTGTTCAGTTGAAACATGCGAGATGAGACAAATTATTTGCTAGATAATGTTAACTATTAGCTTACTTTGGCTAGAACAAAACTGCAGCTTATTTTACATGTTGAATATGCAAAGACTTTCTTCTAAAACATCAAGCTAACTAGCTAGCTAGCTAAAATCTCATGTTTGATCTGAACTGCAAACGTCAGCTAGCCCAAGAAAGTTAGCAGACTGAAAAATCTATGCAATTATCTAACATTAGCTAGCTACTGTGGCTAACTTTCAAACTCCAACAGATACATTTAGAATAGAAATTATGAACAGTTCAATTAAAATACCAAATTACAATAATAGTGCCATAAAGACCAAATAATTCAAACTATTGCCAACCTCAGCTGTAACAGACTCCAAAAACCATTGTGCCCAAGGCACAAATATTGTAGCTATCTTCTATTGGGCAGGGATTTCAAAATCAGATAGGGATTGGAAGCTGGGCAGGCCAATATATCCCATGATATCCCCCAAAACCCATCACATGTTATTCCATTCAATACATTAAGTCCATAGAAACCCAGAGACAACTACGACATACCATGTAATTGAAATACCACTCTCTATCTGTGGTATTTTAAAAAATAGATATTAAGTAAAAATGTTTATTACTGTTGTATTTAAAAAATGTTTCCCATCCCCCCAAAAATTATAGGGGAAGCCAAGCTTCCCTCGTTGTCTTAAAGAAATCGCAACTGATTCATAGATATAGGCAAAGGCGCACAATGTTGTGATGTAAAGAAAAATAATTCTACCACTAGCCTACATAGTCTAATTTAGACAAATTAGCTGTAACTGTTGGTATTGATTATTTGGATAACAGATTGCTCTATTTTTGAACTGGTTGAGAGAAACTATCAGTTTAAAGGTAATTTCTGTCCCTGGCATTTCCAGCTCACCAGCTCCCACTGACTGTACAGTAACAGAGATGTATGCAGGCTATATGTGTATATGTCGCTTATATTTCTAGATAACAAATCTCCATATTGTTATGATTTATTTGACAAAACCATAATTGAGAGAGCTACATTTTGTATTGAAATGTATAAATTAATTATATTCCCACAGGAAATACTGTATATGGATTTTACTAATTACTATAGAAGTCAGTTTAGAGTGGATTGTCAAATATGCACAAAAAAAGGCTGAAAAAAGTCCCTTAAAAAGAAATAGAAAGTCAGATTAAACATAAGAACATAAGAACATAAGAATACATAATGATGAGAACGGGCCATTCGGCCCATCTTGGCTCATCATGTCCTAATCTAAAGAACATCTACTACTACATCTAGCCTGGCCTTGAATAGCCCGAGCGTTCCTGCCTCTACGACCTGGCAAGCTGTTCCAGGCATTGACAACTCTCTGTGTAAAGAAAAACTTCCTAATATCTGTGCGGAATTTGCCTTTAACTAATTTCCACCTGTGGCCTCTTGTTCTGCTGACCCCACTTATCTTAAAAAATCTTTGGTATTTTACTTTGTTAATCCCTTTTAGGAATTTAAAAACCTCAATCAAATCCCCCCTAAGTCTCCGTTTGCTAAGTTTAAATAGATTGAGTGCCTTAAGTCTATCATCATAACTTTTACCTTTCATACCAGGTATCAGTTTAGTTGCCCTTCTTTGGACTTTTTCAAGAGCTTCAATATCTTTCTTGTAGTGCGGTGCCCAGAACTGCACACAGTATTCTAAGTGCGGTCTGACAAAGGCGTTATATAACATTAATATAACCTCCTTTGATTTATACTCAATACTTTTTGCTATGAATCCCAGCATCCTGTTGGCTTTTTTCACTGCTCTAGCACACTGCTTTGATGCAGATAAGCTTTGATCAACTACAACTCCTAAATCCTTTTCAAATTGAACACCTACTAACTTTTCTCCTCCCATAAAATACTCCTGTCTAATGTTTTTATTTCCCACATGCATAACTTTACATTTAGCAATATTTAACGTCATCTGCCATGTATCTGCCCATTTTTGGATTTTGTTTAAATCATCTTGGATTACTTTAGTCGATTCCAAACTGTTTGCCAAACCCCCAAGTTTAGCATAATCTGCAAATGTAACTATTTTTCTACTAATGTCCATATCCAGATCATTTATGTAAATAAGGAAGAGCAGAGGTCCCAGCATCGATCCCTGCGGGACACCACTGCCCACAGCACCGAGGTCAGATTCGGTCCCACCTACTGTTACTCTTTGTATTTGCCCTTGCAGCCAATTTTTAACCCACTGTGAAACTACTCCTACAATTCCTACTGATTTCATTTTAGCAATGTGGTACCTTGTCAAATGCTTTCTGAAAGTCCAAATATATAACATCATAAGCCTGGTTCAGGTCAACACACTTTGTAGCCTCTTCGAAAAAGTCCAGGAGGTTTGTTAGGCATGACCTCCCTTTGAGAAATCCAAAATTCTCCCTTAAAATACTATTATTTTTCAAGAATGATTCCAACTTATCCCTAATAATACATTCCAGCATTTTACATGCGATGCAAGTTAAACTGACAGGCCTATAGTTCCCTGGGTCAGTACAGTCCCCCTTCTTATATATTGGAATTATACTACCCTGCTTCCAGTCATCTGGTATTTCTCCAGTGATTATGGATTGACTGAAAATATCTGTCAATGGTTTATATATAATTTCCCCAAGTTCTTTGAGTACTCTGGGATATATGCCATCCGGGCCTGCTGCCTTATTTGTCTTAAGTTTTTGTAGTTTTTGTAGTACTTCTACATCCCTTATCTCAAAGTCCTCCAAAACATTCTGTACCTTGTCTATACATTTAGGCATATTTATAACCTCTTCTCTAGTAAAGCTCTCCACAAAGTAACTGTTTAGTGTGTTTGCAATGTCCTTATTATTATAAACCAAAGTTCCTTCCTTATTCTTAATGCACATAACTTCATCCTTAACTTTCCTTTTTCTACTACAATATTGAAAAAACTTCTTAGGATTACTTTTTGCATCTTGGGAAATTTTAATTTCAAACCGCCTTTTAGCTGATCTTATTTCCTTTTTAGCCTTAGCCCGCATATTACAATAATCTAACTTGTTTCTCTCTGAGTTATCCTTTTTATATACTCTGTACAGTCGTTTCTTTTGCCTCAAAATCACCCGTAAAGATTTAGTCATCCACTGCGGAGACTGTTTTTTCATCCTATTTTTCCTTACTTTGGGGATGAATTTACACTGTACATCTACAATAACCCTTTTAAATATAGTCCATTTTTCATTCACAGTTCTGCAATCTAGAAGTTTTACCCAATCTATATTACTTAAATTCTCTCTCATTTTATTAAAGTCAGCTCGTCTAAAATTTAAAATTTGAGAGTTAGAGGAGGCTGTCTTAACTTGCCAAAAAATATCCTGTATAACTGCACTGTGGTCACTTGCCCCTATTGGTTCTCCTACCTCTGTGCTGCAAATTCTATCAGGATTGTTACACAAAACCGGATCCAGTATTGATTTCCCTCTCGTAGGCTGAGTAACAGACTGTACCAAAAAGCAGTCATTGACCATATCTAAAAACTCCTCTTCACATTTGCCCTGACCTGTCACTATCTCCCAATTGATAGAGGGGTAACTGAAGTCGCCCATTATTATCGTCTCTCCTTCAGCACAGATTTGTTTTATGTTATCAAAGAGCGTACTATTTATGTTACTGTCTGAAGCTGGAGGTCTATAACATACTCCTATATTAAGGCCCTTCTCACGATCTCCCAATAATCGAATCCAGATGTCCTCACAAGAAACTAATGAGTTTATACCTGGAATTTCCTGCACATTAAGATAGTCTTTCACATAAAGGGCCACTCCCCCTCCTCTTTTATTAGTTCTATCCTTCCTAAACAATTTGTACCCCTCTACATTATATTCCTCCCCATCCGCTGCGCCAAGCCATGTCTCTGTAATCCCAACAATGTCATAACCCCCATTCAACATGACAGTCTCCAGTTCCAAAAATTCATTTTTTATACTTCTCGCATTTAAACACATGAGCTTCATAGCCTTGCTCACACTTATGTTGTCCTTCCCCTCCACACCTGAGTGTGCCGAACCACCTCTATTCACATTATGATAAAATAAATCTTTATTAATGATATCCTCAGATTTATTATACTCCGCCCTGGTATCTTCCATCTGGGCAGTCTGTACCTCCCTTTCCATAATACTACTACTAATTTCCCTCCCTTCCCCCCCAGTCCCTAGTTTAAATATTCCTCTGCTACCCTAAGCATATGCTGGCCCAATGCATCTGTACCCCTCCGGTTCAAGTGTAACCCGTCCCGCTTTTACAGGTCACCCCTGTTCCAAAAGGAGTCCCAGTGCCCCATAAACCTGTACCCCTCTTTCCTGCACCAGGTTTGTAGCCACATGTTAAACCTCCATATAAAATTCTGCTTGCCTTTGCTAGCACGTGGTACTGGTAGAATTTCAGAGAAGACCACCGTGGAGGTTCTGCCCCTTAGCTTTGTTCCTAATTCTATAAATTTGTCCTGCAGAACCTCAAACCTACCTTTACCTATGTCATTGGTTCCAACATGGACCATGACCACTGGATCCACCCCTGCTCTGGCCAGGAGCTTGTCCGCGTGTTCCAGGAGATCTCCAACCTGAGCACCAGGCAGGCAACATGCCATGCGAGATTCCTTTTCCCGCGAACAGACTATACTGTCTACACCTCTAATAATTGAATCCCCCACTACAATTAACTCCCTTTTCCAGGGAGGCATGGCCGCCAGGGTGCCCTGGGGCTCATCAGTCCTCCCGCTCACAGAGGGCTGGGTCAGATCCTCTTCCTGCAAGGGCTGGAATCGGTTGGACACCACAATCTCTGGAGATGCCGCCCCTGCATGTGCGCACCCTTTTCTACGCTGGGGCCCTACCATCACCAAACTCTCTCTCCCTACCTGCTCTAGAGTCTCCCCCCTACCCCGCTTTGGCGTGCAGGCTAACTCTCTAATGGGCGTACTAATTAGTTCCTGGAACTCTACAGATTTTGCAGGGCAGTCGAGACCAGCAAGTTGGGCTTCGAGATCAAGGATCTTGCTCTCGAGATGCTTTACAAGCTGGCATCTGTCGCATATGAAACACTCCTGGAAGCCTTCTTCCAGAAATGCAATCATCCTACAACACTCACACTGCACTGCCGGTGGCCACATTTTCACCCCTGAATATACCTACTGCTCTCCCTGCACTGAACGAATTACTGCCCACACAGAGACACCAAGTCGATAAAAAATATTATACACCTCGGTTCTGACACCCAGGTGCAGAAATGTCTAAATGGAAACAACCCTTAAAGCGAATTAAAAAACTTTCGGTGCGGTTTGTGTAGCAAGAGCGCTAGTAGCAGCCAACCGAAACGGCTATACGCTCTACACTTGAAATACAACAATTAAATTTAAATTTAAGCCAACAAAAGCTAGTTAGCTATAGTGTATTTCCCTACTCTTGGATTTGCTCCTGAGAGGGCGAAAAACCACAAAAAACCTCGCGTCTGCTAGGTTTGATACAAATCGGTAACTTTTTAACAAGCTTTCTGAAGCTAGACGGGGAAAAAATGGAAAATTCCCTCTCTGTCCCCTAACGGCGACAAACGTTTACCTTAAGAGCAAATATTTTATCCCTTTACCTTTCTGATGATAAACGCAGAATATATTTATATAACGTTTATACCATTTAACGTTATATAGCTACGTTAATTTTGGCAAGTGTAAAATGCCAGATACACAGCACCCAGCAAACACAGCCCTCCAACACAACAGGAAACAGGAAGTAGTCTCAGCGTCTCAGCGTCTCAGCGTCTCAGCGTCTCAGCGTCTCAGCGTCTCAGCGTCTCAGCGTCACAGCGTCACAGCGTCACAGCGTCTCAGCGTCCTCACCTTTAAACATTAAAGTACATTGCAATGCAGTGCATATTATTTCTGATATGGTCAGTGGTCAAGTCAAGCTGTCTATTTTGTATTTTATGTATCTGTTAGTATGCACAAATCTCCACAAATTCTAGTTGTATAATAAATCAATTTGTTGGCCTCTCTTTCCACTTCAGCAACCACATTTATCAACTTGAGTAAAAGCAAGAATTAATAAATAATAGCCCATTAATGCTTGGTTATTGAATTGTACATTTTAGGTGCATAAAATACAGTTTTGAGCATTTAAAACACTTCTTAAAACATATTTAATGTTTAATATTGAAATGGCAAGTAGAAACTAGCAAAAACTGCTTTGTTTTGTACAATCCAGGAATTTGCAAACCCTGTCCTATTGGCAACCTTCTGTCCTTCTGTGGTGGAGGGGCAGAAGCCTTTTGGTAGGGTGTATGTAAAGACCCATGACCAGCACCAGACTATTTAAGACATGCATCTAATGATCATACTGTGTTTACTTTTTTGGTGAAGGGTCTTGATACCACCATCCAGCAGAAATACAGATGTGACACAGCATATCACTATTTGTGTTAAACAATGCAAATTTGGTTGTTTATAAATGTATTATATAATTATAAATGTGGTACCATTTTGTTTAATTAATCTTCTCATGATTAACGAAATATTCTTCAGCTCATGATTAATTTATTTAATTGACAAATGTTGTGTTGGCTGTTTTCTAAGGTTTCACAACAACAACATGTATTGTATTGATGTAAGCATGTATTGACCGTAATCTCAAAGCATAACTGGCTAACAAGACAATCGCTAGCTAGGTAATTAAACTAGCTACTGTAGACTTTGGCAAAACATAGCTGGCAAGTTAATAATGAAATCATTAATCAAATTAAATGGACAAATTATACTAGTATGCAGGCATTAAAAATATACATTGGCATGTGGGGCCACTGTGAGGGATAGCTGAGCTCTGACACTTCTTGAAAGCCTACAAGTGAAAATGTTACAAAAATGCCATTATGAATAGATCCAAACTCAAACATTATGTGCAAGGTACAGGAAACTGCCAAAATAAAGGAAACATCAACACAAAGTATTTGGGCGACCACAAGCTACTAGAACAGCTTTGTTGTACCTTGGCATCGATAGTGACTGGAACGCCATTGGATGCAGCACACATTTTTCCACAACAAATTCCATAATTTGGGGTTTTATTGATGGTGGTGGAAAATGCTGTCTTGGACACCACTTCAAAATCTCCCATAAGTGTTTGATTAGGTTAGGATCTGATGACTGAGATGGCAATGGTATATGGTTTACTTTGTTTTCATGCTCATAAAACCATTCAGTGACCACTCATGCCCTGTGGATGGGTGGCATCGCCATCCTGGAAGAGACTACTCCCATCAGGATATAAATTTTTCTGCATAGGATGATGGTGATCACTTAGAATGGCTTTGTATTTATTTTGTGTTTACTTTCCCTCTAAGGGGTTGAGTGGATCTAAACCATGCCAGGAAGCTGCAACCCACACCATAACAGAGCCAACAGAACCCTTCATTTACCTCAAGTGTTTCCTTTATTTTGGGAGTTACTTGTACATTTTACATGGGGCCAGTGAAACATGGTGTTAGCTAGCTAGATAGCTAGGTGGGTTGTCTGGTAGGCACCAAAAATACACTTCAAGAACTGTTGTCTGTAACACCTTTTGTTTCATTACAGTGCTCTAACCACTGACTGATTCCACTTCGATCTGAATCCAAGGATGAAGCATAACATATTTGGCATATTTCCTGCTGTGGTTGGCCGTGGTTTGCTAAAGGGTAGTGAATTAACTATCTAGCTATAGAGCATCTTCATAGTTATAATACAGGGAGATTATTGATGATAAGTATGTTTAGATGTGTGAAAGCCACTTTGTATAGTTCCTCATCAACTTGTAAGAACATGTTGTACAGCATAGCAACATTTACCTAAGCAGTATATCCAGCCTCACATCACAATATACGTTGTGTAAATGGCCTAGGGTCTTTTATTTTAATTTACATTCCAGCTTCATCCATTACTGCCACTCAGAAGAAAAGTTTCTGTTTCGAAATAGATGAAGGGTTAGAGATGGACTTGGCCTATTCTTCAGGGTGCAGGTTAGATTCTGCCATCAGAAAGCCTGTGTAGTTATAAACTGCAAACTGCTGTTCTAGGTGCTATGATACTGTAGATGCATAATAACAATGCTTCAAACAGAAATAGTTTTCAAAAAATAGAATAAAGCCTAAAATAGTATAAAGTAGTTTTAGCAAATCTTTCAGTAAATCTTTTAAGTTTAAAGCATTGATAAAAAGATTACATCTTAAATTTAAGCTATGACTTTAAACATGTGGGTGAATCCATTCAAGCAAAGAACATGCAAATGTAATGTTTTGTTTCAGAATTTCAACAAACTAAGCAAATGCCATGGTGACTGTTTTTCTTACATGCTTGTAGAGTCACAGTCATGTAGAGACCTGCTTGCTGATTACATCAGCTGCTAGCTTTTACCTGGCTCCAGAGATAACTGTTGAAACTTGTTATATGTGACTGTCCTTGCTTACATACGTAACTGTTCTGTGAAAAATAAAATGCTCAATAGTCATTTCAGGTCATCCCTCTTCACCCCTTAGATGACAAGGTAAATGCCAATAAATACAAAGGCATTCTGAGTGATCATCTTCATCCTATGGTGAAGCATTTCTATCCTGATAGGTATGGTCTCTTCCAGAATGACAATACCCCATCCAAAGGGCATGAGTGGTCACTGAATGGTTTGATGAGCATGAAAACAATGTAAACCATATGCCATCACCAGATCTCCATCCAATTGAACACACTCCTGACACAGCATTTTCCATCAATTCCTCATGGAAGAATGGTTTTGCATTCCTCCATTAGAGTTCCAGGCACTTGTGGAATCTGAAGGTGCACTGAACTGTTCTGGGGACTTGTGGTGGCCCAACGCCCTATTAAGACACTTTATGTTGGTGTTACCTTTATTTTGGCAGTTATAATACCTGAATAATGTTTAATGTGTATACATAATTTACAAATGTATGAGAAATACATTCTCAAAGATATAATCGCTAGCAAAATGCAATTAAGCTATAAAGTGATTATGCAATGTTAAAAACCTGAACAGGTAGTGGCCAAAAAGGTGAAAACATTTGGGTAAGGGGCAGAAAGTATATTGAAAGCAGGTGCTTCCACACAGGTGTTATTATTAACATTATTAATTAACAGGTAATTATGCAATTAGCACCCCAGTATGCCCATAGTCATGTAAAAACTGCTGGGCAGGCCTGATGGCCTATAATTATGGCTAGCATGTTTAAAGGTCAAGACCTCAGTGGCTTCAAAAGAGGGGTGATTGTTGAAGCACGTTTGGCAGAAGCTTCAGTGGTGAAGATCGTTCAAATTGCTGATGTTTCATGATGAACACTGTGTAAGGTGATGTTGGCCTGGAACTCTGAGGGAAAGACATCATCAAAGGGCAACTGTGGTCGGAAGCGCATTCTCCTGGATTGTGATGTCCGTTGGTACGACCTGAAAAAAACACACATACTCCAATAGCCGTGTGGTGAACAGGACGCAGGGCAATTATTCCCAGTCAGATGGATATACAGTTAGCACCATAATTCATTGGGCAGTGACACTTTTTTATTTGTTATTTTGGTTCTGTACCCTAACACTTGAAGTGCAGACTGTCAGCTTTAATTTAAGGGTATTTTCATCCATATCGGATGAACCATTTAGAAATGACAGCACCTTTTGCACATGGTCCCCCCATTTTAAGATACTACAAGTATTTGCTGAATTGGCTTCACAGATGTATTTCATTAGGCAGGTGTATTCATTTATGTAGTTAGTGAATGCAGAAGAGAGCTGTTGATGTCTAGTCTTGATTCTAGAAATGCAATTGCCTTTGGACATTGTTGTTGGGGTGTGACAACATGAGGAAGACAGCAGTAATGCAAATTAAGCTGGCCATCATAACATTTACATTTTACATTTTAGGCATCCAGAGCGAATTACACAGTTTACATTTCTTTACATACAATCCATTTATACAGCAGGATATTTTACTGAAGCAATTCAGGTTAAGTACCTTGCTCAAGGGTACAACAGCAGTGTCCCACCTGGGAATTAAACCTGCCCAGCTCCTTAACCATTACACTACACTGCCATTTCATAAGGCTCAGAAAATCAATCAATCAATCAAGAACATTGCAAAAACCCTGGGCATGCCCAAGTCAACAGTTTGGTTCATCATTAACGAGAAAAAAACAACTGGTGAACTCAATTATGTCAAAAGACCTGGTAAACCGAGGAAGACCACTGTAGTGGATGACCAGAGAATATTCTCTATGGTGAATAAAACCCCCCTAACAATGGCCCAACAGATCAAAAACACTCTCCTGGATGCAGGTGTAGATGTGTTCAAGTCTACCATACGTAGAAGACTACACCAGCAGGACTACATAGGGTACACTACAAGATGCAAACCACTGATAAACCTGAACAGAAAGGTGAGATTACAGTTTGCTAAAAAGCCCCACGGGCCTGGAACACAGTCTTGTGGACAGATGAGACAAAGATTAACATGTACCAGAGTGATGGAAAGAGGAAAGTGTGGGGAGAAAAAAAAGGAAATGCCCATGATCCAAAGCATACCACCTCATCCGTGAAACATGGTGGAAGGGGTGTTATGGCTTGGGCCTGTATGGCTGCCAGTGGAATGGGCTCACTGCAGACAGAAGTAGAACAATGAATTCTGAAGTCTACAGAAATATTTGATCTGCTCAGATAAAACCAAATGCCTCCAAACTCATTGGACGGCACTTCATCATGCTCAAGACAATGACCCAAAACATACTGCTAGAGCAACGAAGGGGTTTTTGACGGCCAAAAAGTGGAAAATCTTTGACTGGCCGAGTCAATCACTGGATCTGAATCCAATTGAACATGCATTCAATGCAAGAGGAGACTGAAGGCAAAAAGTCCCTGAAACAAGCAAGAACTGAAGATGGCTGCAGTACAGGCCTGGCAGAGCATCACCAGGGAAGGTACCCAGCATCTGGTGATGTCTATGCGTCACAGACTTCAAGCAGTCATTGCATGCAAAGGATATGTGACCAAATATGAAAAATGATTACTTTATTTTACATTATGTTAAACTGTCCAATGAATTATGGTGCTTGACAATAGGGGGGACTATGTACAAAAGGTTCTATAATTTCTATACAGTTCATCTGATATGGAAGAAAATACCCTCAAATTAAAGCTGACAGTCTGCACTTCAACGTAAATTGTATTCTTCCAATCTCAAAGTGCTTGAGTACAGAACCAAAATAACAAAAAATGTGTCACTGCCCAAAGGAATAATTAAACCAAAAACAAAGCTGTCCTTGAAAGAAAAGAAAACTAGTCTCCCTCCCATGACAAAACAAAAACAGGCCTTCCGCTTTCTAACTAATCCCTACTCTACTACTCCTAACTACCAAAAAAAGTGCTAGAAAAGGAAAATGAGGAAAATGGACAAACAAGCAGGGAAAAACATTCACAAAAATGTTGACAAACAACCCACAAAACCATGGCTCCACTCCCTCCTCATCGACCTGTCGGCTGCATTCGACACAGTGGACCACCAGATACTGCTCTCATCTCTCGTCGAGATGGGAATCTCTTGATCTGCATTGATATGGTTCGAGTCCTACCTGGCTGACCAGTTCTACCAGGTGGCCTGGAGAGGACCCCTCCTCCCCACACCCTCTCTACCAGAGTCCTGCAGGGCTTGGTGCTAGGCCCCGTCCTATTCTCCCTGTGCACCAAGTCACTTGGTTCTGTTATTTTTGCTCATGGTTTTTCCTATCACTGTTATGCCGATGACACTCAACTCTTTCTCTCCTTCTCTTCATCTGAGACCCAGGTCCCAGCACGGATCTCTGCATGCCTGGCTGACATCTCCGCATGGATGTCCACACACCACCTGAAGCTGAACCTGGGGAAGACAGGAAGGGCTCCCCGATGATTGATGCGTCAATCACCGTGGAAGGCTCCATAGTGTCTCCGTCCCAGTCTGCCAGGAGTCTTGGAGTGACCCTGGACAACCAGCTGTGCTTCTCGAGCCACATTGCAGCGATCACTCGGACCTGCTGATTCTCCCTCCACAACATCCGGAGGATCCGACCGTTCCTCACCCAAGAGGCCACACAACTCCTGGTCCAGGCCCTGGTGATCTCACATCTGGACTACTGCAATTCCTTGCTGGCAGGTCTACTGTGCCATCAAACCACTGCCGCTCGTCTGGTGTTCAACCAGCCGAAGTTCACCCACTCCCTACACCCCAGCCAGACCCCTCTGCTCCGCCTCCTCTGGCAAACTGACTGACTGCCCTTAGCCGCTCTTCGCGGCCTCGCCTCTTCTCTGTCCTGACCCCTCGCTGGTGGAATGACCTACCGCAAGAGACTCAAAACCCACCTTTTCAGACTCCACTACCACTGAATTCTGAACATCTAGCTAATCGTCACCACCACTGCCTATTTGTTCAACACCTGCTTGCTCCAATTAAGAAAAAAAACAAAAACGTACTAACCTTTTCCTTCCCAGTGTTACAGGTATGGTACGCAGTTGCCTGCAATGATGTCTATCGCTGTATTACTGCACTGATCTCTTGCGCTAACTATGATTGTTCCTACCATGTATTTATGCACATCTTGTAAGTCGCTCTTGATAAGAGCGTCTGCTAAATGCTTAAATGTAAGTGTAAATGTCCCTGACGAACTCCAGGCAGGGGCGTGGCCAGAAGAGGTCGAGGACAGTGCAGTTGGAGATGGTCCAATTAGCGCTGGAGCAATCATGCAGCGGGAGCATGACCTCAATCAGCAATCAAGCACCTGCCGTTTAACAGTTTGGGATCAAACTTTGGCCAGCCGTAACACCGTACATTAGTTAGAGGCGCAAGGCTAAACAGATAAGCAACTCAAAATCAATTGACTGCAAGTTATATTCTAAGAGTGAGCAGGCAGTTTCATCCAGAATGTTCTCCTAAGAAGCAGAGCAGAATTCCGTAGTCATATTTTATTGGTTTTCCACCTGTTTGGCCATTTGAGCCCTTGCGACGAAGAACTGTATAAACACCAATTTTGTGAAAATTGACATACATGTCACGTATGGTAATTTGATACCCACTTTGTATAATGAAGTGGTATAATCAATATTTCACGTGACTGCTGCCAAGTATTTTAAATTTCAAAATAGTCTTACGTGGAATAACCATTTATATCCACAAGCGAAAATGGACGCCCAAGCTGTAACTTTGTCCGCTGCTGACAAAGTTTGAGAAATGTGGGTAAAAAAAAAAAGAAGTAAACTCAATACTTGGAAGGATCGGCAATGCAAGACCCTGAGGGATGCAGGGAAACCCTACATTAACAGGAAGGGAGTTGTGAAAAGGGGGAAAAGTCCGCCAAAAGAGGTATGTGGAAGAACCGTATATGAAACATTGTAGCTAGCCAGCTAGCTAGCTAATGTTAACGTAACGTGAGTGAGTGAGTGATCAAACTTGAGAACTGATACATAACTGTAACAATAATGGTAGCAAGTTTTGTATAATGAGATAACTGACCAACCATAAATTACATCTAGCTGTGTTTGTATCACTAATGTTATTATTACCTACTGTTACAACATCATGTAACGTTAAGTCTAATGATAGCCACCGGAGATGTTCTTCCACATACCACAAATTAAAATACTCATAAAAATTAAACAAACTCTATCGCAAACAAATTACAAGTGTATTAGAAATATATGAGTGTGTTTTAAGTATGTTGCAGAAAAAAACGAATTATGTCATATATATAGGCCAAAAAATACAAATATCTGATTATCTGAAAATGTGAAAAATGCACATATATGGTTCTTTGTCTGTAGGACTCATTTGTATATACCACTGTGGAAAGCGTCGTCAGCGGAATCAGGGCAATTAACGGCTGATTAACTAATATGCCTACTGGCAGAGCAGCATGTGCACACACCTGTATTGTATAATCTAATCGTACCTGTGTGCATAAAACTGCTCTGCTATCTTTAGTAGGTGTCTGGAACACCGGAAGAGAAGGCTGGCAAAAACAAAGAAAGTGTGAAGGAGAACACTGCTGGAGAGTAAAATTGAAAAGTTACGAACGTCTCTGTGTTAAATGTTTTGCTGAAAGGCTGTTTTGATTTAGTTTGTTATTTTAGTTTATCGTTTTGTAGCCAAACTCACGAGGGGGATGCCTGAAGATTTTGTATTTGTTTTATTTATTTTCTCTCTCTGGTCTGGTTGCAATTCAGTTTATTTTTTAGAGATTTTGTACTCTTGTTCCAATGTTCCAAATAGGTGATTTTGGTTTGTTTAATCATTTGGTTGACTGTAATTGTTTGTGAAGCAGTGCTGACCTGAAGCTGGTTTGTGTTAGTATATGTTAATGTAGTGAGTTTTAGGACCAGCTGACTGAGGGGACACTTTTCTGAGCTGAGCTCTTGGGTTTGTAGAGCCTTGTATTGTAAAGAATTGTCTGGGCTTATTTTTAGGTGTTCTATAAAATGTAGTGTTCTGTTTTGGATTTCAATAAGAATGAGATATCTGCCCAATTCAGACCTGCATGCATTATTTGGGGTATTCCTATGTACTTGTAATACTGCCTGCAGAATGGGATGTTTTTCCCATTTAGTGTAGTCTTGCTCACTTAGTGGACCCCATGTTTCATATAGCACAATAGGCTCGATGACACTATCGTAGATTTTTGTCCAAATTCAAATAGGAATATTTATTTTATGGAATCTTCTTTTGATTGCGTTGAAAGCTCTACAGGCTTTTTCACTTAATGCATTGACTGCCAGACAAAAGCTCCCTGATGCACTGATTTGCAATCCTAGATAATTATAATTTAGTGTATGTTCTAGGGTGGTATTGCCTAGAGTAAAGCAATTTTTGCTTTCCTGAGATCTGGGCTTTTTTTGAAAGACCATAATATTAGTAATTTTCAAGTTTACTGTCAGGGCCCAGTTATTTCTCCAGCAGATCCAGGTGCTTGTTCAGTGGGCGACAGCAGCACCAGGTCACCTGCATAGAGAAGGAATTTAACTTCTGTATCGTTTAGAGTGAGGCCAGGAGCTGAAGATTGTTCCAGTAACACCGCTAACTTGAATATAAATATTCTTTTTTTGCCAATTTTTATTTGAATGGGGATTTCATTCTTTCCCAGTCATGCTTTTTGGTCACACTGGGAAACCACCATAGCACTACGGGCAGTGACAAAATCGTTATTTTCTACGTGCACGTTCTGATTATCCCTAACAGATTACATGAACTAGCATGTAATTTCTATTCACCCGACTTCTGTATATTGATTGTTGATGCTCTTTATGTTCTGTAAACGTTTTTTAAGCCTGTGGTGTTCAACGTAGTGCATATTTTATTTAGTGCTTAATTTTTTTTACCTTATATAACGTCAGTTATAATTTATAGTTTTTTTCTAACCATGTGCTATAATCGAAATCATGCCTTAGAACTGAAACTCAAATGGCAGAGCAAAATGTTTCGGTTGATAAGAGTTACGACACTTTATAAAATGTAGATTCCATTATCACACTTTAGGAAAAGTTGATTTTGAATGTCAGGTTTCTGCCTACAAAACTGCAGATGTTTACCTGCTACACAACATATCCAAAAATGTCCCTCCCTCCCGATGACGTCAGGAAATCATATGGGGGTGAGTTTCTCCTGTTCAGTCACAACTTCGACTAAGGAGAGCGAAGTGCGGCTGTCAAAGTTGTAGAGCCCAGAGAAGAGTCTGTACCATCGCACACATCACACACAAATTCCCATAATTCCTGTATAACGTCGTATGGAGAAAGGAGCATCGATTCACATCAGGAACTTTGGCAGTTCTAGTATGGGAAAAAAATATTTCTAACTGGAGAAGAATGAAGAGTTTAAGACAATCCGTGGCAATGCGATTTGAAACGAGAGTCGCCCTTGTTTCCCTGCTAGCCTTGGGCTGCTGCGGTTTGCCGGATAAGAAAGGTGAGTGGAAGAAAGGCGTGCTTGCTTTCAATACACACGAAAGGGAGGGTTGTATTTTTAACAGTTTTGTGTCCAGGGACAGACAGGTTTAACTTAGCCTAAGTAACGACAGCATGGTCCGATGCGGGTAAAAATACAAACAGCGTGAGAAAAAGTATGGTGTAAACTTCCTGGTGCATATTACAGTTTAGTCCATTGAACAATCTTTTAAGATGAATTGAAATCGTGTTTCTTATGCCACGATTGTTCCATATTAGATTCAGATTGTCAGAATGTTCTCTACCACAATATATGAAGCACGTATTTAGAAGTACATGACAACCGAAACAAAACGTTGTTATTGACATTGAAATGTTTTTTAAGTTATGCAACAGTAGATAATCAGTCATAAATCACGGAATCACTATCATTATGAAATACACTTGGTTTGGCTTCATACGTAGGCTACTGATACAGGTGGGTATGATTTAATCTTGTAAAGGGAGTATCGGAATGAAAACAATACAAAGCAAATATACCTGAATGATATAGGCCTACTTAAGTTTGTTTGATTATTAGTTTTTCAGTAAAATGAACTCTTAATCTTTGTCAGATGTGCCGTTGAGTAACGATAGTACTGCCAGCGACGGTTGCGCAAGATGTTGCATACATATAAAATTAGGACATTCGATGAATTTACCTATTTAAGTAAATGGAGTGACCTGAATCATGAAATGCAAATACTAATTTATTCGTATACTTCATGTTTTTGCATCTGGCTGTATCCGCCGTTTACCTTATACACGTAATATACAATTTGACTCGCTGGTGTCTTTTTTTGCATCTGGCTTGCCACTTTGTCTCATTTACACAATGTAGTTTAGTCCTTAATGCAACAGTTGCATTAAAAGACATTCAGAAACCGTGCCGGCATCAAACCCATTCTGGGTGTGGATTAGAGGCGGTCTCGTTTTTTAAAGGATAGTAAAAAAATAAAAAAAGTAGCCGACAACTTCATCTGTCATCTGTTTTCTCATAAATAGGATGGTATAAGCCACTCCGCAGGTATTATTAGATTTTAGGTTGACCAGAATGACACAGGTTTAAGGAATATAGGCTTTGTTGTCATTTTTTCTATACAAATACACTACCACTCAAAAGTTTTAGAACACCCCAATTTTTCCAGTTTTTACTGAAATTTAAACAGTTCAAATCCAGTGAACAATCTGAAATGGTACAAAGTGGTACAAAGGTAACCAAAAACTGAAAAATGTAAATTTCAGAGTTATAAAAAAGGCCCTTTTCAGGGAACAAGTAATAGGTTAACAATTTACAGCTGTTCTGCAGCAATGGAAGTAAATTAAGCCTTAAGTTGATGCAAACAATTCCTACAGGTGGCCCAGCTTTTGTTGATAACTTACAAACCCTCTGTCTGTATGAAAGCAGTGTTGGAACAGACTGTGTTACTACACCCTCTGAAGCATTATGTGGACAATATTACACTGCAGGAAGTAGTATATTGCTATCATAATGGCAAGAAAAAGGCAATTAACAAAGGAAGACAGACAGACCATTATAACCCTTAAAAGTGTAGGTCTTTCCTTTAGAGAAATTGCAAAGAAGGCCAAGGTGTCAGTGAGTACAGTATCCTACACCATCAAAAGGCACTTGGAAACTGGAGGAAACTCTGATAGGAAGAGGTCTGGCAGACCCAAAGCCACAACAAAATCAGAATACAAGTTTCTGAGTCAACAGCTTGCGTGATTGGCAGCTCACAGGACAACAGCTTCAAGCACAGCTTAACACTGGTTGAAGTTTCAACTGTGAAGAGAAGACTTTGAGCTGCAGGTATAACAGGTCGAGTGGCAGTAAGAAAGCCATAGCTAAGATGGCAAAATAAGAAAAAGAGGCTTGCCTGGGCCATGAAGCACCGCCAGTGGACTAATGAAGACTGGAAGAAGGTCTTATGGACCAATGAATAAAAATGTGAAATCTTCGGTTCATCATGCAGGGTTTTTGTACGCCATCGAGTAGGCGAAAGGATGGTTCCTCAGTGTGTGACACCAACTGTCAAACATGGAGGAGGAAGCATGATGGTCTGGGGCTCCTTTGCTGGATCCAGAGTCGGCTATTATATCTGCAAAAGGTGGCTACTTTGAGTCAAAAATTTAGATTAAATTTTGTTAAACAAAACGATTCCATGATTTCTTTTTTATCTCCAATTGTTTATTTGTTCTATGCTTTAATTTCAGAGTACATTGAAACATTAAACTGTGTAAATTTCAATGAAAACGGGAAAAATGGAGGTGTTCTAAAACCTTTGACCGGTAGTGTAGTTTTAACAAGATGTTGTTACGATAACACTCAGAGCTTCACCATGTCTTGCAGCTAAATGTGTTTGATCTCCCCTGTGGCAGCTGGGCAAGGAGATATGTTAACGATTTGCCCAAGTTATCCTGCTTGCCAGGTCGGACAGATGGATGCCCCCCGATGGTTGCATGATCTTTTGGCTCTTCTCTGTTTGTTTGAGTTTTTTTCAAACCGAGGAGACGTTAAGCTCTCGCGCCTCTCTGCCTCTGAAAGTCACGTGTCTAATGATCCAGCCAGTCAGTACCCGGATGTTGGACGCGATTCTGGTTAAATGGTGAAACACCTGTCAATCTCCTGCGCTCACAAGACTGCTGCCAAATGATCACTTCGTTTCATTTAGTGATTACCACGAATTGCTGAAGCCCATTCTCATTTATAAAATCTTGTTTCTCCAATATCTTACCAGACTTTGATTTCCAGTATCCCCATCTTGTATTGATACAAATATGACACGATTGGTTTGCTGTTTTATCAGCGATGTTATAGTCTCATAAGGTTTGGCGTATACTGTACTGATTTATGTAAAAAAATTAAAAATAAAAGAGGTTAGAGATGTGGAGATGGCTGTCTTCAAGCCTGGTGATCTTAATTCTCTGGCCCATGACTTTCATGAATGCCACCTGATGACTGGACATTTATTTTGCAGTAATAACACCGTTTACCAGTAATACATTTAATTTACCAGTAATAATAACACCATATTACTGGTAAAAGGATTGAACGAGATTGAATGATTGTGCCTGGCAGGGGCGTCATGCAAGGCAAAAATATGAGGGGGCATAACTCAAAACCACTAGTTTTTAATAATAATAATAATAATAATAAACTTTATTTGTATAGCACTTTTCATACAAACAATGTAGCCCAAAGTGCTTTTACATTTCAGCATGTAAGATATATAGTAGGCTAAACAGAGTAAACATGTCAGGTAATATAATAGGTAATAGCTGTATTTTCAAAGGATACCTAGGACGCAGATTTTTTCATGATTAAAAATGCTTTAATCTGTATAAACTTGTCTATAAACACATACTATTTCATTATATGATTCTTGGTCAGTCTGAAAGTCTGAGAAAAACCCAAAACGGAAAAAAATCTACGTGGTGAAATGAAATAGTATTTCTATGCAAATCAGCCATTGCAACTTCGACTGATTCTGTCAGAGCATGTCACAAATCTCACTTAGATAGCTAGCTTAGCTAGCTAACCTACCTCGTCTTGCCCTGTCTGTAAACTAGATATTTCTTAAACGCAATAAGTTTGTCAAACTAATTGCATTTCATTTTCACAAGTTTGAAAAGGGGATTATTGCTCTACTAACCTCTTGAGCAGCCAACTGCACCTGCAGCCGTCTCTACCACTCTCATTGATATGTCCAGTCAGTGCGCGCACTTTGCAAAACAAAACTTTTACACTTGGAAGAAACCAACCATAGGCAAAGGGGGTGTGTGACTTTTTGAGGTATGATCTATGATATAATTATAAGAATACGTTTGACTCATAATATAAAACGGTCACAACTATATATTATAAAAAAATAAATGGTAATAAAATAAAATAAAAAATCAGAAGAAAACGAAATCTGAAAAAATATGAGGGGGCACGTGCCTGACGCTTCTGGTGCCTGGTACATTGGCGTCTGGTAGAATATGATTAGAAACTGTTTGTGAGCTTTTTTTGTGGTTTGATCATTTTCAAAATTTCAGTTTAAGATGTGACTATTGGATTTCTGAGTGATGATGGCTCTCTCTCACTCTCTCTTTCATTGTCTGTGTTCTCTTTCATATTGTGTCTGTGTGCAACCTCTCAGAAAGTTGGAAGAGTCTGTACATGAATAAGGGTCTTGTGTATTTACTATAATAAGGGTTAAACTACTGAGTGATTTTTTATTTATTCTTCCTTTAATTAACACACCTCATGTTGCAAGAGGGAATTGAGGGTTACTGTGCATCACTGATTAAAAATGGCTGACTGCTGCCTTTCTTTGTTTCCCTAAAAATAATTGAGTCCATTTGCTGCTACAAAGCGGAGGTGAAGTGTATGATACACTGTAATCACTTCTCTAAGCTTCTATCCATGGGGGCACACTGCTATAGCTAGTTAATATTTCAGGTGCATTTATTGACTGTTATTGAAGCCCAGACACATGTCTGATTTATCTCTCCCAATTATCTATAATTACTTATCAATGAAATTTGTCTTGCTGTCATTTCTATTACCCCTCTTTACTCTCTAACTTTGTAAATCTCAATAGTATGCCCTGATAAAATATTCAGAACCTAACGAGTGATTGATGAAACCTTTCCACCTGTTATCAGGTACTACTTTGAACAATTCAGCTCCTGAAGTATGTTTGATGGACATCACATTTTAATACTCATGTTCCTGGCAGATCTTTTTAGTGAAATGTTATTTTTTAGAAACCGTATCCTTTGTGGCAAAAAGCTCTATTATAAGGAGAAGACAGGGGCAGGGCTCGCAGTCATGTGAGCACAAAAGAGTGAAACCTGATACAAAAGTAATATGTGTTAGTCAATTATAACTATTTGGGGCTTGCTGTGAAGGTCATGGACTTCTTGAATAAGTTACAGCAGAAGCAACCAGATATGGAGGTCAGCACAACCACTACCATTTGAGCTGCTCTTTCACATAAAGTATTGTGTGCCAAAACAAAGACAAAGATGGCACCGCAGGTCAGTTTTCTTTTTTCTTTCTTTTTTTACTATTCATGCAAAAATAAAAGTGCAGAGGGATGTTCAATCCAAACTTGCCCTTAATTTCAATTTACAAATAAACACGCTTTTTCACTAAACTTTTTCAAAACTAAAAACGGTTCAAACGAACATTCATTAACATTAAGGTAAATTAAATTGTATTACCATGGTTTATGGTAGCTTTAACTTCAAAACATCAGTTGCACAGTGGTGTAAAAATTATTTAGTGCGGGTTGATGCCATAGATAGTTTCCATTGAAGGAACTCTGCTTATAACAAATTATGTTATTGAAGTTACAGCACTTAAAGCCAATATCCAAATATTAGATTTGCAGTTTGACTGAAGTCTGTGTAGAAAGGACAAGCATGACTTCATTTTATGGGGGGGTTTTCTGGCACAAATCAGTGATATGGGAGAATTGGGAGGGGTGGGTGGGGGGGGGCGGTGTAATCTGCTGCAGATGGTAGTTTTGGCTAGAATCAAATTACATGGGGCACTGCTGTTATCACCTCTATATGTATCTCTGCTGTAGTTTTGCTTGTATTTTACTGTGTTACTGAATTGAGCTAGGCATGATGGAATCCAATCAGAATCCTTTGAACAAGGATTGTTTAATTAAATGTACAACATACGTATATCCACATTCCTTGTTTAAAAGGGGGTTATTTAAGTACATTCTGTGCATGTGTATTCTTCTGCAAAACATTTTCTTGGAAGTTCTATCTTCATATTAAGTGATATGAGCAGGTTTAGCTCAATCAGATGACGCCCTTCTTCTCACGTAATTATGGCCCCCCGAGGGCCATGACATGCTGGGCTATGACAAAGATCCTGCACAGTGCTCATGCTGGGCTATGACAAAGATCCTGCCCAGTGTTTGTGCTGGGCTATGACAAAGATCCTGCACAGTGTTCGTGCAGTCTGAACTGTGCTGGGCTATGACATTGAAGTCCACAAGTGTTTTGGTCTTTTGGTCACTTTGATAGGATCTCATCAACTCAATCTTATTGACCTCTTTATGTGGTCAGAAGAACAAATCATAGCCACGGGTTCTCTGCACATAATGTGCTCAGTCATAACAAGTTATCACTGTATGGTAGCTAAAAAACAGATTGCCTCAATGTTTCAGTGTGGTTAAACAAACTACACAGCACAGAGGGCCTACACTGTAAATGTGTAGTAGCAGCATTTATGAAATACTCTTGAACTGGACAAGCATTGTGCTTAAATTCTGTCAGGATTATTGTGCTAAATTCAAATTCTTAGGCATTGAAAGCAATTATGTCAATTGATCACAAGCATGTAATCCCAATTTACAAGAGACTAGAATTCCTGGGATTCCAGGCCTTTGGAGAGCCTGGAGCTGCATGCATTGCAATTTGTGGAGCTTGTGGTCCTGTTACATTCCTGCTTAAATCACTGTTTTTGTCTGGAGGAGGTCAAACCATTAGTTATGTGTGGCTTTTTCATAATGGTGATGCATTATTAGTCTAGATGTGAGACATGTCACACAACTGAAATCACTTGGTCATCCTTCCCATATTTTCTTCTTACTTCAACATAAGGTTTGAACAGTAACTAGTCCTACAGCTTTTACTGTACATGATAATTGACATAGTTTAAATACATACATGATAATTGACATAATGATTTAGATCATTTAACTTTCTAATTTATGATTGTGATTCTATTGACTTTATTTACTTCTTGCTGTCTTAAACCTTCAGGAGCACAAACACGTGTGAAGGTTTTGGAGGGTCTACACAATTCACATAACTTCCTGTAACAACTGATAATTTTTTTTGATTTATTTAAACTTACAGTACAACAAATAAGAGAAATGGAAACATTTTGCAAATACTGTACCTAGGTGGGAAGTTGTTGTTGTTTCAGGAATCAACCTAGAAAATGAGAAGTAGACAGTTTAATCTATTTGGAGTAATGTACAATTTTGCATTTTGACAGTCTTTTAGCTTGATTTATAGAATAGGGTAAATTGAGGCTAAGGTAGCCTGTAGAACCGTAATAATTGCCTGTGATCATAACCCTTGACCCTCAGAAAAGAGAGTTAACTGCAGTAACAAATTCATAACTGCTAAGATAGTCACAACAAATGAATTGGAGATGAATAAGAAATGTTTTGAACTAATTGAAAATGTAACATGCACTGAATATTAGGCAACAGAACATATTTTTTGAGCCAGAATGAGAAACAATACTGCTAGTAATGATACTATGATAATAATGATCATAAGTCATGATCATGATCAAAGTGTCATATACTCCATGAGTGGGAGTGGGTGGCACACTTGTCATTTGTAGTGCATCTGGCCCTGTTGTGTCTTGGTGCTTTATTGTCTAATGGTGTTTTAATTGCGGTGCACTCTGGTTGTATCAGGCACTCCTTCATGGCAGAGGCCGTTATAGAGCCTCAGCTGGCTCCTCCACTAATGATTGGTCTAGACAGGGCCACCTAAGCCGGACCCTGACTCCCCGTTGCCTGCCTGAGATGCAGCTGATTGTGTTTGATAATATTGTCTTTGTAATTAAAATGTTAATCGGGCCCTGAACTACAAAGCGTAATTCCTTGTCAGTGCTCATTAGGGGCACATCATCTAGGTTACGAATGTGACCCACAGTTCTCTGAGTGAGGGGAGGAGACTCTGCCCTGTCTGCCCCTGAGTGGGCGTAATGTCAAGCTGACCCAACAAACTGGAACACAGTTTTCACTGCCAGGAAACGGGAAGCAACTGGTCCCATGATCCAATGCAGCCAGAGAGTAAGAACTAGCACTCATTATACTCACCAATTAAAATGCCATTAAAGACCATAAAGACACATCGAGAAAGCAGTGCCATGCAAGACCATACTGGCATGCTTGCCCTCTGCTTAATCAGTGATTACAAACAGTTAGAAGCATGTGATGATGTCCCTAACTAACTTGCTTAGACTCAACACATCATTTGTTCACTTATACCATGTTCATACTTTTGAATTGAGTAGTAAATTGTCAGCTACACGATATAAGATAAGTGTAAGTGTGAATGCAAAAGTAATTAGCATGTGACTTGTCCATTTGCAGCTGCTTTCAGGCTAGAGCAGGCAGTCTCTTGTGGCTGGCTTGTCGATTCTTGAAAGTGAATGATGGGACTTGTTTCACCTTGGATTGGAGTGGACAATTGATGTCAGATGAACACTGAGCATAAAAACATTGTTGTTTTGTACCAGCATTACTTTGGTTCAGCATAGCTTTAATGGAAATAATATTATTAAGAATCAGAATTACAAGTATTTGTACTTGAGTATGGAAGATGATTGCATTTGACGACATTAAAATTAGACAAATATATAACAGATGTAAGATAGTAGATATGACCACCTATAATAGTTTGGAGGAACCAGATGTTTTTCACTTAAGTTCACACAAATTGGCCCAGGTTGGATCACTATGAGCACAAATAGATGTTATTGAATTCACGCATGTTTCATAGAGGTCAAATCAAATCAAATCAAATTCATTTGTATAGCGCTTTTCACAAATGAATTGTCACAAAACGCTTAACAGAAGGGGAACCCCCACAGAAGCAAGCCTAAAGGCAACAGTGGCAAGGAAAAACTCCCTTGATAGGGAGAAACCTTGGGAGGAACCAGACTAAAAAGGGGGGGGAGCCCATCCTCTTCTGGCTGGCACAGGGTGTGTCCAAAAAAGACAGTATCATGGTCAGTCCAAGGTGACTCAGGGCTGGATGACTGCGCCTCCTGAGTTAGGTAATCAGTGGTGGGGGCTAAACCACGTGAAGGGGGTCCAGATCCAGGGACTGGGGTAGGCGTGGGGGTGAGGGTTTATGGGGTAGCTCACACTTCTCGCAGGATCTAGCGCTCGAGGGAGGGTGCCCCCAAGTCAGAGGCAGAGGCAGAGAAGAGAACATGCAGTCAGAAAAAAAGCAGTGCTATAGCCAGTAGCATTATGTGAGAGCAGGGGAGCACAAGCATAGGAAATATACAGATAGCCCTGACAGGTGTAAGCTATGGCAGCATACCTATTAGGAGAGGGACAGAGAATACAGGCAGACAGTGTGGTATAATGGTTAGGGAACTGGGCTTGTAACGTTAAGGTTGCAGGTCCAATCCCCGGGTGGGGACACTGCCGTTGCACCCTTAAGCAAGGTACTTAACCTGAATTGCTTCAGTAGAATATCCAGCTGTATAAATGGATTGTATGTAAAGAAATGTAAACTGTGTAAGTCGCTCTGGATAAGAGCATCTGCTAAATGCCTGTAATGTAATGTAATGTAATGTAATACACGCAGCCATGAGAGAGTTCCAAACCATCCACACCCGATCAAGGATAACCAGCCTAACAGTGGTGGTAACACATTCAGGAGGTGACAGTATGGAATGTTTCTCACTCCATAAGACACTAGGCCACGGCCTTCTCCATCTCTCCACCTAGACCAGGGGTCGGCAACCTGTAACACTCAAAGAGCCATTTGGCGTAGCGTTGGGGGGGGGTGCAATGCGAAAAAATACTTGAAAAAATAATTGTATGTCGACGGGGGGTGCTACGCGAAAAAATAATTGTCGACGGGGGGGTGCTACGAAAAAATTCTTGCGCCCCTCTGATTTTTTAAACTACATATAAAATACACTTCAATTGGATACTTATAATTTATTTTCCCAAGCCACGCGGAGCCGCAGCATAAGGATGAAAGAGCCGCAGCATAAGGGTGAAAGAGCCGCATGCGGCTCCGGAGCCGCCGGTTGCCGACCCCTGACCTAGACTATGTTTGGCAGTAGGCTAGGCTGAAAAGATATGTTTTTAATCTTTATGTTTTAAGTACTTTATAATCAGCCGATATTTAACAGGAAGCCAATGTAGTGATGCAAACACAGGAGTAATGTGCTCATACTTCTTAGATCTAGTCAAAATACATGCTGCTGTACTAGTTGAAGACTCTTAAGAGAGCTACTAGAGCAGCCAGATAATAAGGCATTACAATAGTCTAGCCTCGATGCGACAAAAGCATGCATCAAGGTTTTTGCATCCTCTAATGACAGAATGTGCCTAATTTTAGCTATGTTTCTTAGGTGAAAGAAGCCTCTCTGGAAGTGTTTTTAATATGAGTGTCAAATGTAAGATCCTGATCAATAATAAAACCAAGGTTCTTGACCATTAGACTTGATGCAACCAGGCAATCACCTGCATTTAACTGCAGATCCAACTTGTTCCTTCAGTTTTAACTGAATTCAAAAGCAGGAAATTTACTGTCATCCAATTCTTTATATCAGAGATACAAGCCTCTAACTGAGTGAGTTGAAGTATTTCACCTGGTTTCATTGATATGTACAGCTGTGTATCATCTGCATAGCAATGGAAATTCACACCATGTGTACGAATAACATTACCCAGTGGTAGCAAGTAAAATGAGAACAGTAATGGTCCCAGCACCGAGCCTTGTTGAATACAATATTTAACCTGAGAGTAGTCAGAGAACTCTTGATCTAATTGCACAAATTGAAACCTGTCTGATAGGTATGATTTAAACCATGAGAGTGCCCGTCCACACAAACCAACCAGGTTTTCTAGCCTGTAAAGGAGAATCTGGTGGTCAATAGTGTCAAAGATTCGATAGTACAGGATTATGGGGAGACACAATGATATTCTTGATGTCGATACCATAGGATAACACTAAATCTAAAGTATGGTTGTGGCAGTGGGTTGGTTCAGACACATTTTGAATAAAACCAACAGAGTCAATAATAGCTGCAAAAGCCAATCCTAAAGAGTCACTGCCATTATCAACATGTATGTTGAAATCTCCAACAATCACAACTTTATCTGCCATAGTTGCCAAGCTTAATAAAAACTCTGCAAACTCAGAAAGAAAAACAGTATATGGTCCAGGTGGTCTATAAATAGTTGCTAAGAGGAAGGATTGCACTGGGGTCTTTTGATTGCCCAGAAAGCATAACAAGTGCTTCAAAAGAGGAGAACCATCAGGAGATGCCTCATTAAGTGCACTATATTCGTCAGGCCTAAGCCAGGTTTCACTGAAACTAACCAGGTCAAAACTATGGTCAGTGATTAGTTCGTTCACAAGAACCGCCTTGGGGAAAAGTGATCTAACATTTAACAATCCACATTTAAGATATGTCTTATTACAGGCAAGACTTACAGCAGGCAGAGGTCCAGAGCAGTGAGGCTGGCCACGCGTAGGCAAGAGACGAATGAGGTCAAAATATTCCATATCTCAAAGTCAACCTAACATGCCGCACCTCTCTATGGTGGAGAAAGTGAGCCTATGAATTGTAACCAATTAAAATGAGTACTCAGCGAGTGATTGGCAGCATGGGTTGGTCTGATTGGTGAGGCAGTTGTAAAAATACCTGCCTTTTTGTGCTAAATGTCCTTGTTTGTTTTGCACTTGTCCAGCATGTTAAATCCAGCTTGATGTTGACATCTACGTAGTATAGGAAGATAGCACGTGTGTCACGTTTAAGGCTGGGGTAATAACCCACTTATGATTATTAATAAATAGAAAATAATAGCCATGTTTTTTTCATTCCATTCCAATCTGCAAACATTCTTTGTTAGGGGACAGATGGGGACAGCAAATTGTTTATTTCCTGTGAGGGCTTAAACAATTATTCAAAAATAATAAACGTGTGGCAGATAGCATAGCGGTCTAACATCGCGGACCATTGGCTGGTCTGATATGGTGTGAGCTGCCAGTCAGGGACACGGTTCGAAACCGGTCTCTACCCAACCAGCCCTGGTCATCAGCCCCAATGGGGGGCGGCATTTTAAATAAAAATAATAATAATTAAAATCACCTTTCGCCAAACTCTGCACATTGACTCACACTGTGAGTTTAGCAAGGGTAGGTCTGCTGCCAGTTTTGAACTGCGGCCCATGCTGTCCACGGCACAACAAGAGACACAATGAACTCACTGAGCTAAGACCAGGCTCCTGCAGTGATGTCACCTTCTGTAGCACATTTGCTTGCTCATGCTTCTAAGCTGTACTACATTCTCCCGCTTTTAACTCTTTTCAGCTTTAGACCCTGGGGCATTCTTTAAGCTTGTGTTGTTAATTAGTTTTGATTGACATGTTGTATTGCACTTCACATACCACGGTCTCCTTAAGAAATCTCTCTAGCATTTCTCTAGCAGGGCTAGGCCATTATGATGTAGGAAGATGGAGAGGTACTTGGAACAGGTTTTGTCCCCAGCCCACAAGATTACAGCACTGGCAAAAGAATATTCTAATTAAAAGCTCTGAAGCATGTATTCATATTAGAGGCAAATTACTAAGGACTCCAACACCAGGTCACAAGGCTGGCAAGTCAAAACAACTTATTTGAACGTAGTTATCCTTGGCAATAGTAACAACATGCGTTTTCACTACCGTCCTCCCCAAACCTGAGGCCTATGTAGTACATCAACTGGCACTAGGCCCCTAGTTTCATTATAGCTTGTGACTGCTCTAGCCAAGATCGTTCTTGTAAACAAGACTATCTTTGGAAAATTATAAGGAGATATACCACATAATCTTACTAATTGCTGAAAATGTGACTCAGGAAACAAGACGTATTGTCTACATTTTTTCACTTTTTCTTGGCTGAGCCCCACAATTTTTCTTCATCCATTGTTATTCTTTTCCCTGCTGAGGCAAGACGGAGCACGAACCAAGCCTTTTTCTCTCTCGCTTTTTATTCATTCTATTTTTAATTTGTATTTTATATTTCTATTGTTCTACCTCATCTGTTTTATCTATTTTTTTTTGTTATTCTTTTTTTCTATTGTTTTTCGTAAAGCACATTGTGTTGCGTTGTCTTGCATGAAATTTGCTGTTCAAATACATTGTGATTGATTAATTGATTGAACCAAAGCCCAAAGTATTTACTTACAGTAGCCAATCCCAATGTCACCTTGTATTCTGAAAATGAATGATTACATTCATCAAAATATTGTGGGAAGTCCATTTCTTTTTTCAGTTGGACTACGCAGGTGAACGGTAGCTAGAGTTGCCTGAATCTTCAACAAAAAAGTGTGAACTTCAGCAGGTTATTTTCAGACCTGAATGTCTCACCAAATCCAAGGAGCAAGATGTATGGTATTACGAAGACTTCCATGTGTGGCACCTAGTTGCAGAGTTATTTCCCTCCAGGACCAGGGCTGGGAACCCCTGTAGACTCTGTAGCTTCAAATGAAAATGTGAACTGTGTTAGTGTACTATAATGCTGACAACAGATATGCACATGAAAACCTTAGCACTGGAACCTGCCACCTTGCCAAGCTGTGTTTATATTAGAAAATGAAAGGCAAATATGTTATCTACAAAGTGCAATGTTGCTCGGCTGGTCATGGGCAAATAAGCAATATTGTCCAGGGCTGGAATTTAGAGGAACTTAGAGCAAGTCAGAAACTTCCCTTGCATTCCTGTGTTTTCAACTCTTACTGTAGGTATGCTTGCCTAAGGCTCTCAACATCTTTTGAGAGCGCTTTTTAAACCTGCTTAGCAGTCCTTCAATTGTAGGATTCTCAGGATCAATCAGTATTTCATGTTCCACAATTAATTATATCCATGCATTATTTAGTAATCCCTCCCAACAAACAGTTTAATCTCAGTGTTTCTTTGATGTTTATGGCCTTGAGGTATGGTAATTGGGTGGAAGGGCTTTCACTTAGAGCAGGGATGTCCAATCTTATCCAAGAAGGGCCAGTGTGGGTGCAGGCTTTTGTTGTAGCCCAGCACTAACACACCTGATTCGACTAATGAAGGTCTCGATTGAAGACCACGATTGGTGGATTAGTTGAATTCAGCTTTTTAGTTCTGGCCTAGAACAAAAGCCTGCACCCACACCGGCCCTTCTCGGATAAGATTGGACACCCCTGACTTAGAGG
This sequence comes from Aldrovandia affinis, assembly GCA_029706075.1. Lineage (NCBI taxonomy): Eukaryota > Metazoa > Chordata > Actinopteri > Notacanthiformes > Halosauridae > Aldrovandia > Aldrovandia affinis. The sequence goes on from JAINUG010000329.1 coordinate 145,976, forward strand.
AATCAATTTAAAAAGACAATAAAAAATACAGGGGTTTTTTCTTCAAGTTTTCATTTGATTTTGTGTCATTGTTGTCAGCTGTTTGCTTTTAAGGAGAACATCAATAAAGTCCCACTGTCACCCATTTAGACACAACTTTCTATTACATTTATTGATGGTGAGAGTCGCCTTTACAAAGGGTCACCTCAGTCTATTGAAATGATTTAGATGTGCCAGACCTAAGTGTCTTACTGTGGAGCCTGGGGTGCAGTCAGAGTACTCCTGGTCAAACCAGGAGCTCAATTATCACATAACTCTGTACTCTAATACAAACATATATGCAATAGAGCTTCACCTTACTACTTCATACAGAGGGGCTTTTCTTTTTAATCAGTCTGACACAGTCAATGAAGTTAGTTGGTTCTCTCATGATAAAATATAACTTCTAATATGAAATATCTGCTTGTCATTCCTTTTAGTATGAGTCTGTCCATTTGGAATGATGTTGCGCTGATCTTGTGTGTCTGAAAAACCTGCAATTTAAAGGAAGGCATCTGAAAACAAGGATGCTGAGACACTGCCTCTGTTCTGTCATAGCTGTACAGCTTGCAAGAGGAGAACGGTCTGCTTCGCAAGGGTCTGTCCAAATGTGAGAGTGTGAGAACCAGCTGAACCACTAAACAGGGAACAAACTCTGCCTCCGTCTTCACGTTGGTTGCCCCAAAAATAGCGCCCAGTGCAAGAATCTGTGAGGAAAGAGTTGGGGACAGGTTTTATAGCTTTTCCATGAACACTCTACAGTGGAAAGAAACATAATGATTCCGTCCGGAAAAATAAATTACTGTCTTCACATCTCCTGCTGTAGTATGGTTAAGTACAGAGACAGTCAAGAGAAGTGCTGTATTTGCCTGATTATCAGGAGCATTTTGCACTAAATATGTCATACAGGTTTTTATGATTAACTGTTAATTATAGCTTGAATTAAATCATAAAAAAATGGCAAAAGAAACCATTCTCTGTATACTGTATGTTTACCAGGTTAGAAACCAGTGTAATAAAAATCACTGTATTACCTCAGCTGACCATTAGAAAAACGAATAATGCAACCAAGTTGACTGAAGGCTGTTTTGCACGGGCAGTCTGTTCCATGAGTCCAAATCTAGACTTCCAAATACTATTGTTCAAGTTGGCTGGTTTTTCCCATCCCACACACCAGTCACCTATCCCCATACCAGTCACACATCCCCCACACCAGTCACCATACCCCACACCAGTCACCATCCCACACACCAGTCACCTATCCCCCACACCAGTCACACATCCCCTATACCAGTCACCATCTCCCTCCCATCCATAGGCGCCGATTTATGTTTCTGCCCGTGGGTGCCGCGCAGCGTATGCTAGGTGGAGTTTGCTATCAAATCAATGTAAATTTGGCTCCGTGCATAATTTTCCCCGTGGGTGCTCGGCCTTCTCCGTGGGTGCTCGGGCCCCGGAGCACCCACGGGATCGGCGCCTATGCTCCCATCCCCCACACCAGTCACCATACCCCACACCAGTCACCCATCCCCCACACCAGTCACACATCCCCTACACCAGTCACCATCTCCCTCCCATTCCACACACCAGTCACCATACCCCACACCAGTCACCCATCCCCCACATCAGTCATCATCCCCCACACCAGTCACCATCCCCCACACCAGTTACCCATCCCCCGCACCAGTCACCCATCCCCCGCACCAGTCACCCATCCCCCACACCAGTTACCCATCCCCCGCACCAGTCACCCATCCCCCACATCAGTCATCATCCCACACACCAGTCACCAACCCCCACACCAGTCGCCCATCCCAGAACCAGAGGAGAGTGACTCTTATAATCAGAACCGCTTCAGAACCTGAACATCTGATTGGCTAATGCCGGTAGTGAGCCGTTCATGGCCAGATCATGTTTCTTTCCCCTGGGAGTGGGCTGGTCTGTCAGAAATTTCTAAAGGGAGCTTACAGGATTCAGATTACACTTGCTCTATCAATGACAGAATAGTTGTGTAACAATGTTTTAATGTTTAAATATTAATATTATTAATAATAATAATAATAATAATAATAATAATAATAATTGAAAAAACAGAATAATCACGTTCTGACAAAAATTGACACCTGGAAAAAGAGGTTGAAAGCCGGACGTGAGGCAACCCTCTTCAGCAGAATGACTATCCTATGTAGTGAGCTGTACTTAGTGGTGTTGAGGTTTTAATGGCAGCCGTGATTGAATTTCATTGAATCTCCTCACGATATACTCTTTGTTGATATTTTCTCTGATGTCATGATATGAAATTAAGCAAAGGATATATGGAATTGTTTGATTATCTAAAGGTCCTCTCTATCAGGATCAAAGTGTCTAGTTGATGTGGGCCACACTATTCTTGCATTTTTCTCCCTTCTATAGTACAGAATCTGTACTGTTTAAAAAACCATTTAAATCAAAATCATAGTCATGCCTATGGCCTCCGTAGTGCCATAGGCATGACTAATTAGTTTGGAAAGTGACAGCCACCATTATAAGATCTGTAAAGGTAAAGCACTTCTATGTGTATCTATACCATCTATATCTATAACCATTGCGATGGGTAAAGTGCAAGACAATAGTCTGGACTCTCCTTTACACATGCATATACTGCCAACTTGAACTATGACACAGATAACATATACTGTCTTTATTATTCAAAGAATGATACAAACAATATGTATGAGAAAACATATATTATATAAGTGAACTTAATGTGAACCAGGGAACTGCCCTCTGCAAAATGTGTCTAGGCTATTCAGGATCCACTTATTTAATTTGGGAAAGACTTCTTGCACTTCAACAGTGCAAGCATATCTACTAAAGCAGCAATTCATTCCCACAATCTACATGGAAGGCACTGAAATGATATTTACTACAATCACATACGCGATTTCTTGCACACATTTCTGTGTCCCCATGTAATGATATTAGCTACACTTAAAATCCCCTGAACATATAGGAGCAATGGTGATACCGTAATTAACAGCCATTTTGTCACAGTTTTGCTTTGCTGAGCTGAAATTCACTGAGTAGGGTTTGGAAAGCCGTCACTTCCTGGTGTATGATTATGATTATTACACCAGACAGGATGGCTGTAACATGAGATGTGAACCTGGAAATCAAGATGTGTTTATTCAGTAAGAGAACCAAAACCAGGTGTCAGCTGAGCTATCTCCACTGTGTGCTACTCCAGCTGAGGTGAAAAAACACACACAATGCATTGAGAGAGGACACGTACAGTATGTAGAACGAATACCAGTCCCACTTTACATCACGACCCTAATACCTGTGTAGTTACACTCTACCTAGATAGGTAGGCACAGTGTACCTTCTGTGCGCTTACATATTGTTACACAGTACTTACAACCTTAAACCTGTTTATGGTTTATGTAGTTACACATCTGTAACGATGATTTGTATGGTTTATGTAAGTACAAATGGGTAACAAGAAATATATAGCAATTGTTTTAGTGAAAATTGAATTGTGTAACAAGAGTTGTAACTAAGGTGTGAATGAGCACTGCTGATGTTTATGTGGATGGATGTAGTCCATCTGTACCCACTAGCAGTCCACCAACACACAAAAGAGATTCATTTGGTACAGTTTGTTCAAAATTAATGACTGTGAATGAATAATAATAGGGGGGGTGTTGTCAGATGATGACTCATTTTATTTTTCATACACAGAAAGTGTTCTGGTTCGAAGGTCCATGTTGTATGAAATATGTGTATGAAATGTTTGTTGTACTCTGTAACACAGGAGTCATTTCCTAGAGCAGAACATGTGAGGAAGTATCTTTAATGTCTTTAATAATCAGCTTGGGCATCAGGTGGTGTAACGGTCTAAGCATTCGCCCAGAATGCAAGTTGCCCGCTGCAGCCATGGTTTGAAACCCGACTGCACCAGCACTGGCTCTGGTGATTAGCTGTCCACCCCAGGGGGAGGAAGAGCCGGCACGAGCTCACCGAGGAGCATAAGGGCATCCCTAGAAAGTAGGTGGGCAAGTTCCATCTCGGAGGAGGCGGATCATGCCGGCCTCAGCTTCTCCCGTAGTGGCGGGTGGCGGGCTCTTGGGGGAGGGCGAATCGAAAGAAATAGAGGGTATAATTGACCACCAAATTGAAAAAAGAAAAAATCTTAAACAAATTTGAAAACCCCCCCCCAAAAAACCATTAGCTTAATTTCAACAAGGTACGACTGTACTGGGGAGATACCTGTATCTCTCATCCCTATATTTCAATAAAGTGATGCCTGAAATATGAGCCCTGGCTTCTGGGATTCCCTGTGAGAGTGTGCGCAGACTTCCTCTGCTTACAAAAGCTGGGAGCATTCCCCTTTAAGCATATGGGGCTTTTTCCAGCATTTGTGGTTTATTTTGTTATTAAAAGTCTAAGGTCAGACATGAGGATTGCTTAGTCTGTCTCAAAGTCTGAAGGGAAATTCACAGAAACAACATAATAATCTCCACTGAGTCGCATTAGGCTTTGGGCAACCAGAGAGTCCAATTACAGTGCAGAATGCTCTCACCGTGAATTTATAATGTCACATCTACAGCATTTTTGTCTGGAATTGCTGCTGAATTCCTGTTATCACTGCCCTGACCTGTGCGATCTCATATTTTACATTCCTCCAACAATTTGGGAAGTTCTGGCTCGTATGCATGCCATTTTTTATCAGTGCAGAGAGCAAGTTCCTGTGCCAAGGAAAACCACAGTGTTTAACCGAGTGTTAAAACCTGCAGCATCACCCAGGCCGGCCCAGCAGTGCTGATTCCTGCAGCTGTGTTGAACCTGTTTCCTGGTTGTGGCTGTTTTGCTGGGCACCAGTCTGATGTGCACTGGAGACCGAAAAGCTGGTCTGCATGCTAAGTCAGTGTGGAGCGAACACATTTATAATGTATATAGATCCTTTGCTTTAATACACTGAATATGTAAGACAAGTTGCTGTTGATATAAGCTGAATGCTATTTGTTTCCTTTCCAGCAGGCTATTGCTGTATTTGGAATTAACATAACATAACATAACATAAAGGGAAGATGAGAACAGGCCATTCAGCCCAACACTGCTCGTCCATTCCTACCACTAATCTGCTCACAATGCTTAGTTTACCCAAAGGCTAGAGTGTCTAACACTGGATCGAGCCTGGCCTTGAATACCCCTAGTGTCTCAGCCTCCACTACATGTCCAGGCAAGCTATTCCACGCATTGATCACTCTCTGTGTGAAAAAATATTTCCTAGTGTCCGTGTGAAATTTACCCTTTGTCATTTATGCCCCCTCGTTCTGCTAACCGAACTCAACTTGAATAATTTCCTGTACTTCACTTTGTTAATTCCTTTAATAAATTGAAAAGCCTCTATCAAATCTCCCCTAAGTCTCCTTTTACTAAGCTTGAACAGTCCAAGCATCTCTAGCCTTTCCTCATAACACTTGTCTTTTATGCCTGGAATCAGTCTGGTTGCCCGTCTTTGGACCTTTTCCAGCGCATCTATATCTTTTATTGATATTTTATTGAATTGCCTGTATCAGTGTTAAACAGAAGAGAATTTACATTATTTTTTGTTTTTTGGTAACCAAAACTTTTTTTTAATCCTCTGGCAGTTTACCGCTTACCTTTGTACCATTTCAGGTTATTCACTGGACTTGAACTGCTTAAATTTAAGTAAAAACTGGAAAATGGGGGTGTTTTAAAACTTTTAACCGGTAGTGTATATATAATTATTATATATTTTTTTGTTTATTTTTTTCCCCCCCATCATTTTGGGCCCCCATGGGTTGCAGAGATCTACCCCTGATGCTGCTGCTACATCCTGATCAACCTGATAACAATTTTTCTGTCAACACTCTCTCAATCATAAAAGTGAGCAGAATATTGGAAAATTGCTTTTTATGAGTACAACCAATATCTGCAGTTAACCAGTGTCTTTATGACTAGAAATATGCCATCTTAAACAATGAAGCCATTCTAAATTAAACTATCTCAAACAAGAACATATTATATGAATGTCTAACGCAGATACTGGATTGGTGCAATGTGAACCACAATGCGAACCAGGGATTACAGATAGTTACAGAGATGGTCTATTCCTGTTTTTACATTACAGGCATTTGGCAGACGCTCTTATCCAGAGCGACGTAGAACAAAGTGTTAACCGTAGTCAAGAACAGTTTAGCTGAAAGCCACCCTAGTGGGAAGTACCGTTCCTAGGTGCTAGGCTCAACCACATAGTTAAACTAGGACCCTGTAGATAAAACTGTAGCCACAATTCAAAGGTAGCAATAAAACAATCAATGGAGAAAATAATGCCTAAGCCTAATATAATACATAAACAAGTAGACATGTGTGATCTAGGGCAGCATAACTAATTAGGTGAGTGGCACAGGGAGCACGCAGCCATGAGGGCACTCAAAGACCATCCCACCACATCATCAGCAGTCCTGATAAGGGGCAGATCATCACTTATGATCGGTGACAGTAAGGATAGCTCATGGCACCAGACGGTTCTATTGCTACGCCCCCTCCACATCTGCACCTAATGACTATAAGAGAGACTAAAGAGATGTGTTTTTAACCTAGACTTGAAAATTGAGACCATGTCTGACTCGTTCACAGAGACGGGTAGACCGTTCCACAGTAAAGGAGCTCTATAGGAAAAAGCCCTGCCACCTGCTGTATTTTGTAATATTCTAGGGACTACCAAGTTGCCTGCATCTTGTGAATGAAACGAACGTGGGGGATTGTAGGGATGAAGTAAATCAGTCAAGTAAGAAGGTGCAAGTCCATGCAACACCTTATAAGAGGAGTACCTTATAGTCTACACGATAGTTTATAGGAAGCCAGTGAAGTGACGCTAACACAGGACTAATGTGCTCATACTTCTTTGTTCTAGTCAGGATCCTTGCAGCAGCATTCTGTACGAGTTGTCAGCTCCTGAGTGAGGTATTGGAACAGCCAGACAGTAATGCATTGCAATAATCTAATCTAGATGTAACAAAGGCATGTACCAGTTTTTCTGCATCTATTAATGACAGGAAGCCCCTAATTTTGGCAATATTCCTCAAATGAAAAAAGGCTACTCTGGAAATGTTTTTGATGTGACTATCAAATGAGAGACCAGGATCTATAGTAACACCAAGGTCTTTTACCACCAAACTTGCAGCAACAGAGCAACCATCCAGATTCAGAGCTAAATCAGATAACCCACTTCTGAGGTTTTTGGGCGCCAAGACCAACATCTCTGTTTTATCAGCATTCAACAATAGAAAATTATCTGACATCCAGTCTTTTATGTCTTTAAAACAAGCCTCCAACTGTTCGAATTGTACTTCGCCAGGTTTCATTGATAGGTATAATTGTGTGTCATCTGCATAGCAGTGAAAATGTACACCATGTTTACGATTGACGTCACCCAGTGGCAACATGTAAAGGGAGAACAACAATGGCCCCAAAACAGAACCTTGAGGGACCCCATATTCCACCTTGAATAAGGGCTCATCATTTAACTGCACAAATTGATACCTATCTGACAGGTAGGATTTAAACCAGGAGAGTGCCTGTCCACGCAGTCCAACTAGGTTTTCAAGTCTGCTCAGAAGAGTTTGGTGGTCTATTGTATCGAACGCAGCACTTAAGTCCAAAAGCACAAGAATAGAGATACATCCACGGTCAGCTGATACTAGTAAGTCATTGACAACTTTAATAAGAGCAGTCTCAGTGCTATAGTGTTGCCTAAATCCTGACTGAAAAGTTTCATAGATGTCATTTGATTTCAGGAATGAAGTCAGTCTCTGAGCTACAGCTTTCTCTAGAATTTTTGAAAGAAAAGAAAGATTAGAAATTGACCTGTAGTTACTGGGATCGGGGTCAAGGTTTGGTTTCTATAAAAGTGGCTTAATTACTCCCACTTTTTGAGAATTTGGCAAATAGCCTGATGAGAGAGACAGATTAATAATGTCTAGCATGGGTTGCCCCATAACAGGAAGAAGTCCAAGTTTTGTTGGGATTGGGTCTAATTGGCAAGTAGATGGTTTGGACTGAGGACATAACCAATTTCGAAAATTCAGTCCACTCCAGAGCACTAAAAAACTCAAAGAGTAGCCATAGGACCCCTGTCCTGGTAAGCCTGTGCTTTCTGATCAGTGTCCGCTACAACAGAAGGTGCCATTTTAGTAATTCCATCTCTAATTTTCTCAATCTTCTCAGAGAAAAAGTTCATGAAATCATTACTATTATAGGCTGCCGGAGGCTTAGCATTGGTTTCAGTCTGGTTCTTTGTCAGTTTGGCCACTGTATCAAAAATAAATTTCGGATTATTGTTATTATACTCAATCAGATCAGGCAAATAGGTTGACCTTGCGGAGGAGAGAGCATATTTGTACTGTACCAGACTGTCTTTCCAGGCAGAATAAAATACTTCTAATTTAGTGGATCGCCACTTATGTTCCAACTTGCGAGAAGCTTGTTTAAGAGTACACGTGTGGTCAGTATACTATGGTGCAAGCTTCTTTTGGCTCGTTTTTTTCTTTTTGAGAGGCGCAACAAAATGTGTGTTGCGCAGGGTGTAATTTAGATTGTCTGTTAGCTGATCAATAGATTGTAGACTAGTGGGATCCTGATTAACAGTAAATGATTCTTGGAACAGGCTGACAAAGTTAGGTATAGTAGAGGAATTTAGGGAGTGACTAAAGTAAAACACTGGTTTTGATCTAATAGCAGTGGTAGCATGAATTTCAAACGTAATAAGGAAATGGTCAGAGAGCACAGGATTATGAGGAGAGACAACTAGATTGCTAATGCTAATACCATAACATAAGTCCAGTGTATGTTGATGCTAATGCTAATACCATAACATAAGTCCAGTGTATGTTGATGACAATGAGTCGGCCCAGACACATTTTGAACAAAGCCAACAGAGTCAAGAATAGAAACAAAAGCCTTCACTAGAGAATCGTTTCCATTATCAACATGAATATTAAAGTCGCCTATAATCACAACTTTATCTGCCATAACTGCTAGGTTTGATAAAAAGTCAGAAAACTCAGAGAGGAAAGCAGCATAGGGTCCAGGGGGTCTGTAAATAGTAACTAGTTTAAAAGATGAAGTAAAAATAGATATATTATCTACATTAGTCTGTATGGAGCCCAGGGAAAGCACTTCAAATGAAGAGAATATGTTTATAGATTTCTTAGTAAGGCGTAGTCTAGTGTCAAAAATAACAGCCACACCACCACCTCTGCCTGACTGTCGAGGATTATGACAACCAGAGTATCCAACCGGGCTAGATTAATTTAATGCTATGTACTCATCAGGTCTAAGGCAAGTCTCCGTCAAACTTAAAATGTCAAATTTATAATCAATGATCAGTTCGTTCACAAGGGCAGCTTTAGGAGCTTGTGATCTCATATTTAGCAACCCAATTTTAAGGAGAGTTCTATCAAAATTAGGTTTAGCATTTGCATTAGGATGGTTCGTGTTGATCCTTATCAGATTAATAGAAAAAATCCCAGGAGACGGTTTGAGTTTCAATAGACTACGGTTTTCTCTACGTGGAACAGACACAGTCTCAATTATGTGGGAACTAGGGTGGAAAGTGTTAGCCAGCTAAGCTAACGTGGCTACGGTCTGGATATACAGCTCCGGGTTGCAACGTTGGTAAAGTTAGACTAAATGTCCAGCCAGCTTGCTAACGTTAAGATGTTACAGTCAAGCTCTAAAAAACCTGTGGGTAACGTTACCTTGATGTCAAAATGTAATACTATTTTTTCATTACTATTTCAGCACTTTGTCAATGGGAAGCCCAGTTCCGAGTACCCAAATCTTGTGGAGGACTGGTCTGACACACTGCTGATATTTTTTGCTTTACAGAGGTCCAGGTTATGGAGCTACCTGTGGAGCTAACCAGAGTAATGTCGTTACAGCACACTATAGGCGACTAATGTTACGTTAGTTAGCTAATGCTAGCTAACTTACTACTGAATGTAATGTTATATAGGCCTACTGCTTTTGCTTTTTAATGATTATAATAGTGAATAGAGACCTACCCAGCTTTACAGGAACAGTGTTGCTCCTTAATGTCGTTGTCCTCTGTCTCAATCGCCAGGTGATGCGGTGGTTCACTTTTACTCTGATCTGTAGGCTTTCGCTTCTATCTTCATTTTATTGCTGAGTCAGTGTGATATCTTGAATATAACCTTCAAATGCATATTGTAGACCCTTCTGTCTGCTTCTATCTGAAATCGCTTTTTCTATTTTCAAAAAATTGTACAATATTTCTCCAGGGAGTGCAGTTAGCAACAGTGGGAGCGCCATGCTGGCTCCGAAAGCTTGATGGACTTAGCAACAGTAACTAAGGGGGGCGTGGTTTAGCGAAGGGTCAATTGTCTTCAGCTGTCAGTAGTCCCAATTGTTTGATTTGCTTCAGCTGTTAATCAGGTGTGGGACTGCAGGCTGCTAGGAACTGTAATCCTTTTCGGCTCCAGTGGCTCCCAAGAATAAAGAGACAGGCAGCCATTTCCCTGTACTGCCCCTTGGGATGCCACAATACATTCTATTTGATATTACTATTCTGACCACAAACAGAAATAACTTACACATCAGTAAAAGGCCACATTGCAGATGTATCTGGAAATATTTTAATATTACATTTTATTCCAATTGTTGTGGAATAACAAAAAATAGCTCTTGATTTAGGAGTAGGCTAAACATACCATTTTGTCACTCAGCTGTATTGTTGAGTTTATCTTGCCATTTACAGTAAGGATAAATGAACATTAGATATGCTAACCCACTCCAACCTATCACATTGCATTCACTGTGTGTCTTCAACAGAAACGATAAATATGATTTAGTATCACTGAACACTTGCAAGTCCTTTGCACATTTTTTGGTCAGCTGTGAGCATTGTGTTTTCTCACCTAAGGGAACTTCTTTGACAGAATTGTGAATGAAGCACATGTCCTTGGCCTGGACTTCCCTGCAGTCTCACTTCTCACATGAACCGTTTCACTGATTTTAACATCAGAAACAGCTTATTCAGAAAGGACTCTGTGGCCGTTCCTGTTTGCTTCTCTTCCTACGAGTATTGACTGACCCTCAACATCTACGTCAAACGGTGACCTTCGTCTCATGTTTGTGTTTTCATTAGAGATGGAATTTGGGCTTTGGAAATTGACATTCTTTTTTATCAGAAACCAAGGACACAATGCTTCCCACCAAACCTCTCCCATTGTATTCACTATTATTCCAGTGAATGTAAGCCTGACTAATCTTGCTGAGAACTCTTAAGACACTGAATGAGGTGCAGGGGTTTAATCACAAATCAAAACCTGGCATTTTGGCCTCCTGCGTGGTCTAGTGGTTACAATGTTCGACACTGGCCACGGAGACCGGGGTTCGTCTCCCCGTCCCGCCAGAGTCTGCTCTGACCGGGAGTGCCACCAGGGGGCGGCGATTGGCTGTCCGCCCCAGGGAGGGGGGAGGGAAGCTGACAGGACGTTCGCTGTGCATAAGAGTGGCCCTGTAGTACCGGGTTACGGTCGACGGCCTGGTGAGTGCCGTCTCGGAGGAGACGTTACTTTGCCTTCATCACTACCGGTCGCAGGACTACGGCAGCAAACTCAAATTACTAGGGGGGGATTGACATTACATTACATTACATTACAGGCATTTGGCAGACACTCTATCCAGAGCGACGTACAACAAAGTGTTAACCGTAGTCAAGAACAGTTTAGCTGAAAGCCACCCTAGTGGGAAGTACAGTTCCTGGGTGCTAGGAGCAACCACATAGTTAAACTAGGACCCTGTAGGTAAATCCGTAGCCACAATTCAAAGGTAGCAATAAAGCAATCAATGCAGAAAAGAATGCCTAAGCCTAATACAATACATAAACAATTAGACGTGTAAAACTAAGCAACTATGTCCCTAAGTTAACAAAAACCGGACTACGGGGAGAGGTGCACCCTGAAGAGGCGAGTCTTCAGTCGTCGCTTGAAGGTGGCCAGGGTCTCAGCTGTTCTGACTTCCACAGGAAGGTCATTCCACCATCGTGGAGCCAGAACCGACAGGAGACATGACCGGGAAGCGCAGGTGCGGAGAGGGGGAGGTGCTAGGTGTCCTGAGGTAGCAGAACGGAGTGGTCTGGCAGGTGTGTAGGGTTTGAATATCTTGAGGAGGTATGTTGGGGCTGATCCCTTGACTGCCTGGTATGCTAGGACCAATGTCTTGAATTTGATGCGAGCTATAACAGGCAGCCAGTGGAGGGTAGTGAGCAGGGGGGTGACATGGGAGTGTCTAGGGAGGTTGTAGACCAGACGGGCTGCAGCGTTCTGGATGAGTTGCAGGGGTCTGATGTCAGATGCGGGAAGGCCAGCCAGGAGCGAGTTGCAGTAGTCCAAGCGGGACAGTACCATTGCTTGGACCAGGAGCTGGGTAGAGTACATGGTAAGGAAGGGACGGATTCTCTTGATGTTATACAGGAAGAATCTGCACGCCCGGCTTACCGCTGCAATGTTCATTGATAGGGACAGCCTGTTGTCCATCACCACACCGAGACATAAAATAGCGGGTCTAATTGGCTACTAAATTGGGAGAAAATCAGAAACAAATCTTTAAAAAAACAAAACCTGGCATTTTGAGTGTCTCATGTGACAAGACAAAGTAAACACTATTGGTTGAATTTTAACATTTAACAATCAACCATACCATGATGTGGTGACGTAGGTGTTCAATAAACACCCCCATAAACACTATTGATCACCCTTTAAAATGGTTATAGATTTAAAACTGAGCATGTGGCTCATTGAAATAGTTTCCGTGGTTTCACAATCCTTTAAACAGCAGAAGCTAATATGATTTAAATTGAATTGCAAAGGTTTTATTTATATTATGACACACAATCTTATCCACATGTTATCGGCTCTTATTTAAGCATTACTTAGAAAAATATCTCTTATTCCAAATCTTCTTAATATTTTATTTTATATTTGTTGGCAAGTGCCACACCCTGAACAATTTGTAATTTAGCTTGCTATTTAGCCATTCCATGAAAATATAAATTAAGAACCAATTGTCTAATAATTATCTTCTGAGGCTTACATAAAGTTTTGGTAAATTTTTTTCCTGTTTTTCTCCCAATTTGGTCGCCAAATATACCCTCTATTTATCTCAATTCACCCTCCCCCACGAGTTCACTGCCCATCCTCCGTAATGAGACAATTTCCTGGGCTGGCAGATCAGCCTCCTCCGAGACGGAACCCGCCCTTCCTGCTCCTCGACGAACTTGTACCGGCTCATCCCCCACAGCCATCATAATATGATGATCTGTCTCAGTGGTTTTTCTGAGCGATGACAAATTTACAGAAGCAAGTCTGTTTTACGTAAATATGGATAATATCTATCTATTAATGTCTTTAAAGATTAATTTCCCAAATTAAACATATCAAGCATCCAGCAGCCAAAGAGTTTTAGTTCCTGTGCAATGTAAATGCTCATTCTTAACTGACAATCTGACTAACAAATGCATAATATTTTTTCCATAATTACAATGTAAAAAGATTTAGAGGATGCTAGGATTTCTAGTCATGTGCTCAAAAAAATAACAAAACAAAAACAGGACAAAACCTGAAAATAGCTATTGTTTTGTATGAATGTGTATCACCTGATTTGAGAACAGAAAGTGTATGTTCTGCACACAAGGCCATAGTGAAAGCACTCTTCTCTCAAACATCTGCAAATTATCTTGGAATGATGTCAACTATTGTTGGCTTCATAAAACAAGATGGAATGCAACATACTGCATGTCTAGATAAGATACATTTTTTTAATTCTCCAGATCATCGTATTACAAATCATTTCTCTCCATAAAAGAGTATACAGAAAATAAATACAGCTAGTACCACTCAAAATTCCATGAACAGAGAGGAAAGTAATGCATAGCAATGTGGAAATCCATGCAGTACAGCCCATGGCTTTACACTGAACAACAAGCGGTCTGAAATGAAACCAGCTCATGATCTCAGCTGCCTGCTGTGCCCTGTAATTTAGGCGAAAACAAGCGTGAGATCACTCACGGGTCAGGTACTGGCTGTTTACTGGCAGAATAGAATAAGAAAACAGAATAGCAAATGGGACAGTAGGCCTCCCTTTTTTTGTTTTCTTTTAATGAATTTAAGCATCTTTAGATATGTGTGACAACAATTTTAAATGTGAGAGAAATTGTACTTCTGGCTAGCTACTAAAGATTGTGCACAGTACGGGATAAAACAGCATATACTGTACAGTATTTGGCACTGAATGAAACCTTTAAATATTTTTCCGACAAATCATTAGCAGATTTCAGAAAATTTACATAATTTGCACCCCACAAATATGTGTGAACTCATGTATGTGTGCATATTTTACATGGTAATGTCCTGATTGTCTTGTAGGAACAGAAAAATACTCTTGTATAAAGCACTGTTCATCTTTACACACTTTGATGAGGGAACTAATCTATATCCTTCCAAAAAGATTGTACTCATGTACGTCCACCAGGCCCAGGCCATATTTACACTAATGAGGATACATTTGAAAACGCATCTTTTTTTCTCCGCTTTGGCCTTCCGTCCACACTAAGACGGCGTTTTCGCCCACCAAAACTGACCTTTTCGAAGACGCTCCCCCAAGTGGATACATTTGAAAACAGTGGTCTCGCGTTGTAGTATAGACGGGGAAGATTGAGGGTTTGGAAAACGCAGACGTATGATTGTCATGTGATCCAGGCCGTAGCCAGCATATTCAGTACAGGCAGCATTCCTACGTAAGAGACAAAGCGCTTTATATTCACAGCTGCTGTGCAACGGATCTCCGCGATGTTGTTTGTCTCCTGATTTGGACGTTTTGAGAATCTTAAATTACTTAAGAATCTAAACTAAAATACTGGAGTACTGCTTCTTCCCGCCTGTAAACAGAGTGCTTAGAAAATGACTGAAACACGCTTAGCGTAAATGACGTAAATGTCATAAACCTGCTCCGTTGCTGCCTCAAGTTTCCTGCATATGCGCATGAAATACATTTACGCGTTTTTGGCGTTTCAGTGTGGGCGGCCAACTTTTCAAAAACGTTATGAAAACGCTAGTGTAGATGGAAAACTTATAGACACGTGAACTGTGTTTTTAAATGTATCCGCATTAGTGTGGACGTGGCCTGAGTGAATAACATCACCTGTTCACAGCAGGCGAATCCATGAGACAGTGAAACAAAAATAATTAAAACACAAGTCTTCCCCCATTCATCTAAAATGCAATGCATTCTTGGGATGAAATTCAAGTGACAAGAACTTTATTCTCATTAGGGCCCCTTTCAAGGTGGACTGTAAGGGAACATGCGAGCAAGCAGAGAACCACCAAACTAGATTTGTATTGATTAGCTCTTCTTTATTTGTAAATACCAGCAACCCATCTTTTCCTGCCTCTAGGTTTTTGTATCTCTTATGGCTCTGTCTGTGTAAACACGTGGGTCGTGCTCTTTTACAGCTGGCTGTCTGTGTACACTATGCACATCCGTAGAGGGCAACAACCTGCAGCCAATCACCGAATAAACACCAGGGAAGACTTGTTTTTCCAGATGGAAAGAGAGAGAATGTGAGAGGTAGCTAAAATGCTCTAAAATGAGGAACTGAGGACAGGAGAGGAGTGAGTTAATGAGGGAGGAATTGACAGTGGCTAACAAAGAGGTCGACAATGATTAGACAGGGTGTGGTAGGAACACTGGGTCAAGGCAGTCAGAAACTAAGATCCAGTTATTTGTAAAGACCACAAGTCTGTTTCTCTGGAAGGAAAGATGGAAGATGAATTTCCCAGTGATGCTGAGCACAATGTTACGATACTTCAAAACAGCTCAACTGTGTTTGATTTCATGTGTTTTCATTTTGAGGAGTCATGACTGAAACTAGGTCTTAAACTATCTACTATTTACTTCATCCACGCCCTCGAGTATCAAATAACAGACACAATGAACAGTAACACACTTATAGTACTCCGGCCTGGAGGTTTCTCCAGAGAATACGCTTTGCACAAAGGTAGCACATGTGTTAGTAAAGACAAAGGAATCAGTCAATAGTGCAGCAGCCAGAAGTCCTGGGTTTGTCCTGGAATTTGTCAGAGTATCACCAGGTTCAAGACCTTGGCCCAGCTAATCAAAAGACAAAGACACAATACCAATTGTGGCCTATGTTAATACTGACATCCTTGGCTGCTAAAATGAAAAACAAAAGCCTTTAATAATATTTTTTTTTTTGGTAAGAGGGCATGGACTCTGTTTTAAGTCTTTGACCACTGCTCAGCACTGCAGGTGTGGAGCTCATTCCTGTGCTATAGACTGCACGGGAAATGGAGTGCCATTCCTTTGTGCTTTAAACAGGGCAGTTTACTGGAAAATAACAAGCTGGGATGAGTTTATTACCTTCAAAACAGCATCCATGCCCACAACAAGATGTTTAGGTGCAGGGGTAACAATAAGAATTGTAATTATGAATATGTAAAAAAAAATGTATTTAGTTGGGATGCTGTTTAGTGTAAAATTGCTTTTTGGTTATTCAGCTGCCATTATCATGAGCCCATTTATGTCATGACATGTAGAATGAATGAAGGTTATGATTCACGGTCAAGAGCTTGGTCAAGAGCTGCCACACGTCTGGTGTTCAATCAACCCAAGTTCACCCACGTCACCCCTCTACTCTCCTCTGTGCACTGGCTCCCCATCGCAGCACGCATCAGATTCAAATCACTGGTGCTTGCTTTTCAAGCGGCTAGAGGTACTGCTTCCCCATACCTCCAGACACTCATCACACCCTACACCCCAGCCAGACCCCTCCGCTCCACCTCCTCTGGCAAACTGACTGTCCCGTCCCTCCGGGCGCCTGGCAGCCACTCCTCGCGGTCTTGCCTCTTCTCTGTCCTGACCCCTCCGTGGTGAAACAACCTTCCGCAATTGGTCAGGACCGCGGAATCACTTGCGATCTTCCGCAAGAGACTCAAAACTCACCATTTCAGACTCCACTACCACTTAATTCTGTACATCTAGCTAATTGTCATCACCACTGCCTACTTGCTCAGCACTATGTATCCCTGCTTACTCCTCATTTAAAAAAGAAATTAAAAAATACTAACCTTTTCCTTCCCAGTGTTACAGGTATGGTACGCAGCTGCCTGCAATGATGTCTATCGCTGTATTACTGCACTGATCTCTTGTGCGAACTATGATTGTTCCTACCATGTATTAATGCACTTCTTGTAAGTCGCTCTGGATAAGAGCGTCTGCTAAATGCTTAAAATGTAAAATGTAAATGTACACCACAGATGAATGCTCTCCCTGTGTTCTACAACAGACAGGCATACCAACAGTGTCCTGTTTCCTTCATTTCAGTTATGTCCTGTGGTGTTTGTAGCATATTTGAGGGAGATAAATGATCATTTTAGCTTAAATTTGCTCATGCTTAATGATAAATCAAAAGGGGGCACAGTTTGACTTCCTTGTGTTTCTTTCCAAGGAACATACAGAAAATCCCCAAATAAATAAACCCATGTTGTAATTAGGAGCATACTGTATCATACCATCATACTATGATCTTTTCAAAGCATCAGTCAGATTTAGTCAACCCTGAAAAGGGTCTAGTCAGGATTGGATTCATATTTAATGTAGTAAAATGGCACATGGCCCTGTTATTTCAGGGGTATAATAAAACATATTTTAACTTGTCACATATCAATTGAGCCTGTTTTTACTGACTGCTTAAGTGACATCTTTTTAAATTCTTGCAAGTTTCAGAAAATGAATCCTCTTGGTGTTTGATAGTGTCAGCTGAAAAAGGCTATTTAATTAGTTTAATGCTGAGTATTTTTCTCCTTAGTAATGCAAAGCTTGTACATGTCACTCTGTCCACATATAGCCCACACACAACTATTGCATGGATATAAGATATATGTTCATTGTGTTCTCTATTCAAAGACAATGCATGATATGAGAACAATATGTTGTATATTCAAATTAATTTATTTTTCTTCATAGATATTTTTCCAATGTCTGCAAATAACTTAATGTACTTTTTCCTGGCCTCCCAGAGAATGTAATGCCAGTAGAGAATCTTACAATCAGCAGAAGAAATGTCCATATGACCATATGACATTTTTGCATTTGAAAGGGGATTTGTGAAGACGCATGGCATTAATCTTAATTTAATATTGGGTTTGGAGTCCAGGGATGGGAACACACCCGGCTGTTGATCCTCCGTTTGTCATCAATGAGAACGAGAGAGAAAACAAACTAAAACATATAATTAAGGTAGGCATGGGGAGGGAAAGGGATCACAGCTGTCACGGGGGAGGAGAGGTGCATGGTGATTTATTCTGATTCAGTCAGATCCTCAGCCTGAGCTGACAGCTCCCCCCATGCAAGAGCAGTGGTTTGGCCCAGAATATGATAACTGCACTCTGCCCATTCAGTCTTCTTATCTTCCGTCTCACTGTGGCTCTGTGCTAATAGTAATAGTGAATGAAAAATTGACTATATTTAAAAGGGTTATTGTAGATGTACGGTGTAAATTCATCCCCAAAGTAAGGAAAAATAGGATGAACAGTGGATGACTAAATCTTTACGGGAGATTTTGAGGCAAAAGAAGCGACTGTACAGAGTATATAAAAAGGATAACTCAGAGAGAAACAAGTTAGATTATTGTAATATGCGGGCTAAGGCTAAAAAGGAAATAATCATCTGGAGCTTTACACAAAGTCTACTTGCATGGTTTCACAATGAAGATACTAATGCGTAGTATAATTCTAAAGACTGAACACATTTCAGAGCGTCGCCAAGGCAAGTGCTGCTATTGTGTTTGAATCAGAAAGCCTTTTACTGGAGGGGAATTCCACCAAGCCTTTACAAAAAGAAGCAACTCAGCAATTGAGAGAGAGAGAGACAGCATTTGTTAACCGGAGCAGAATATCAAAAAGAAAAAGAGATGAAGAAGCTACTTGATGATGAACATAAGAATACTAAATGATTAGAACAGGCCATTCGGCCCATCTAGGCTCACCATTTACCTAGTCTAGAGAATATTCAGTATTGCATCAAGCCTGGACCTGGCCTTGAATAGCCCAAGTGTTTCTGACTCTACTTCATGACCTGGCAAGCCATTCCAGGCACTAAAAAAATACCTGATATCTGTTCGGGGCTTAACTTTAACTAATTACCACCTGTGCCCTCTTGAGGGCTTAGAAATCAACTTGAATATAATTGGTAGTTCACTTTGTTAATCTGTTTAATGAATTTAAAAACCTCAATCAAATCCCCCCTTTGTCTCTTTTTGCTTAACTTGAATAG
Source organism: Aldrovandia affinis (assembly GCA_029706075.1). NCBI lineage: Eukaryota > Metazoa > Chordata > Actinopteri > Notacanthiformes > Halosauridae > Aldrovandia > Aldrovandia affinis. Next base: position 165,377 of record JAINUG010000329.1, read on the forward strand.
TAGTAGTTTAAAGTAGTAGAGTTTTAGTTTAGTTAAAAGTAGTTTTAAGCCTCCTTGTAAATTTACCTTTCATACCAGGAACCAATTTTATTTTGCTTAATATCATAAGCCTGGTTTAGGTCAAAACACTTTGTAGCTTCTTCAAAGAAGGAATGGTTGTTGGGAGACTGAATCCGAATCGTCTCGCTATGCACATAATTGAAATCGAATCATTGCAAAACAGCAGAACATTAGTCAAATGTAATGGAGTAAAAAGTATGTTTTTTCCTTCACAATTTATTCAAGTAAAAGTAAATGTATAGTCCGCAGAAAGAACTTTGAGAAGTCCTAAAAAACTACTCAAGTACATGTAATGTGTTACTTGTACTATGTTACAACCCACCACTGACTATGATCACTTGTCCCAAATGGCTACACTACCTCTGTGCTGCAAATTTTGTCAGGCTTATTACACAAAACCAGAATCAGAATTGATTACCCTGAGTAACAAACTGCTCCAAAAAACAGAATCTAGAAACTCCTCTTCACATTTATTCTGTCCTGACACTACTTCCAAAGTGGTAATGGATGTCACCCATTATTATCATCTCTCCTCTGAATAGGCTTGTTTTATGTTGAATTGACTGTTTCCTCAGACGTTGTGCACTGGGCAAGATCCAACATAATAATGGGATATCCTTTGAAGTCTGGTACAGGAAATGGATTTAATGCAGAGGTTACCTGAAATAACTTTATCTATAATGAATTATCCCTCAAACATGCAGAGTAGCTTAGGGAAGACTGAAACCACTGTAACACCACCTATCAGGTCTAACACTCTGGTACATATTGCTCCATATTATCAACCCAGACCACTGTGATGACACATGCAGTGCTCCTAGCACCCCATGAAAAGTAATTTGATAAATATGTAATAAGTAAGGTCCCTCTTGTAACATAAAAAATGTAGATAAAATCTGAAATTCCTCAGCAGTGGTGTGATTGTTGTTCTAATGTCAGTATGTGAGAGGCAGTGTGAAAATGACTTTGACTTCCAGCTCTGTAACAGTGAACGTGGCTTTCAAACACAGATTCTCTGTGCAAATTGTGTGTTCTTTATATTGGTTGTTATTTATTAGGAAGTGGTGGCGAAAAGAAAAAGAGTTTTCCGCAGGGTTTGAAAGACTTACCGTTGTAAATGGGATTAAAAATGATGGGTGTGTGAAGGTGAGGCGCTCTATTGTCACCATTTTTTATCAAATGATTTTAGAATGTTTTCACCACAAAAATTTTCAAGTGAAAAGATAAAGCATTATATTGTGCTTAAGGGCATTTCTGTGTTCAGAGCACTGTTCACTGGGAAAGGAATACTGCATATGCAGTTGGCACAAAGGGAAATGTGACTATTCAAAACCTTAAAACAGTTCCTTAAAACATTTCAGACAGAATGATTTTTGTGAACTTGTAAAGTCTACATCAACCGCGTCGGAAATGCACAAGTCAGATCAACACGTCATAGAGAGAACAGTACAGTACACTGTACTGAAATGCATTGAGCATATAGCAACTACAATATTCTACACTCTTAGAAATAACTTTATTAATCAACATGACAAACCATCTGCTATGTATTCTATCACACATGATGGTTTTTAAAATAATTTGCTAGACCGTTTTGCGATATTCATAGGGAAAGTAGCTAGCTACCTACCTAGCTAACGTTACTACCGGCTAGCTACTGCTAATGTTAGCTATGCTGAGTGCTGGATAGCAGCAAGCTAGCGCAGGCTAGATTTGTTACACTGTATGATCCAGCTGTCTTCATATTAAACATTTTCTACATTCTTTTCCGTTTCTTTTGTTTTAATCACAAGTAGCTAGCTAGCTAATTTGATCAATCTACATAGCTCAGTTATGGTATATAATTATAAACACATAGTTATTGTAATATAGGCGCTAGCTAGCTTAGCTGCGCTGGTATCATATGACATCCAAAATATTACGCATCTTCCGTCCGCCTACCTACTGTACATATGCGACGGAAAAAATGTCTGACATTGCGAGCAGCCACAGTCCGCAGTCCTCTCCTCGTCCTGATGTTTTTATAGACTAGAGTGGCAATGCCCAAATGGAGATCGCAACAGTGATCCAACCATTTAGGTTTGAGCCTGAAGCGCGGGCACCCGTTCGAGCAGTAGCCCCCCTCCCTATCCGCGACCAGGCCTTGGCACGAGTGGGAAACATTCATTGGTAAAGAGAACACTATAACGTTAACTCCTTATAACGTGAATCGTGAAAATGCCCGCATAGATCAAGACTGTAAATAAACTAGTTTAGCATTATTAATTCGTTTCATATTCAGTGGCCGTAAAATCAATAGTAAAAGTGGGAAAACTATATTTCTGTTGTAGGTGCACCCGCAACAACTGGGTTGCATTGACCATGCATAATGAGAGTGTCTGCTGTTGGGAGTACAGGCAGACACTCAACACTATGCGTGAGTCCGTCCAACAATGCAAGTGATGACACTGAGGAAATCCCAGCTCAGCATGACTGAGTGGCGCTACACAACCAAACCCTTTACCAACAAGTGCCCGATTCCCTCCTGGAGAGCTGACACCCTCTCCTGCATTCTTTAGTTCCTACCGGAAACTGTAAAAGTAGTTACTTTATTTACCATTATTTAAAGTGTAATTAGCAGTGCTAGCAGCGAGCTCCAGATCGTGTTCTATCTATTACGTCACATAAATTTGGCAGATTCTTGATTTAAGTTTTTAAACTTCAAATATGCACATGTGTTTTCAAATAAATATCACAACCTTACTATGATATAGTTAGGGGGTATTTGAGAGACATGTGTCATCACTTTTGCAAGGTAAATTTGCTGGTGCCTACACTTTAAATTCAGTTCACCACAGAGCTACAGCAACGACACACGCTACTCCAGCTAAAAGAACAACGATGTCTAATACCTTGGGCCAAGCAACATCACCAGGACAGTTCTTTCATTCTTGCACAATTAATTTATGGAAATGTCAGAATACATATCAGTAAATCATAACCTTGGCATTAGCTAGCTACTCTCCAGAAGTGTCATCACAGTCTTGCTGTAAGTAGATAGTCAGCCTGACTACTACAAGTCAAGCTCTGGTTGATGTTAGGCAGCTAGCTCTGCACTCAGTGCAGCTGACAGGCATGAAGCAGTAAACAAACACTCTTGTAAAGGTCCTTTGCTTGGTGTGTGGATCATATGTCCAATCATACACTTTGCTTGAGGTTGATAAAATGTGATGACTTCTAACAAGCAATTTATGTCTATTTAAATTATATTTATATTCAATTTAATTGGCAAGTGTAGCATAATATACTGCTTTCTGGACAATAACTTTCCTTTCTGCCCTTGAGGCATTTATGTTATATGATTACATATAGCAGTTCCCATTTTTGATACTGTACAACCTCATGTGTATTCATTACTAAAGAGAAATCTTCACCATGACAGTTTTTCTTAAGAAAATACAGAGACCTGTGCACCAATGAAAGGGCTGAATGATAAAAAGCGTTTCACTGTAAGTGATTCATATGACATTCATGGAAATGAAAAAGCACCAATGATGTCTCATTAAAGTATACGAACAATGAATATTGAAGGTGTAGATTTACATTGAAATTCTCTTCAAGAACATCTGCTCTTCCATTTTCAACAGGCCAAATGGAAAGTTGTGCTCGGAAGAGACAGAAGTTTCATAATTAGTGTACAAAACTCATCTTTGCATTAGAAAGAAACATCTGTGTCTACATAAATAGGTGAACAAACAACTTTTTTATAAACATATTTGATAAACACTTGGTGCATTAAACTAAACACTTTTCCCAAAGTAGATTTTCTTGAAGTACTGCCCTATTGTAGGTACCTTTCAAAAGCCACTCTCGTCTGGTCAGGGGAATACCTATCTCATTTCAATTGCTGTTTTTTTTCCCTGTAACCTGAATGATCTTTTCTTCTGCGAAGTCTGCGAGCTCTCTGTTCCTCTTCCTGTTATTTAGACAAAATAATCTTACATAATCCTCCCCAGTAGTCTGAATTAAATTAAGAAATGTGTCTGCACTATCCCAGGAGAAAACATGTAATTATGGAGGGTGTTTTTCAGGCGTAAATCTCAAGCTTTCTGGGACGATTGATGAGTTATAAATCTGAAATTTGTGTTGGAATATTGTTGGCACTTTCAGTTAATTGACCTTCCTTCTGCAATCTTAGAATTTTTTACCACGTTACTTACCTTCAATGCATTAAAAACCTCCAAAAATGTTGGTGAACAGATTTAACCTCTTACAGCACGTTCTTCTTTAAATATCACAGTTAAATTTACCGAAAATATGAACACATATTATATGCACAGAATGGGTGGAATTTCTCAGCAATGGAGGCCAATTCATGTCAGCTGGGATCCCGTCCCAATTCAAGGCAGGGTACTCCTCAGGAATAGCTGATCCTTACCATTGGTGAAGTTTAGAAGTCCCAAAATATGGCAGGAAATTGGTAATGTGGGCATCCTGATCACCATAAGGGTCTAATAAACAAAAGTAGTGACCCTGTTTTGTCACAAGAGCAAGCCAAATTGAGAGAGTTCCAATATTTACTTTGCGCTTCATATCGTCAACAACATTGGTGTAAGTGGTATGCAAGTATCTTTCACATAGGAAAGTGTTGTATCCTCATGATGGCAAATCTTTGCTGTAAAATAAGGCCATCATTCTCCAATAAATATTGGCCAAACAGACCCCCCTGAATGGCAACCAGCGCCACAGTAATATGATCATGTAATATCATAATTGATACTACTTCCCTCCATATATGCTGAAATGTGTCTATGGTTCTAGCCAATTTATATTTTATATATTATATATTATTATTAATATATATTATTTATATTGGTGCAATGTGTGGCGTGTGTCTCTCATAGCCAACAGCATGTTATAGTGTGATTCTCAGTGTCACAGAAGTTAATTGTGCCATTTGGAGATATTAGGAGACACTTTGAGCTATCACATTAGTATCTGCAAACTAACTATCCACAATAGTTTGGGTGATAGAAACAGGTTTTATAGTCATGAAAACATTTCAGTATATTTACCAGTGACACCACTCACTAAAAGTGCTCTAGTTCATGAGTCCTTGGGTCTCTAAGTTTTTTGCACAGTGTTAGTTGACATATTGTATGAGGCATGCATCGCTACTATTGCTAATTTTGGTAGATAGCCGCCAGTTACATTAGCGGATAACTGAGATGCTTATGATAGTAATGCGAAAATTATGTAGCTACATTTCCCATTTTAGCTAACATAGCAATAACCTAAAGTCCTTACCAGTTTAGCTCTAGCCAGCATAATGTTACCTCCCCTGATTCTCAGTCATTTATTGTGCAATTCATTTTCACTCACTAAGGAACAGTAGTTTATCGATATTTGAGATATCAGTCTATAATCGTGACTCACGATCAGGAGGTGTAAATCATTATGCCCACAAATTTAGGTTTTGTTCATGACTCATGTAAACTCTGCTATATTGAAACGTACATCTTGTGTGCTATGACATCCTCCACTCTGTTTAATACACCGATTTACAGGCACGTGCACAAATAGGGCCCAAGGGGGGCTTGAGCCCCTGCCCTTTTGCCCTCAGAGTCAAAAAGTGCCCTTTTTTTGGCTGGTGTTAATTGTATTTTATTTTTTCTTTATTTGTTATTGAAATTCTATCAAATATAAAGAGGGAAATGTATAGTAGTGTAAAAATACACCTTATCAATTTTAAAAGTACTCCGCTCTCCAACCCACCCCCTCCAAATGGTTTTGTCTCAATCAATCAATCAACGTTGCATCTTCCGACATTCCGAATACAACTTGTCATGAAAAGCACCGCATCCCCAGCGTCAGTTCGGTTATGGTGAATGATATCACTCAGGTAGGCAGTGTTTTAATTATGAAACCACGATTAAACAACACTTAGGCTACTTACTTTTTATGTTATATATCCGTTAAAAATGAAGTAGGTCAGTAGGACTTGCCACCTTCATGCTGTAATTTCGTCATTACTAGCCTCGGTACTCGCGAGCAAGTAAGCTAGTCTAATTATCATTAAAACAACATTATCTCCGTCATGCAGGACAACTTACAAATATGCAATTAATTTCTGAAGCAGGTAGTTAGCTATGTTTTGCAGAGTTTTGCTAGTTTAGTGTAGTCACCCCCTTTATAGCCAGTTTTCTAAGTGATGTTTAAAAGTATATTATTGTTTGGGCATGTAGCAGTGTGTTTCCCTGTTAAAATAAAAGTTTTTTGTTTGAATGCCATTAAATTGCATCTGTGGAGGGCGTCGGTCTCGGCCACGTGGGAGTGGCAGGGTTGCCTGTGTTACATGTGGTGGAGGCCTTTGGAGCAGGGAGACTTTCCGGGGGCAGGTTTGGCACTCTCACAAGGTGTGAGAGTAAACCGTGGCCCGGAAGGTTGCTCCAAAGGCCATAATTGGTTTAATTATTATTTAATTATTTAATTTGTGTCAATCAGTCAATTGATATGGAAGTCAGTTGGGTGATTGGGTGTCTGTGTGAGAATGTGAGTGAGTGATTGATAGATGGGTGATTGCCTCACGAGTCCCACCTGAGCCAGGCAGAAAGTGAGCCTATTTAAGAGCAGGTGGGGCAAGTGGGGAATCAGTCAGTCGTTATGTGTGTGTATTTGAGAATGAGTCTTGTCATTGTTCCGAGTGTGCGTGTGCACGCGTATGGTATCGTGTTGTATCGTGTTGTATTGTGGATTATTGTGTGATGTGTGATGTGTGATGTCTGATGTGTGATGTGTGATGTGTGATGTGACTCTGTCGGGTATGGTGGCACGTGTCTGTAATCCAAGCTTCTGGGAGGCGGACTCTGTGTAGGATGTTTGTTGAGTTTTGTGGGTGTTTGTCGAAAGTGACTGAGTAGAGTGCTTCTAATTTATTTAGAATTTAATCAGGTCCCATGTTATGAACATAGTGTGTGATTATGGATGGCGGCGGTGTGGCAACATCGGGGTAGGAATAGTGTGTGTCGGTGGGATGAGTGCCCTTTTTTTGCTGGAGCCCCTGCCCCCCAAAATGTATGTGCACGGCCCTGCCGATTTATAAATAGTATAATTTTAGTATGCACATATGGTTGTAAACATGAAAACACCTCTGTAATTATTATTTAGCACCAGGTAAGGGAGATATTAGGAGAGGTGGTCGGTGTGGGTGCAGGTTTTTGTTCTAACTCAACACTAAAACAACTGATAACAAGACCTTGACTATTTAAATCAGACCCATTTTTACATTTACATTTTAAGCATTTAGCAGACTTACAAGTTGTGCATTAATACAAGGTAAGAACAATCATAGTTAGCGCACAAGATCAGTGCAGTAAAACGGCAATAGACATCATTGCAGGCGTCTGCATATCATACCTGTAACACTGGGAAAGAAAAGGTTAGTGGGTTTTTTTTTTTTTTTTTACAGTGTAGAACAAGTAAACAGTGGTGATGACAGATTGACTAGATGGACAGTGTTCAGTGGTAGTGGAGTCTGAAGAGGTGGGTTTTGAGTCTCTTGCGGAAGATTGGAAGTGATTCCGCAGTCCTGACCGATTGCGGGAGGTTGTTCCACCAACGAGGGACCAGGACAGAGAAGAGGCGAGACCGCGAGGAGCGGCTGCCAGACGCCCGGAGGGGTGGGGCAGTCAGTTTGCCAGCGGAGGCGGAGCGGAGGGGTCTGGGCGGGGTGTAGGGAGTGATGAGTGACTGGAGGTATGGGGGAGCAGTACCTCTGGCCGCTTGAAAAGCAAGCACCAGTGACTTGAATCTGATGCATGCTGCGATGGGGAGCCAATGCAGAGAGGAGAGTAGAGGGGTGACGTGGGTGAACTTCGGCTGGTTGAACACCAGGCAAGCAGCAGCGTTCTGGACTAGTTGCAGTGGCTTGATGGCACAGGCCGGGAGGCCAGCCAGCAAGGAATTGCAGTAGTCAAGACGTGAGATCACCAGGGCCTGGGCCAGGAGTTGAGTGGCCTCTTGGGTGAGGAACGGTCGGATCCTCCAGATGTTGTGGAGGGAGAAACGGCAGGTCCGAGTGATCGCTGCAATATGGCTCGAGAAGCACAGCTGGTTGTCCAGGGTTACCCCAAGACTCCTGGCAGACTGGGACGGAGACACTATGGAGCCTTCCACGATGATTGACGCATCAATCATCGGGGAGCCCTTCCCTGGGAGGAAGAGCAGCTCTGTCTTCCCCAGGTTCAGCTTCAGGTGGTGGGTGGAGATCCATGCGGAGATGTCAGCCAGGCATGCAGAGATCCGTGCCGGGACCTGGGTATCAGATGGAGGGAAGGAGAGAAAGAGTTGAGTGTCATCAGCATAACAGTGATAGGAAAAACCATGAGCAGAAATAACAGAGCCAAGTGACTTGGTGTACAGAGAAAATAGGACGGGGCCTAGCACCGAGCCCTGTGGGACTCCGGTAGAGAGGGTGCGGGGAGAGGAGAGGGATCCTCTCCAGGCCACCTGGTAGGACCGGTCAGCCAGGTAAGACTCAAACCATGTCAACGCAGATCCAGAGATTCCCATCTCGACGAGAGATGAGAGCAGGATCCGGTGGTCCACGGTGTCGAATGCCGCCGACAGGTCGAGGAGGAGGACGGAGCTAAGGGATCGGGACTTAGCAAGGGAAGAGCCTCAGCGACCGCAAGGAGAGCAGTCTCTGTGGAGTGGCCTGCTCTGAACCCAGATTGGTTGGGATCAAGCAGGTCGTTCTGTAAGAGATGAGCAGACAGTTGATTATAGACAGCCCGCTCTAACGTTTTGGAAAGGAATGGGAGGAGAGAGACAGGTCGGTAGTTAGAGATGGCAGCAGGATTCAGAGAGGGTTTTTTGAGGAGGGGGACAACCTGAGTGCATTTGAGGGAGGAGGGGACAGAGCCAGAGGAAAGAGAGGAGTTAATGACATTGGAGACAAAGGGGAGAATGTCCATAGCAATGGACTGGAAGAGGGGGGAAGGGATGGGATTAAGAGGGCAGGTGGTGGGACGGTGGGAGAGAACAAGTTGAAGGATGTCCGAGTCAGGGAGGGGTGAGAAGGAGGACAGAGGGGTGGGAGGTAGAGGTAGCGGGATGAGAGAGGGAGAGGTTGGGGGAAAGGAGTTGCGAATGACATCAACCTTCTCGTGAAAGAAGGATGAGAAGTCATCGGCGGTTAGAGAGGAGGGGGGTGGGGGAGGAGGAGGGGTGAGGAGAGAGGAGAATGTAGCATAGAGTTTACGTGGGTTGGAAACAGAAGATTGAATCTTAGAAAGGAAAAATGCAGACTTAGCAGAGGAGAGGTTAGCGGACAAGGAAGCCAGGAGTGTGTGGAAATCAAACAGAGCTACAGGGGATTTGGATTTTCTCCATTTCCTTTCTGCCGCACGCAGCTTCAGTCGGTTAGCCCGAATGGAATCGGTTAGCCAGGGGGCGGGGGGTCGGAGACGAGCAGGTTTAGCGGATAGAGGACAGAGTAAGTCAAAGGAGGAGGAGAGAGAGGAAAGTAGGGTGGATGATGCCTCCGCAGGTAGCTGAGAGAAGGCATCAGTAGGGGGAAGGGAAGATAGGACAGTAGCTGACAGGGCAGCGGGGGAGAGAGAGCGGAGGTTGCGATGGACAGGGACAGTAGGAACAGGTGAAGATGGTTTAGGCACAGAGGGGAGGGGGAGGGAGAAAGACAGAAAGCAATGGTCAGACACATGTAGAGGTGATACCGTAATGTTGGATGAGGCGCAGTTCCTGGTGAAGACCAGGTCCAGTTGGTTACCGGCCTTGTGGGTGGATGGGGATTCAGCCATGGTGAAGTCAAAGGACTGAAGCAGGGGGAGGAATGCAGAGGCCTGAGAGGTCTCCAGTGGCAGGTTGAAGTCCCCAAGGAGTAAGACGGGAGTGCCATCCTCAGGGAAGGCACTGAGTAGGGCATCCATCTCGTCTAGGAAACTCCCCAGTGGACCTGGAGGGCGATAAAGAACAATGATGTGCAGTTTACATGGAACAGTGACAGCATGAAATTTGAAGGAGGAGGGTGAGAAGTGAGGAAGAGGAACAGTACCAAATCTCCACAGCGGGGAGATGAGTATACCTGTCCCTCCACCTCTACCTGAGGGTCGTGGAGTGTGGGAGAAGGTGTAGGCAGCAGAGAGAGCAGCAGGGGTGGCCGTGTTCTGCGGAGTGATCCAGGTCTCCGTGAGCGCCAGGAACTGCAGGGAGAGTAGTGAGGCCTGGGCCGAGATGAAATCGGCCTTCCGGACAGCGGACTGGCAGTTCCATAGTCCGCCTGCTACCACCACGTCAACACCGGGAGATCTAGGAGGGTGGATGAGGTTGGACAGATTACGGGTGTGGGTGGAATCTCTCCTTCTAGGCAATCTAGAAGAGGAGACATGGACTGGGATAGGGAGGTAGCATGTAGTGTTAGATGCAGAGGAAGAACAGGGAGATACAAAACTATGATACTCACCGTGCGGCGAGCACTCCCTAGCTGGCCCCCCTCGGTGGACTCCTGCAGGTAGACTCCTCCGTCTTTGTCCGCTGAGTCTTCGTTCGGTAAGGCTAGGAAGGTGAGGCTGCCGCAAAAAGCTGCCGCTATCCACGCTATCCACCCTTCTTGGATGGCAACTGCTGATTCAAATGGATATCAATAAATGGTTTCTAACAATGGATTCCAAACAACATTGATTATTAAGTGATGAGGAAACCAATAAACAAATTGCTTTGCATTTGTCTACTTTGACTGCTAACTAGCTAGCTTTGATCGCTAGCAAGCAAGTTTGCCGCTGTGATGGCCTCTGCCAGTGCCAGCATGACATGATTCAAATGAAGTGCCATCCAATGAGTTTGGAGGCATTTGGTTTTATCTGAGCAGATCAAATATTTCTGTAGACTTCAGAATTCATTCTTCTACTTCTGTCTGCAGTCACATCATCGATGAACACAAGTGAGCCCGTTCCACTGGCAGCCATACAGGCCCAAGCCATAACACCCCCTCCACCATGTTTCACGGATGAGGTGGTATGCTTTGGATCATGGGCATTTCCTTTTTTTCTCCACACTTTCCTCTTTCCATCACTCTGGTACATGTTCATCTTTGTCTCATCTGTCCACAAGACTTTGTTCCAGAACTCTTGGGCCTCTTTTAGGTGCTTTTTAGCAAACTGTAATCTCGCCTTTCTGTTCTTCAGGCTTATCAGTGGTTTCCATCTTGTAGTGTACCCTCTGTAGTCCTGCTGGTGTAGTCTTCTATGTATTTAGACTTTGACACATCTACACCTGCATCCAGGAGAGTGTTTTTGATCTGTTAGGCTGTTGTCAGGGGGGTTTTCTTCACCACAGAGAGTATTCTCTGGTCATCCACTACAGTGGTCTTACTCGGTCTACTGGGTCTTTTGACATAATTGAGTTCACCAGATGAGTTCACTCAGAGTACAGAACCAAAATAACAAAAAATGGGTCACTGTCCAATGAATTATGGTGCTCACTGTAGCTCAAAAACAATCAATCTAAATAAACACAAAGACAAAAGTGTAAACACAAAAGAGTCCTTGTAAGCATACAAACGCTGACAGTAACTCTGGGCAAGAGAAACTCAAGACTGAGCACAGATCTCCGAAAGCAGACAACTTAAATAGTGAACATAAACGAAACACAGGTGAAAACACTGAGACAATAATCCACTTAAACAATCAAGACAATGTAACAATGTAATGTAAACAATCAAAACAATGTAAGTATTCTTCGGTCATCCACTGTAGTGGTCTTCCTCGGTCTACTGGGTCTTTTGACATAATTGAGCTCACTAGTTGTTTTTTTCTTGTTAATGATGAACCAAACTTTTGACATCTGATATGGATGAAAATACCCTCAAATTAAAGCTGACAGTCTGTACTTCAACCTCCGTGTCATTGTATCCGTTCAAACTCAAAGTGCTAGAGTAAAGAACCAAAATAACAAAAAATGTGTCACTGTCCAATGAATTATGGTTCTTACTGTATATATACATGTATATACTTTTTTTCTAATAATCTGATAAGGATCAACACGAACCATCGTAATGCAAATGCTAAACCTAATTTCGATAGAACTCTCCTTAAAATTGGGTTGCTAAATATAAGATCACTAGCTCCTAAAGCTGCCCTTGTGAACGAACTGATCACTGATTATAAACTTGACATTTTAAGTTTGACGGAGACTTGGCTTAGACCTGATGAGTACATAGCATTAAATGCATCTACCCCAGTTGGATACTCTAGTTGTCACAACCCTCGACAGTCAGGCAGAGGTGGCGGTGTGGCTGTTATTTTTGACACTAGACTACGCCTTACTAAGAAATCTTTAAACACATTCCCTTCATTTGAAGTGCTTTCCCTCGGCTCCATACAGACTAATGTAGATAATAGATCTGCATTTACTTCATCTTTTATACTAGCTACTATCTACAGACCCCCTGGACCCTATGCTGTTTTCCTCTCAGAGTTTTCTGACTTTTTATCAAACCTAGCAGTTATGGCAGATAAAGTTGTGATTATAGGCGACTTTAATATTCATGTTGATAATGGAAATGATTCTCTAGTGAAGGCTTTTGCTTCTATTCTTGACTCCGTTGGTTTTGTCCAAAATGTGTCTGGGCCGACTCATTGTCATCAACATACACTGGACTTAGCTTTATCCTATGGTATTAGCATTAGCAATCTAGTTGTCTCTCCTCATAATCCTGTGCTCTCTGACCATTTCCTTATTACGTTTGAAATTCATGCTACCACTGCTATTAGATCAAAACCAGTGTTCTACTTTAGTCGCTCCTAAATTCCTCTACCATACCTAACTTTGTCAGCCTGTTCCAAGAATCATTTACTGTTAATCAGGATCCCACTAGTCTACAATCTATTGATCAGCTGACTGACAATCTAAATTACACCCTGCGCAACACACTTGATGCTGTTGCGCCTCTCAAAAAGAAAAAAACTAGCCAAAAGAAGCTTGCACCATGGTATACTGACCACACACGTGCTCTTAAACAAGCTTCTCGCAAGTTGGAACGTAAGTGGCGATCCACTAAATTAGAAGTATTTTATTCTGCCTGGAAAGACAGTCTGGTACAGTACAAATATGCTCTCTCCTCCACAAGGTCAACCTATTTGTCTGATCTGATTGAGCGTAATAAGAATAATCCAAAATTTATTTTTGATACAGTGGCCAAACTGACAAAGAACCAGACTGAAACCAATGCTAAGCCTCCCGCAGCCCATAATAGTAATGATTTCATGAACTTTTTCTCTGAGAAGATTGAGAAAATTAGAGATGAAATTTCTAAAATGGCACCTTCTGCTGTAGCGGACACTGATCAGAAAGCACAGGCTTACCAGGACAGGGGTCCTATGGCTACTCTTGAGTTTTTAGTGCTCTGGAGTGGACTGAATTTTCTAAATTGGTTATGTCCTCCAAACCATCTACTTGTCAATTAGACCCAATCCCAACAAAACTTGTTAAAGAACTTCTTCCTGTTATGGGGCAATCCATGCTAGACATTATTAATCTGTCTCTTTCATCAGGCTATATGCCAAATTCTCAAAAAGTGGCAGTAATTAAGCCACTTTTAAAGAAACCAAACCTTGACCCAGAAAATCTCAGTAACTACAGGCCAATTTCTAATCTTTCTTTTCTCTCAAAAATTCTAGAGAAAGCTGTAGCTCAGAGACTGACTTCGTTCCTGACATCAAATGACATCTATGAAACTTTTCAGTCAGGATTTAGGCAACACCATAGCACTGAGACTGCTCTTATTAAAGTTGTCAATGACTTACTGATATCAGCTGACTGTGGATGTGTCTCTATTCTTGTGCTTTTGGACTTAAGTGCTGCGTTTGACACAATAGACCACCAAACTCTTCTGAGCAGACTTGAAAACCTAGTTGGACTGCGTGGACAGGCACTCTCCTGGTTTAAATCCTACCTATCAGATAGATATCAATTTGTGCAGTTAAATGACGAGCCCTCTGCTCTCATCAAGGTGGAATATGGTATCCCTCAAGGTTCTGTTCTGGGGCCATTATTGTTCTCCCTTTACATGTTGCCACTTGGTGATGTCATTCGTAAACATGGCATACATTTTCACTGCTACGCAGATGACACACAATTATACCTATCAATGAAACCTGGCGAAGGACAATTCGAACAGTTGGAGGCCTGTTTTAAAGACATAAAAGACTGGATGTCAGATAATTTTCTATTGCTGAATACTGATAAAACAGAGATGTTGGTCTTGGGGCCCAAAAACCTCAGAAGAGGGTTATCTGATTTATCTCTTAATCTGGATGGTTGCTCTGTTGCTGCAAGTTTGGCGGTAAAAGACCTTGGTGTTACTATAGATCCTGGTCTCTCATTTGATAGTCACATCAAAAACATTTCCAGAGTAGCCTTTTTTCACCTGAGGAATATTGCCAAAATTAGGGGCTTCCTGTCATTAATAGATGCAGAAAAATTGGTACATGCCTTTGTTACATCTAGATTAGATTATTGCAATGCATTACTGTCTGGCTGTTCCAATGCCTCACTCAGGAGCCTACAACTCGTACAGAATGCTGCTGCAAGGATCCTGACTAGAACAAAGAAATATGAGCACATTAGTCCTGTGTTAGCGTCACTTCACTGGCTTCCTATAAACTATCGTGTAGACTATAAGGTACTCCTCTTAACTTATATGGTGTTGCATGGACTTGCACCCTCTTACTTGACGGATCTACTTCATCCGTACAATCCCCCACGTTCACTTCGCTCACAAGATGCAGGCAACTTGGTAGTCCCTAGAATATCAAAAAATACAGCAGGTGGCAGAGCTTTCTCCTATAGAGCTCCTTTACTGTGGAACAGTCTACCCATATCTGTGAAGGAGTCAGACACGGTCTCAATTTTCAAGTCTAGGTTAAAAACGCATCTCTTTAGTCTCTTATAGTCATTAGGTGCAGATGTGGAGGCGTAGCAATAGAGCCTTCTGGTGCAATGAGCTATCCTTACTGTCACCAATCATAAGTGATGATCCGCCCCTATCAGGACTGCTGATGATGTGGTGGGATGGTCTCTGAGTGCCCTCATGGCTGCGTGCTCCCTGTGCCACTCACCTAATTAGTTATGCTGCCCTAGATTACTTCTGCTGGTGCAAAAGTGTTATCACTACTCTTCCCCTGATCCGGCGTGATATTTATCATAGTCATAATTGCACCTTTCCTCTTTTCTCCCCGGCTTCGTGGGCACCTGCCCGGAGCTCACCTGCCCCAGAGTCAACCCCCCACCCCTGCCATGTGTTAGCCGGATGCCGCTGGCCCAGACCCTAGCTGCTGGTTCCATCCCCCGCCCTGCCCTGGTATCTGGAGGGATGAGGTCCATCCCACTCCTACACTTAGAATGCCCTTCCAGTGGTCTGTTAAGCCGCATGAGCCTCAAGGACTATTTGTGTTGTTTTTCTCTGTATCCCACAATTTTCCAGGAGTTCATCTCGACCACCTTTTAAGGGGTCAGGGAATAATTTTCCAGTTTCCTACATTGGCTCCAATGGTTTTCTGGTTTTTGATTCCCTCTGGAAAATGCCAATTGTGAAGCGCTGTGTGACAACCTGTTTGTAAATGGCGCTATACAAAAATAAAGATTGATTGATTGGGTGACAAATATTGGAACTGCAAAAAAACCAACAACGTTGTTATTCAAAAGGCACAACAACCTGAATCAAGGCCTTTGAAAGCAATGAATATTCACTGTTCTCTCTATTGGTGATGCCACCTCATTTGAGTCATTTGAACACATTGGTTTACCCAGTCTTCAATGTTGTGTACATGCAGCAACCAATGCACTCCTTTTCATGCTCAATTGAATAAAATGGCATGAAATATCATCCTGAGAACTTGAGCCATGGCAAATTAAGAGTGGTTCCCTGAGTAAAGCTGTGCAGAAGGGGACAGCAGGATGCTGTATGGCTCTGAATATGCGGCCCTCAGCCAGTTTAGAAACAGACACGATAATGGAGCCTTACTGAACAGTGTTCTGTTGGGTTGAGCCAGGGCAGCAGGGAAGCCACTTCCATTTTGTTTGTGCCAGAGATCCCCTGTCTACAATTCAACAGAAAAGAAAAAAATGTGTAACTAAAGAAAGCCCTGCAAATAAATAATACAATGGATTTGTTTCTGACTTACTGACGCCCAGGTTTGGTTCTTCTGAGAAAATGTTTGCTTTTACAAGTACACAAACCATTACATATAAATTATTTGCTTTCTGTTTTTTTTCTTCCAGTAACACAAAACTTGTGAAAATAATTTGCAGTTGCTTTTACAAGCACCCAGACTCTAACTGTAATACTAAATACTAATACTAAACTAAATGAAACTAACAGGCATGTGTATCTGTTTCCTACTGAGAAAAGTTATTTAATCAGTTTGAAACTTATATAGGTGTCACAGGAAGAGGAAAAGACATGCGCCACATGCTAGTTTAGTTTAGTTTAGTTTGTGTATTTTTATCAAATACACATATATTAGAATGTGTTTATTAACATTTGGTATCATTTGAAAGGAAACACATTGTAGTTTCTAGGGGTGTGCAAATAGCAAGTTCAAATAGCATGGGGATACAACACATCACAAAAGACCAAAGATCAAACATAAAATAAAGTAGGCTTTTATAGTTGTCTTGTGTAGAATCTCATGTTTGAAAAGCAATAAATCACATTTTAATCAGCATAAGTCACATTTCATGATATACCTGTGTTTTTGTGCAAGCCTTGTACAATATGTCAACTAAGTCTGTGCAAAAAAACTAACTTCTAGACCCAAGGCCTTTTAGTGAGTGGTGTCGCCAGTGGTCTCCAAGTGTCCCAAAACGTATCCAACGTGGCCAAATTGGCCCAATGATTTCTGTTCACTTCTGTGACACTGGAAAACATATTAAAACATTTTGATAGAAATATAAATTGTCTAGAACCATAGACACATTTCTGCATATATGGTGGGAAGTAGTATCAATTATGCCCCTGGATCATGCCACATGATCATATTACTGGTGGCGCTGGTTGCCATTCAGGGGGGCTGTTTGCCCAATACTTATCGGAGAATGATGGGTGTGGCCCTGGGATTGATTGAAAGGGCTAGATGCAATTTCACCATTGGTTAAAAGAACAAGTGACAGATATCAGTATTAGTGGGTCACACAGTAGGTCACAGTGACATGCCCCACATCATCACCTTCACCAACAAAACTATTCCATGAATCCCCTTGGGCAAACTGGAAGAAGGACTTGGCATTGCACACTGAAAAGCCTCTGTGTTCATGTGGAGCATACAAGCTGAGGAAACATACGACGACAGGGCTCCTGAATTTCAATACATCCGTTTGTCAAGGTGTTACTCCTGTCATTTTACAATTCAAATCTAGGGCTCCTGTCACATTCTTAGCCAGAAGAAGGATCAGGATTCAGAAGAGCTATGGTTTTTACATGGCCTCTGTTAATGATGAAAACATGTGCAGATAAATACTGTAACTTTGATAGCACATCAACTAAAATGTGTGCAAGTCTAACCACAAAACTGAGAAACAATCTTGGTCATAGTCATACTCTTAGTCAAATAAATATTTAATCTACATGCATACATACACTACGTTTTTTAGATTAATTTAATTGTATACCTCTGACGTGTGCTACTCACAATGACAGTAATTTCCAGCAGTATGTAGATCTCAGCAATGTACTGTAGTCTGAAATAAAAATCTATGCATTTCTTTGTCAGTAGATCTTTCTGTCATAATGGAAGGTGAACACAGATTATTCACAGTTCAGGCCTCTAGAGTCTGAGCACAACCAGGGAATTCAGTAATTCTCAGAGCCCATCCTCCCCTCCATAGACTACCCAGACCACCCTGCTCCAAATCTGTAGGTTCCAAAGCACACACATGTTAAAAATGTTTAACATGCACAATTACCTAAGCTAAATATCAGCAATCCCCTGAAAACAAGAGACAGTCCCCCTCGCTGTGCCAAATTCAAAATGCCATTCATTCCCAGTGGCACTTAAAAAAAAAAAAAATTGTTTCTGATATTTTTCTATTTTTCTCCTAATTTAGTGGCCAATCATACCGTCTATTTATTTGATTTGCCCTTCCCACACAAACTCACCACCCATCTCTACAAAGCAAGCTAATTCTCCAAGGGTAGCGAACTCCGCTTCCTTCAAGATGGAATTCACCCACCCATGTTGTGGAGTCACCCTTACACGCTTCTCAGCGAATTCCCTCCCCCCTTCCCCTTGGGTGGCCAGCCAGCTCCCCACCAGGGCCAGTCTGGTACAGTCAGGTTTTGAACCGCGACCATGATAGGCAGCTCACACTCATAAAGGACCAGCCAGCATGGCTGCTTTAGACTGCTAGAGCTATCAGAGGCCCCCAAGGCATGGAGGTTTTTCTGTGTCCTCTGTAAGGGGTGGATGGCGGGGAGGGGTTGGAATAACCCTGAGTAGGGCGTTGGAGGCTGGAAAGGTGTGTTCCTTGCCCTGGGGAAATAGAAACTAGGAGCAGTCATTATCACAGGGCTGTGATTATGGAGATGAAGGCATGAATGGGTCCAATTTATTGAGTCATGTGACACTGCCTTCCATGCTGTGGGACTGCATCCTTGCGATCTCTTTCCCACAGGTCTCTTATCCGGCAGAGCTCATGGCTCAATTTCATCAGTGGGAAACATTGTCGGCGGTTTAAAAGGGAAATGGCACTTTGTAGCCACTGCTATTCGATATAAAGGTTATCTCAGGAACCTGACAGGTCATAAACCAAGCGCCACTCTTAACAGTGTTAACACTGTAACACTCTTAACAGTGTGATGTTAAAGTTGTTTGTTAAGCACGATCATTTTTTTTTTTTTTTAAATGGCGAATAAACAGAAACAATGAATTCTACTGTTACAGTCTATAGCCATATTCTGATTATTTGTATCTGCTTCCTAGCTCTCAGAGAATAGAGCATGCACTTCAACTGGTGCTGCATGGAAGCAAGTTTCAGTTTCAGGTGTGGAAATGGGGGACCCCAGAGGGGCTTGTGTACGCACGTACTGGGGCTCACATTTCACTGTCTGACCTGGAGCGCGAAAGCTTTCGCGGCCCTGTGAGCGGAGCGCCACTCGAGGAGTGATGCGAGGCAGACAGCGGAGGGAGGCTTTGGCCAAACCTCTTTTTGTTTTTTTCAGGGAAGAGGCAGCTTTTTAAACAGCCTATGATAATCTCCTGATAATACCAGCTTCAAACTGAAAACATCATTGTTCACTTCCTCAGCATGTGCAGTCTGTCTTCTTCATCAGACTTCTGTGGACGGGGGAGAAAGAAGGATGAGCACCATGTTGACAGTGCAGGTCATTGGGGGAACATCAGAAATCTGATTACTTGCAGGAATAATTCAAACTTTTTTATTCAACATGGTGATTTATAGGAAAAATAAGGGGACGGCAACTACAGCTGCATATTCAATTTTTACAACTATAATACTACCCAGGCAACACAACTGCAGTGTTTTACTGTAAGTCACAATCAGATGCTATATGCTCATTACTTGATAGTTTAGACAACTGTCTTTTGTATAGGTTGGGTTGGTTTGCAAATCCAGAAAATGTACCAGTTTTTCAGTATGCCAGGCGAATTCTTATTTCTGAAAAGAAACCAAAGTTGAGCTAACGTCCATAACTCTGCCACATCCTGTGAACCCCTGCAAAGGAAAAAGGTTCCAGATAAAACTCACAGAGTCTGCGATGTGCAAATAAGAGTGTCTGCAATAAGTCCCACAATGAGTTCATTCTCAGCAAGGAGTTTTATCATGTTTGTCTGTTCGGAGCTCATCAGAAGAGAGCTTTAACTGTCTGTCTGCTGTGCATCTGGGAAAGCTGCAGGAATGCGCCGGCTAGCCAGGGAATTTGGCAGCCCGGCTGCTGTATCCCACTGAAACAATGTGTAAAATGTGTGGGCGATTCCTCCAGTTTTTCCCCCTCAATCCAGTTGAATTGCATGATTGCTTAACAGATCAGAAGCAGGTCAGCAGCCTACTCCCTCTTTACTCATGGTGTGTCATTTCTGGTGGGAAAGTGATGGAGAAGCACAGTGAGCCAGTGGTGAGACAAGGTTCTCAGTAGGTAGAGCGTGGCGTTGGCAACGCTGAGGTTGTGGGTTCATATACGTACACAAGGGTGAGCGTGTTTGGCCTTGTGGCCCATTGAAACACATCCGGCCCCAGTAATGGGTCCACATCCACAGCGGTCACCAAATGCCCAGTGAGCATCCTACCCCACGTCATCGGAAGGCGCTGCCCCCAGGAAGACTCACCCTATGTGGAGTGTTCCCATTAAATTCCACACTTAGCTGCCTGGAAAAGGAACAGACAGAGGAGGTCTTAATAGGAAAAATGTGTCCAGTGCTGTGAAAGGTGCCCATTATCTGAGGTGTTAATGAGAATCAATACTCATCAGCAAGGGGGACTCAGCAGATACAGGCAGGAGCCCCTCAGGAGAGTTCATATGAGGCAGTTGGCTAATAACAGCATGGCTTTGCATGGTTTAGTAATGACCAAATGTGGGTTTGGACGGTGATGTTTGGGGCGAGCCCACATCAGCAGCAAGCTCAGCTCCCAGCGAGCCAGGTCTTGTGTTTGAGTGTGAGGTGACTCAGATCTCAGGCTCACAGATAGTTGATGAGTAAACAGCAGCCACCACTGTGAGAGATGGCATTGTTCAACCCCCCACCCCTCACTGCCTGGTTAAGTCTTCAGGATGGACCAGGATTCAGATTCAGTGCATTCTATGCAGAGAGATCTGACTGCATCAGAAGATTCAGATATAGATCTATGCACACCATGGAGAGAGACCTGACTACATTAACAGATTTACCATTGTGCGGGATTAGCAATTTAAATGTATCACATTTTTAACATTTTTAAATTTCACTGATACCTAGCTGGTGACAGGAGACCAGGTCTTGTGATCTGCAAAAACAGGGAAGTAAAACAGTTTTTATTATTATCATTTTCCCAAATATTTTGCCAAAAGTACACCGCCGAATTTATTGGCTGCACTACAATATTCAGACCAATGATTGCTGTTTATAATCAATGACCCAATTCTAAGGCTCATTCATTTCTGGCTCATTTCTGGCCTGATGTTGAGTTTTCCGAGTGCTTTCTGAGAAATTGACGTGTTGTGGTTGGCACATAATGAGGCCTTGGGAACATTAGCCTTCAGTTTTATGAGGTGAATGTGTACTTTATAGCCAAAGATTATGTGTCCTATAAAACCATTATATGGCCATGGAAAAACACGGTATATATTATGGAAATAAGGGATTCTTCTGTGCTTAATTATCCAATAAAAATGTTTAACACAATGATACCCCCCTCCACGAACATGCAACTTTGAAAGGATTGCAGTATGCAATACAACTATGTACTGATATACTGTATATCTGCTTCGGATGACAATGCAGAGATTTTCTCTCCATTTAGATAAAGTAGTGTGCGATGGCAATGTTTTTTACAATACCATTTACTGGCATCTGTGGGTCTTTTACAGAGCTAATTGAATAGAGCACAAGTGTGGAACAAGGGGTCCTCTGACAAGGAACAAAAAACAGTTTAAAAAAAAGTACCATCACCGCCTACATTTTACATTTTTAGGCAATTAGCAGATGCTCTTATCCAGAGCGACTTACACAGTTCACATTTCTTTACATACAATCCATTTATACAGCTGGATATTTACTGAAGCAATTCAGGTTAAGTACCTTGCTCAAGGGTACAATGGCATTATTTTATTATGTTCACTGAAAGTGCAATTATGTAATTACTCCTTATATGTATGATAAAATTCTAGTCGGGACAAAAATATTCCTAATGGGGTTTTATGTGAGGGAACCATTCTGTTTCTGTTTTTTGAAGAGGCTACAAAGTGTGTTGACCTGAACCAGGCTTATGATATTATATATTTGGACTTTCAGAAAGCATTTGACAAGGTACCACATGAGAGGCTGCAAGGGCGAATACAAAGAGTAACAGTAGGTGGGGCCGTATCTGACCTCGGTGCTGTGGGCAGTGGTGTCCCACAGGGATCGGTGCTGGGACCTCTGCTCTTCCTTATTTACATAAATGATCTTGATATGGACGTTAGTAGCAAAATAGTTAAATTTGCAGATGATACTAAACTTGGGGTTTTGGCAAACAGTTTGGAATCGACTAAAGTAATCCAAGATGATTTAAACAAAATCCAAAAATGGGCAGATACATGGCAGATGACATTCAGTATTGCTAAATGTAAAGTTATGCATGTGGGAAATAAAAACATTAGACAGGAGTATTTTATGGGAGGAGAAAAGTTAGTAGGTGTTCAATTTGAAAAAGACTTAGGAATTGTAGTTGACCAAAGCCTATCTGCATCAAAGCAGTGTGCTACAGCAGTGAAAAAAGCCAACAGGATGCTGGGATACATAGCAAAAAGTATTGAGTATAAATCAAAGGAAATAATATTTATGTTATATAATTGTCAGACCTCACTTAGAATAATGTGTGCAGTTCTGGGCACCGCACTACAAGAAAGATATAGAAGCTCTTGAAAAAGTCCAAAGAAGGGCGACTAAACTGATACCTGGTATGAAAGGTAAAAGTTATGATGATAGACTTAAGGCACTCAATCTATTTAAGCTTAGCAAACGGAGACTTAGGGGGGATTTGATTGAGGTTTTTAAATTCCTAAAAGCGATTAACAAAGTGAAATACCAAAGATTTTTTAAGATAAGTGGGGTCAGCAGAACAAGAGGCCACAGGTGGAAATTAGTTAAAGGCAAATTCTGCACAGATATTAGGACGTTTTTCTTTACACAGAGAGTTGTCAATGCCTGGAACAGCTTGCCAGTTCAGGTAGTAGAGGCAGAAACACTTGGGCTATTCAAGTCCAGGTTAGATGCAGTACTAGATACACTTTAGATTAGGACATAGAGCCTAGATGGGCTGAACGGCCCGTTCTCATTGTTATGCATTTTTATGCTCTTATGTTCTTATTATTTTATTTAATATATTTATTTGAACTTCAGGGTGTCACGCATGGCTTTCATATAATTAATGAAGCAATTACTGTATATGTTGAAGAGATCAGCATTATTGTGTTTACGAAGTTGCGATTGAACTTTATTTACAAGCAATTAATCTGCAACAACAGATTTTTGATGGCAACACCAAACAGCAGTTTGGATGTCATTGGTGAATTGTAACTTAAAACTAGGCAGACCGCAGCACAGACGAAGAAATTATGATTCCAAAATGGTTATTTAAAACGAGTCCGTTAGCAGGAGTTTTTAATAATGTAAATAAATTGATAAATGTATGCCAAATTGTCACATAAAATGGTTAACAGACAGAAGAACGGGGCCATTGCTGGCAAATTAACGAATATGTATAATACTATATATTGATCCAGTAATTTAATAATAAAATATGCATTCACTGTGTGGCAGTGTGCAGTGAAGACACAGAGCATTTGTTGTGTGCTGCTAATGTTAGCCGAGAGTCGAGTCGTTGTGTGAGACTTGGTATACAGTTATATATTGGCACAGATCATCTAAATTTAAGAAAATGATGATGATAATGTTACAGAAGGTGATCCTTACTTCCAGAGAATGTAGCTGGCAATTCTATACATGTTACTATTTGTTGTAGTTGTATTTCTTTGCGTTAATTCAAAGAAAACTGCAGTTTTAAAGTGAGCACTATTCTTTTAAGGTTTAGGAGGAAGCCACCCTTCCCAAGCCAGCTAACTTCTGTGGGTGGGCAGTAGATGGCCAGCTAACTAACTGTAAATATTATGGACTGGACTGGAAAGGTAGGTAGTGTGCTGTTGATTATTGTTAATGAAACACCTCACTAACCACAGCAGGCTCCATATTTATTCACACCCTTTGATAAAGATGAACAAAAGAGGTTGTATGAAATAAACTATATAAGTAATGAGGTATATTTTATGCCCCAAAACTTCAGAGGAAATTGTGAAAATACTAAACCTACATTACTAATACAATTGTTTATTAATAATATTTGTTTCCAGAAAAAATCTAGATCACAATTATTCATACCCCTAACTATTCTTATAAATGTAATCCAACAAAAACAAATCTTCATAAATATATAACTTATTTGAAGTTCATTGGAAGGTTATGGAACTATACATTGGCCTACAATGGTATCCTGTTTCCCTAGAAGGGAAAAAAGGAGGGAACATATGTTTGAAATACTGTGGTAAGCCATCAACATGGTGAAAGGCAAAGAACTCCCTGAAAGCATCAGACAAAAGGTTATTGACCTCTACAGATCAGGAGATGGCTACAAAAAACTAAAAAGATACAGTTTTTGTAACAGGACGACTGGTGATTTAGTGAACCCAAGCGCAGAGATGAGGCAGAGATAGAGAAATGAAAATCTTTACTGAAAAACGAAAAGCTCTGGGCAGTAGAAACGAGACAGGAGGTAACACAAAAACTAAACAGCTAACAAACCAAAGTGGAACAAACACGGTTCCCAAAACATATACAGTACATTGAGCACCATAATTAATTGGACAGTAACAAATTTTTTGTTATTTTGGTTCTGTACTCTAGCACTTTGAGATTGAAAGGATACAATTACAATGAGGTTGAAGCACAGACTGTCAACTTGGTGATGCTCTGCCAGGCCTGTACTGCACCCATCTTCAGTTCCTGCTTGTTTTGGGGACTTTTTGCCTTCAGTCTCCTCTTCAGCATGCAAAATGCATTGTGGCAGCCTGATGGGCTGCACTAGGAAATGGCTGCCTGGCCTACAACACATGGCAGCCCCAAAACACTACATTACCCAGCAGACCACAGTAACACCTGAGCCGAGTGAAAGTAACGGGACTAACGATCAGCTGAAGGCCATTTCAAGGCCTATTTAAACTGCTGATTCCCACTACACTGGGAGAGGAGTAGGAACGTGTTGGTGAAGGAGTTGCTGTGTGAGTTTGGAGAGTAAGAACCTGTGAAGTCGTTGACTAGCCAGGATTTGGAAAGAGTGTTTTGGAGTGGATTGTTTGTGTATGAAATTGGATTGTTTGAGGACCCCCCTTTGGATTGACTACTGACTGGATAACGGAACTGAACTGGATTTTGGACTTGGATTGGACTTTGACTACGAGATAAGGATTGCGGACTTTATGTGTTTGTATTCCCCTGAAGACCCCACCCTTTGTTTTGTGTTGTCAAGTGTTAGTAGAATAAATTATCATTTTTGTTCATATTACTGCCTCCTCTGGGTTCTTTAACTTGCCTACGCCTTCTGCAAGGTCCGTGTGTGTCGCCCAACCCCTGGGGACACCACAGCATGTTCAATTGGATTTAGATCCGGTGATTGACTCGGCCAGTCAAGGATTTTCCACTTTTTGGCCGTCAAAAACCCCTTCATTGCTCTAGCAGTATGTTTTGGGTCATTGTCTTGTTGCATGATGAAGTGCCGTCCAATGAGTTTGGAGGCATTTGGTTTTATCTGAGCAGATCAAATATTTCTGTAGACTTCAGAATTCATTGTTCTACTTCTGTCTGCAGTCACATCATAGATGAAGATAAGTGGCCCATACAGGCCCAAGCCATAACACCATGTTTCACGAATGAGGTGGTATGCTTTGGATCATGGGCATTTCCTTTTTTTCTCCACACTTTCTTCTTTCATCTTTTCAAGATGTTCATCTTTGTCTCATCTGTCCACAAGACCTTGTTCCAGAACTCTTGGGGCTCTTTTAGGTGCTTTTTAGCAAACTGTAATCTCGCCTTTCTGTTCTTCAGGCTTATCAGTGGTTTGCATCTTGTAGTGTACCCTCTGTAGTCCTGCTGGTGTAGTCTTCTACGTATGGTAGACTTTGACACATCTACACCTGCATCCAGGAGAGTGTTTTTGATCTGTTGGGCTGTTGTCAGGGGGGTTTTCTTCACCATAGAGAGTATTCTCCAGTCATCCACTACAGTGGTCTTCCTCGGTCTACTGGGTATTTTGACATCATTGAGTTCACCAGATGTTTTTTTCTTGTTAATGATGAACCAAACTGTTGACTTGGGCATGCCTGATTGATTGATTTTCTTTTCTGAGCCTTGTGAGCCTTTACATTTCGAAGTAATTGGTGTCATTACTAAATTATATTGGCTGAATAAATAGGTTGAGAGACTGAACTTTGTATCCATAAAAATATTGGAGGCTCTCTGGGCCCCCTCCCCTCTCCCCTCTCATATGTCTGCGATGTAACGTAGTTGAAAACTCGATCCTCCATCTTGTTTCCGAAATTTGATTAAACATTGCTCGGTTTGGTCATACGCTACACTTCAGAGTCAGACTCGTGTTTAGTGCTTTCAAAATGATATATCGCAAGTTCAGGACTAAATAAAAGGTATCCAGGACGTTAATTTAACATTTTATCTTGTTTCTGGTGAAATTTCATTGAAATCTGTCGATGCAAAATGCGATATTTTTGACCCGGAATGCGAGATATCTTTGCCCAAATGCTCACTGCCTGCAGTGGTTTTTGCCGTGTCGCGGCGTGTGCGCAACATGTAATTCAAATCAAATCAAATCAAGTTTATTTGTATAGCGCTTTTCACAACAGAATTGTCACAAAACGCTTAACAGAGGGGGAACCCAGGCCTAGACCCCCCCAAAAGCAAGCCTAATGGCAACAGTGGCAAGGAAAAACTCCCTAGGTAGGGAGAAACCTTGGGAGGAACCAGACTAAAAAGGGGGGGAGCCCATCCTCTTCTGGCCGGCACAGGGTATGTCCAAAAAAGACCATGTCATGGTCAGTCCAA
This sequence comes from Aldrovandia affinis, assembly GCA_029706075.1. Lineage (NCBI taxonomy): Eukaryota > Metazoa > Chordata > Actinopteri > Notacanthiformes > Halosauridae > Aldrovandia > Aldrovandia affinis. The sequence continues at coordinate 192,292 of JAINUG010000329.1, forward strand.
GGTTAGTCTGAGTTAGGTAGTCAGCGGGGGGGGGCTAAACCACGCGGAGAGGGTCCAGATCCAGGAACTGGGGTTGGCGTGGGGGTGAGGGTTGATGGGGGCAGCTCACACTTCTCGCAGGATCTAGGGCTCGGGGCAGGTGCCCCGAGTCAGAGGCCGAGGCAGAGAAGAGAACATGCAGTCAGAAAAAAAAGCAGTGCTATAGCCAGTAGCATTATGTAAGAGCAGGGGAGCACAAGCATAGGAAATATACAGATAGCCCCAACAGGTGTAAGCTATGGCAGCATATCTATTAGGAGAGGGACAGAGAAAACACGCAGCCATGTGAGAGTTCCAAACAATCCACACCTGATCAAGGATAACCAGCATAACAGTGGTGGTAACACATTGAGGAGGTGACAGTATGGAAAGTTTCTCACTCCATAAGACACTAAGGCACGGCCTTCTCCATCTCTCCACCTAGACTATGTTTGGCAGTAAGCTAGGCTGAAAAGATATGTTTTTAATCTACACTTAAAAATTGAAACTGTGTCCGAATCCATAACATGCCTTGGTAAACCGTTCCACAACAGAGGAGCTCTAAAAGAGAAGGCTCTACCACCAGCTGTGCTCTTCAAAATTCTAGGAGTAATAGATGGCCGGCTTCTTGTGAACGAAGCAGTCGTGTCGGTTTATAGGGGCAATCATTTCGGTCAGATATAAAGGTGCAAGTCCGTTTACTGCTTTAAAAGTTAGCAACAGTACTTTATAATCAGCCCGATATTTAATAGGAAGCCAATGTAGTGATGCTAACACTGGAGTAATGTGCTCATACTTTTTGGATCTAGTCAAAATACGTGCCGCTGTATTCTGTACTAGTTGAAGACTCTTTAGAGAGCTACTAGAGGAGCCGGATAATAAGGCATTACAATAGTCTAGCCTCGATGCAACAAAAGCATGCATCAAGGTTTTAGCATCCTCTAATGACAGAAAGTGCCGAATTTTAGCTATGTTTCTTAGGTGAAAGAAAGCTACTCTGGAAGTGTTTTTAATATGAGTGTCAAATGTAAGGTCCTGATCAATAATAAAACCAAGGTTCTTAACCATAATACTTGATGTAACTATGCAATCACCTGCATTTAACTGCAGATCCAACTTGTTCCTTAATTTTTGGGGCCCAAAACCATCATCTCTGTTTTATCTGAATTTAAAAGCAGGAAATTTACTGTCATCCAGTTCTTTATATCAGAGATACAAGCCTCTAATTGAGTGAGTTTAAGTGTTTCACCTGGTTTCATTGATATGTACAGCTGTGTATCATCGGCATAGCAATGGAAATGTACACCATGTTTACGAATAACATTGCAGTGGTAGCAAGTATAATGAGAACAGTAATGGTCCCAGCACTGAGCCTTGTGGAATACCATATTTAACCTGAGAGTAGTCAGAGAACTCTTGATCTAATTGCACAAATTGAAACCGGTCTAATAAGTATGATTTAAACCATGAGAGTGCCCGTCCACGCAAACCAACCAGGTTTTCTAGCCTATGAAGGAGAATCTGGTGGTCAATAGTGTCAAAAGCAGCACTTATGTCAAGGAGCACTAGAATAGAAACACAACCAGTGTCCAATGCTAACAGTAAGTCATTTACAACTTTAATAAGTGCTGTCTCAGTGCTATGGTTTGGTCTAAAACCTGATTGTAATGTTTCATATAGATTATTCGTTTTTAGGAAAGCAGTTAATTGTTGAGCTACAGATTTCTCTAAAATTTTTGACAAAAAGGGCAGATTTGAAATGGGCCTATAGTTCTTCAGATTAACAGGATCAAGATTTGGTTTCTTTAGAAGAGGCTTGATTACTGCTACTTTTAAAGACCTAGGTACGCAACCCAATAATAGGGATGTATTTATGATATCTAACATGGGCTGGCCTAGCACAGGCAAAAGCTCTTTAATAAGCTTTGTTGGTATGGGGTCTAACAGACATGTAGATGATTTGGAGGACATAACCAGTTTACTGAATTTGTCCAGATCCAAGGGAGTGAAAAACTCAAGGGTCTCTACGCAACCCTGCTCCTGATAGCCCTGTGCTATCTCGGCAGTTGGAGTGCTAGATATTGGAGTCATTTTCATAATTTGTTCTCTGATTGTCTCAATCTTATCAGTAAACGAGTTCATAAAGTCATTTGAATTATAGTTAGAAGGATAACTGATGGAAACTGAAGACTGTTTTTTTGTCAGTTTAGCTACCGTGTTAAATAGAAATCTTGGGTTGTTTTTATTCTGGTCAATTAGTTTCGAGAAGTACGATGACCTAGCTGTAGTAAGAGCGTGCTTGTATTCGATGAGGCTGTCCTTCCAAGCAGAGCGAAAAACCTCTAAATTGGTAGAGCGCCATCTGCGTTCTAATTTTCTGGAAACTTGTTTAAGGGCACGGGTATGGTCGGTAAACCAGGGTGCAAGTTTCTTCTCACTGCATTTTTTCTCTTGAGGGGTGCGACCGCATCAAGTGTATTCCGTAAAATGTGATTTAACGCATCAGTTTGATGATCAATTGACAAAAGGCTATTTGGGTCCTGACTTGATACTAAGGATTCGGGAAGTAAGTTTATAAATTTTGAAGCCGTCAATGAATTTATAGAGCGGCTGGAATAGTATTTAGGTTCCGATTTAATAGGAATATTTACCTGAATTTCAAAAGAAATCAAAAAGTGATCCGATAGTACAGGATTATGGGGAGACACAATGATATTCTCGACATTGATACCATAGGATAAGACTAAATCTAAGGTATGATTGTGGCGGTGGGTTGGTTCAGATATATTTTGAACAAAACCGACAGAGTCAATAATAGCTGCAAAAGCCAGTCCTAAAGGGTCGCTGTCATTATCAACATGTATGTTGAAATCTCCAACAATCACAACTTTATCCGCCATAGTTGCCAAGATTGATAAAAACTCTGCAAACTCGGAGAGAAAAACAGTATACGGTCCAGGTGGTCTATAAATAGTTATTAAGAGGAAGGATTGCACTGAGGTAACTAGATCTTTTGACCGTCCAGAAAGCATAGAAAGCGATTCAAAAGAGGAGAACTTATCCCCACATTTAGGTGTAAAACTAAATTTTGTCGAAAAAATCACAGCAACACCGCCCCCTCTACCGGACAGACGCGGCGCTTGGCAGCTGGCATAACCATCGGGAGATGCCTCATTATGTTTTTAATTGATGTGATTAATTGATTATGTAATGTAATTTCAGATCATTCAAATTAAGATACATCATATCTTTTTTTAGAATGCTTCAATCTGTAATTACTGAAAATTTCATGCAATTATCTTTATTTTTAAGAAAGTTATGGGCATTTATGTTATTGAATCACAGCTTTTGTTTCAAGATCATTGAAAAACAATAGGGGTCAATATGCACATTTCCGAGTGTAATAATGACCATAACTTCCTTAAAACTTAAGATATGAGAGTGAATAAGGTATCAAATTAAAGGTATTTTCATGCTCTATCTGGTGGGATACGCTTTTTTTTAACATACCTACACTAAGATTCATCGCCAAACACGGCTAATCACGCTGACTGGTGCTGATGCCCGCAAGTTTCAGTCAATCATGTCTTTCCAGAAGAAAGTGAAGTCGGGGTATCAAAAAAGAAAAGAAAGAAAAGAAAAGAGAAAAAGGCAAACTGAGGGAAAACAACTGCTCACTAATTTCTTTCAAAAGAAAGGTAAGCAACTTGCTAACACTGTTTAAGAGTGATTTAAGCTAATATCGGTTTCGATTGAACTAGGGCTGTCAACGTTAACATGTTAACGCATGCAATTAATTTCAAATGGATAACGCGTTCATTTTTTTAAAATCGCAATTAATCTCATTTCAGTTTCACTCTCGCTACTGGCTGAAAGCAATCGCAAATGCGGGCAAACATACTACTGGTGATGGTGAAATGCATTGAAACTTTGTTTTTGAAGACTCATTTGATCCAGTTCTATAACAAGACAAGCTAACGTAGCTAGCTACATTATGATAGTTAGCTAGCTAGCTGGTAAATTAAGCAGAATCTAGCCTGTAGCCTGTTTCATTATATATTATAAGCAGGTTAAGAGGCTAATATAAATCCTGTATGCTTCATGCTTGTAGAGGGGCCTGTCCTTGTAGCAGAGAATGAGCAGGAAGAAGATGTGATCGAGGCAGAGAGTGAGCAGGAAGAAGAGGCAGAGAGTAGCAGTAGGACTAGTGAAGAGGATGATGGAGGTGAAGAGAGCAAGGAAAATGAAGGTTGCTCTGAGGGTAGTGAGAAGGATGAGGAGAAGACAGAGGAGGAAGTGGAAAAAAGTGAGGGGAATACAGAAGGGTATTTGCCAGAGGACCCCGGACTATGGCCAGAGAATCTTACTAATCTTACTAATTATTTGTTTAAATGTGGTATAAGCAGTTCATTAGCGATTACCCTAATAACCACTACAGATTTATGTGTATAGTTGTTGATTCAATAAAAAAAATTCTAAAGATGCGTGAGAGTCATGGATCAAGAGGGGAAGGGGGCCCACAAGACTGCGTATGTATAGGGCCCAGAATTGTGTGCTACGCCCCTGATGCTAATGGTAGCTGAATGATCTTATATTTTGTTTCCAAAATGCACATCTAGTTAGGTGCTAAGCAAAGGCCAAATATAATGCGTAAGACCATTATCGATGCTCCCCAAAACATAATTAGGAAAATTCCCTAGACTGGCAAAGTTGGCACGATAGTATTTATGCATCCTCGCAACATCGGTTCCTTCGGAACAGGTGTTCTCAGTGGGTGGTCTTACTATGAACAGGCTGCGCACACGGCACACCCCTGAACATGTGGATATGCTTATGTTCTTTAATAAAAAACAGTAAGGGGATGAGTCAGGACTCGAAAGTTGCCAAGCCTCTGCGGTCGGACAGCCCTTTTAATTTCAAAAGGAATATTGTTTTTGTTGTTAGTCCTGTTGAATGGTGTTTCATTTAGTTTCCTTCATAATTCTTATTGTTTTATGATGTTAAAATAGGCCCGTGTCTCAAAGGTTAAAGCTATGATTGAGGAAAAAAACATGCATTTTGTACTCTCTGTCATACTCTACAGGTTGCAGTTTAAAAAAAAAAGATGAATCGATTAATTGTTTGTTAACGTGAGTGACGATCCATCAAGGACATTTCTTAAAATTGGCATCCCTTGTTGAAAAGCACCTCATGTCTACGGTGAAACATGGTGGTGGATCTTTAATGTTTTGGGGTTGTTTTGCATCCACAGGCCCTGGGGCCCTTATTAAAATAGATGGAATCATAAACTCTGGAATGTACCAAGACACTTTTTCAAAAAACCTTGTTCCCTCTGCCAGGAAGCTACACCTTGGCCATCTCAGTCTCCAGACCTGAATCTAATTGAACATTTGTGGTTTAAAAATTTTTAACCCAAGAATCTGAAGGAACTAGAACAATTCTGCATGGAGGAATGGTTGAGGATCCCCCAAGAAGTTACATAACCTCGTACAACACTACAGAAGGTGACTACTTATGTTATAATGGCTAAGGGAAGAACCACAAAGTACTGATAACAGGGGTGTGAATATTTGTGATTCTTGATTTTTCTGGGAAACATTTTTTAACCGTTCAATTTATTTGAGTTTATTTTAGTTTATTTGACCTTTATTTAACCAGGTAAAATCAGTTGAGAACAAATTCTCATTTACAATGATGACCTGGCCAAGAGGCGTCAGCAAGAGTGTATGAAATAAACACAGTTAACACAAAACTACACATACAGTACAGGTACAAAAAATAAATAATAATAATAAATAAATAAACACTAAGTGCAAGAGAAGGTGAGTTACTGGATATTCTTTGTAGAGTTGTAACGGGAGAGAGAGAGAAAAGAAGGCTGGTCAGCAGGTGTAGCAGTCAACTATGACCTGTTGCAGATTTTGTTTGAACATGTTGAGGGATGTGAAAGCTGTGAGTTTGAGTCTGTTTTGTAGTGTGTTCCAATCGTTTGCAGCAGCAAAACAAAAGGAATTATGGCCAAGGAGAGTACGGACTTTTGGAATGATGAACATAATGAAATCACTGGATCTTAAACGGTAATTGCTGTTGGAAATGTGCAGGTGAATTGTGTGGTTTGAAAGGTAGCGAGTTGTCTTTCGCAGAAGTGTTTTATAGACTAATTGCAGCCAGTGTTGTAGCCGCCTGGTATGAAGGGAGGGCCAGTCAACCAGTTTGTAGAGATCACAGTGGTGAGTGGTGTAGGGTGCACATGTGGCAAAACAGATTGCTGAGTGGTGGACTGTGTCAAGCTTGCTAAGGATGCCCTTTGATGCCATTTTATAGACTGTATCACTGTAGTCAAACAAAGGAAGGATGGTCATTTTCATGAGAGTGTATTTGGCGGAATGCGTGAAAGAAGCCTTTTTTCGATACAGGAAACCAAGTCTAGCTTTGACTTTTGCCAGAAGGTTATTGATATGTGTATTAAATGAGAGAGATGAGTCCAACCAGAGGCCAAGGTATTTATAGGAGCCATCAGCACTGAAAATCTTGGGGGGGCTGGAGATGTTGAGATTTTTTCGATCAAACAGCATCCATTTGGTCTTTTTGGAGTTGAGGAGCAGGTGGAGGTTGTAGAAAGACTGCTGGATAGAGGTGAGGCTTTGTTGAAGAGTGGACGCAGCAGAGTGGAGTGAAGGGCCAGCTGAATATATGATAGTATCATCAGCATACAGATGCATCTGGGAGCTACCACCGGCCTTGGCTACATCGTTAATATAGATGGAGAACAAGGTAGGGCCTAAGATGGAGTCTTGCGGTACGCCTTTAGTGATGGAAAGTGGTTCCGACAAGATGTTTTTGGTCTTCGCCCGCTGGACATGATCGACAAGGTAGCTGGCAAACCAGTTGCAGCATCTGCTAGACAGGCCAGAGCTAGCAAGTCTTTGCAGGAGGATATTATGGTCGACACATTGGAGGATATCAATGTACACATTGTTGTCAATGGCGGTAACAATGTCGTCAAGGACCTTCAGGGTAGCAGTGATGCAAATTGTGGTTTGTGCCAATGCATTATTTTTAAAGAATATAATTTTCTTAATTTTTGGAGCATAAAATATACCTCATTACTTATATAGTTTATTTTATATGATCTCTTTTGTTCATCTGTATCAAGGGTATGAATAAAAACTGAGCCTACTGTAGCTAACTAGTTAATGAGGCAGCTATGTAGACATCAAGGGATGGTTAATGATGGAATGTGTCCCAGGCGAGGTAGCTACACTTCAGCTAGTTATGAACTGCTGGAAGCAAGCCTGTTAATAAAGTCAAATATATTAGAAATCGTATTTTCATTTTTGAATTGAGATTTTTGGCTATTGGCTGAAATAGAGCACCAAGATCCAGCATATTTTTGTCATATGCTGGTTCTGGAAGTGAATTTACTATACATTTTTCCCATACTTAAATGTAAGATTAGTGATTGTAAGATCAGTATACTAGCTATATTTGAATATTAGCTATACTAGTTTTTTTTACTGAATGTGAATTGAGTCACTATCTTAGAATTGTGGACAATGGTTATAAATGGCTTAGTCTCTGTACTGATCTATTGAATATATCCGAAATGTTTTCAGTGGGGTAAAAACTACACTCCAAAAGAGTAAATCACTATCCCCAATTTACACGTCACGGCCAAGTGCAGTGGTTTGTAGCTCCCTGGTTAGTCCCATATCATAGCTAGTTCCATCCATTATCTAAGCTGCTTATTCCTGGTCAGGGTCGCGGGGGGGGGCTGGAGCCTATCCCAGCATGCGTTCCGGGCGAGAGGCAGGAATACACCCTGGACAGGTCGCCAATCCATCGCAGGGCACACACACCATTCACTCACACACTCATACCTACGGGCAATTTCGACTCTCCAATTAGGCTAACGTGCATGTCTTTGGACTGTGGGAAGAAACCGGAGTACCCGGAGGAAACCCACGCGGACACGGGGAGAACATGCAAACTCCGCACAGAAAGGCCCCCGGCCTGGATTCGAACCCGAGACCTTCTTGCTGTGAGGCGACAGCGCTATCCACTGCACCACCGTGCCGCTCATAGCTAGTTACCGTTTAATAATCAAACATGTGACTCCTAGCTAATCTAGCTTGTGTCTATTTTTAGCATGCACTTGTAGCAATGCATTCTTTTTTAGCATGATGTTTGAGATTCAAACATCAATTCTGAGTTTGACCATACGATTCTCATTCTGTTGTAAAAGTTATGGCAGAGCAATCGAGAGCAGAGCAGTCTACATTTTAAAATAGGACATCCGATGCTGATCTCTTACAAACAGTCTTTCCCCTGACAACATTAAATAGCAGGATGAAAGCAGGAATGGAGAATCAATCCCAAAAGTCCATTATTGGGATCAGTCCCTTATTGGATCGGAATTTAAATGAAGTCTATATAAGAACAATTTCACCGACTCTGTTGTGTGGCATTAAAAGTACTTTGACTTTGATCTGGTCCTAAATAATTATATGTAATGACAGGGAATCACATCACCACAGCAGGAAGCTTTGTTTTTAACAAGCTGTCAACTGTTAATTAAGCAATCAGTGTAGGATGGGTGGTCAGAGTTACAAGAACTGACTGAAACTGACAATTAGACTTTTTGAAAACTAGTTTCTTGTCAAAGTGCTGTCGGGGAGGTGCATTTTAGCCATCCTGCGCAAGCAGACAGAGTGGGGCCATCTTTGGAGGGTTTATGGCTCTGTGCGTCAAGCCAGGGCAGTTGGGTATGATTGGCCTCTTCACTTGGTAGCAATGCTCTTGAGCATATTATGCCTCCCCAAATATCAGCTCAACCAACATCTCGGTATAAATGAAGCTGGCTTCACCAGGCCCTAGTGATGTTTGATATGGCCATGATTCTCAACATGAGAGGAGCATATCAATGTCAGGTTTGAAAATATATCTTGTGGTAGTAAGTGACCCAAAACAAAAATAGAAAAAGGGAGTCTGAACCAGGCTTGTGCTGGAACTCTCCCCCGAATTGTAAATTATGGACTAAGAAGGGAGTGAGCCAAACCCCCTTAACACTTAAAGTCTGACCTGCTGGTGACACGATTTCTTGGGGGAATTCTACTCTTGCTCTGTCCTGTTTTTTCTCTTGGAAGATCTGGTGTCAGCTAACACCTGCGTGTGTTTGTTCAAGACAAGCTTAGTTTGGTATCATTTTCTTCCATTTAATCTCTTTTGTGATTGTTACATGTCAATTTTATATCTAGAATTTAGTATTTGTTAAGCCGGAATATCCACTTTGGAATTTATGTCTATTAGGTCGCGGCCAGATAAGAGTGGAGCTTGACATAGTACGAGCAAGCTTGTGAAATGGTAGCGATAAATGTTCCATATGTGAGGAGACAGAACTAAATCCTACATATTGGATGTTCTGATTTAGTATTTGTTAAGGTAGTTAACGTTGAATGTTTTAAGGACGTTGAATGTTTTGTCTAACTGTTGTAACTGAATAAACAAGCTGTTAATTTTAATTGAATTCTGAATTGTATGTTTTGATGAAGGTTGATCCACCAGTTTGCTCTGCCTATCAACGATTATTATATTAAATCAAATAAATGTATTTTACATGTAGGAAAAGTGAAGGGGTTTTAACATGTAATACCGCTTGTGTTCAGTGTTCAGAGTGCTGAACAAGGGCATTTCACTGTTAAGGCTACTGGATTCAGAGAATATACCATTTTTATTCTAACTTCACTGTTCCAACAGTGCAATGCACAGACATTAGCGCTAATCCAGGATGGAGGTGCATTAAGGCATGTCCTTGTCTATTCTGGTAGTTTCCTAACAAGAGGTTGTAGCGCTCCAGTGGCGCAGATGAGAGGTTGGTTTAAGAGGTTGGTTTAAGAAGAATAAATTACCTGTGTGTTTGGTGAGGGTTTGGTTCAACGTGACCAATCTGATAATCAGCTTTTCAAAGTTATGACGAATTTTACATGCATTTCCCATTTACTTTATACAACGCAAACTGGTTCGCAAAAACCAGAAGTAATTTCTCCCGTAATACACTACATACTGAGAAAGTAACCAAAACACTGGCAGATTGTAAAAGACAAACTTGTCAACGTGAAAATCACACGCCTCGCTAAACAATGAATAAACCAGTTCCAAGGATTTTTGTTTTCCTAACAATTTTGTTTCTCAGTGTGCCTCTCTTCTGAGACTTCTCTGGAACCGCAGCAAACACAACTGTGGAAAAAGTATGATTGAAGAGAGTGTCACATTCTTGTTTCAGAGTTTTATCTGATCAATCAGTACTGCTGGAACCTCATTATACTTACTCATACAATCTTTCTGTGATGAATTCAGTATTAATCATGCATTGTGAATTGTACAGTGCATGTTATCTGTCCAAGAATAATAAATAGATATAAAAGACAAAGGAACTCAACCAGCGAGGACCTTAGCATGACAAAGTGCTGATTTGCATGCGATGATCAGCGGTTATCTAGGGCCCGATGCTTCCTGCAATGTGCAGGAACTCCCTGGAGGGTGGCTCCATGGAAGATGCCCAAGTTAAACACACTGCTCCGGGTGCACCCCAGCCAGTCAGCATTCCTCTCAGGAGCCAGGGCCAACTCTCCAAGTGAGCACGCTCAGCTGCATGTGTGTGAGTGAAGATGAGTGCCTGTCCTTTTGCCCCGGACTGATTGAGAACGGTTATGGTTTAATATAAACCATATGAGTTCAAACCCATTCAGACCCAGTGTCCAGTACATTGGATGTCACATTTGTACTCATATTACTGTCACTTAGATTTGGCACCACCTCAGACCTTAATTGATTGGACACCATGTCTCAGACATTAATTTATCTAGCGATGAGGATCTAGGATTTTTTTAGTCAAATGTTATCCTGTTTGGTTGCTGACATCCCACATACCTTACTGATGAAAATAAATGATGAATATGATACATTGAGGTGATAACATTGATGTTCCTTGTTGATATTTTCATGATAATAACACTAAAATCTATGATTGCATGATGCTGTTTTACAGTCATTGAGACACAATGTCCATTGTAATGGACAAAAAAACATTACAGATTTGGAAAAACATATTCTTGATTGAGCCTCATTTTAGTTGCATTAAGGATTGGAAAAAGGCTTGATCATATTTTCCCATCCCTGTAACATAATTCCAGTATGAAGCGATTAAGCAACTCGAGCAGTTGGAGGAACAGGTTGTTTGAATATGAAAAGCCAGGATATAAATTAGGTGATCGAGAGAGGTAGAATAATATCTAGACCAATTCCAGTCCTCAAGCACTGGATCTGCCTCCAGGAGTTCATTCATGAAGACAAAACATCAGATAAGTGTCAAGTGATCCACAGTATAGCAAGGATGGAGTTATGATTTCCTCTGAACTGTAGAATTCCCTAAAGTTTCAGCTGTGACGTTCAGCCCACTTAGAGCAACAATACCAGCCCTTTCAAACCCAGGCCCAGTTAACTTCCTGTGGAGTTAGGTTTCAGCAATCATTTAGTTCACAGTGTGATGTCCCCAGGAGTCTCACATCTGGCCTGATGTTTGTCCTCTCCGTCACGTGGGAGTCACATTTCAGACTATTTCAGCCTCTGGGCCCAGCTGTGCTGCCGATCTCCCAATTACATTTTGGATCAGATTTCTTTTCAGAACATCAGCACAAACAAAACCACCCGCACCCCACCACTGCCCCATTTCCATTATACCCAGGGAACGCAACATCTGGGTTAATATGATAGCATTTTCCACAGTGCCTGAGTCTGCATAAGGCACTTCCTGTAACTGGAGAACCCTTGTTTCCTTAATCCATCCACCAGCCGTATCCTGCTCCCCGTCCCCCTACTCTTCCCACTCCCTCAGACAAACCCTCAGAGGGTCCCGAAGGTCAACGCACAGAGGAGGATCATGTTCATCCTGAAACGCAACTGCTTTTGTGTGACTTTATTCAGCAAAAAGAAGCCTCCACAGCTCTGATGCCAAACCGCATGCCTCCTCTTGACCTGCAGTCACCTGACATCCATCACTCTTCTATATTTCTTGAGTTCTGGCATACAACATATACATCTATATTGTGAATGTGTTGCAGTGAATAAGAACTTTCAACCTGAGTGATTGAACTAATTCTGGCTGCTCACATTTTCATTTTCTCATTCTCACTTCCTCTTTTTTTCTGTCTTTCATTCAGCTCCTGAGATTTGAGAGTGCAGAGTTAACGTACACTGCATGAAACAGCCACTCCTGTTGTCATAAGCAATAAAAGGATGAACTCCAGTCCTCGCTCTGAAATTGCCGTCTTCCTCAAATCGCTCACCCATTCCACACTACCTGTTCTCATGCTTAGGCTTCTTTTTGAGTCAGGGGGAGGTCACAGCAAATGGAAACATTCTGTGAGACTAGTCTGGCAGCACATCCTAGAGCAAAGAAACAAACTCAACGAGGGCTTAAAACTCAGTGAGGGATTCAAACTCAGTGAGGGATTCCATCTCAGAACTGCCATGTTGCATGATTCCGTTCTGGAATCCTGGCTATTGGCTGGGTGTGGCACAGGTTCTCTCATTGATGCAATAGGTGAGGTGAAAATACATTTCCTCTGCAGTACAGCTTTTTACCCAAGTTATTCAGCTTGAATGGTTCATATACTTAAAAGTGTCAAGGTATTCTCTATTATAGATATTCTGAATTATAAAAAAGAATGCCAATTAACATAGATATTACTCATAAACCATGCATAATTTCCTATTATAGAATTAGAAAGCTTATGCAGTATAATTGCATTGCAGGTGTTATAGGAATCTCGTGTCCAGTGTAATAGTACAGGCTGTCCTGAGGAGTATCAGGTTTCTCTCATCCAGACATCCTGTCTTTGAGGAGTCGTGTCCTCCTCTGGGATGGGTTCTGCTGTCTTTGATTAGTTGTGTCCTCCTCTGGGATGGGTTCCGCTGTCTTTGAGGATTCGTGTCCTCCTCTGGGATAGGTTCTGCTGTCTTTGAGCAGTCGTGTTCTCCTCTGGGATAGGTTCTGTTCACTTTGGTTTTGAGATCCCAGTCGGAATCCCATCAACTCCATTAAGATTAGTTATATTTGATGTTGAGTATTTTTTCAAAGCTAGTTTCTGTTACAGTACCCCTGTATATTCTGATGTGTTTAATGATGACAAAGGAGTTTTGCATTTACAGACCACATTAATATAAACATGGTAGCTAATGCACAGGAAAAAATGTCGAAAATAGTCTATACTGTGTTTTTGCCATCCTGTACCTGTCTTTAACAAAATATATTCCATTAAATGTACTACATGACAAGCAATTAAATCCAAGTGCATTAAAAAAGCCTGTCTTTAAACCATGGTAGATAGCATGACCTTTGTAACAAACACAAACAGTGGGGTTTGGGAGTTTGCTAAACTTTGTTCCTTTTGTTCCTTTGCCTTGGAACTCAGATTGTAACTGGGTGTTATGATTAGATGAGACAAAAATAGCTTATGTTCGAAAGAACGTCATACCTACAGTGAAATATCGTGGTGGATCCTTGATGTTATGGGGCTGTTTTGCATCTACTGGTCCTGGGGCTCTTGGTAAGGTGAAGGGAGTCATGAACTTCGGCATGCACCCAGGCATTTTGGCCAAAACCTGATTCCCTCTGCCAGGAAGCTGAAACTTCAAATAGATTTTTCAGCAAGACAATGATCCTAAACATACCTTAAAATCAACCAAGAAATTATTAACTGGCCACAAAACTGTTTTGCAATTGCCATCTCAGTCTCCAGAGTTGAACCCAATCAAAAATGTGCGGTTTAAATTAAAGAGGGCAGTCCACAAGCACAGACCAAAGGCTCTGAAGGATTGTGTGTTTGTGAAACACAATAGAAGATATCACAGTAGTATCATCCTTACAAAGGGAGGATGCAGAAATACGTATTTGTATGATCACAGACAATGGCAATTTCCACAACTGCCCTGAAAATAGTGAGGTATCAGAATCATTAGGAGAGAACATAACGAAGTTTGGGTAATCCCAAGGCTGTGTGTGTGTGCTTGTGTGTGTGCTTGCACATAGTGCGTGTGTGATGTGCCTGTGCAGTAGAACTGTGGTAGTGGTGCTTGTAGTTAGTGCATGCTGCATGCTGCTTCTGCTTGCTACTCTCTGCTTTCAGCTATTGCCGCCGGTTAGCCCTCTTTGCAGGGGGTGAAAAGAGGAGCCGAGTGCGTAAGCCTCCTCCTGCCGGTACACAGCCTCTCCACCGCCAAGACTCCTGCAGTGCCTCCTCGTGGCCACACACGGTAACAGGGTACCTTTCGGTCCCAGGCTAAACTGTAGGGGATCTCGGAGCAGCAGTGGGCCCCAGAGAGAAGGCGTGCAGGCCCACTGGCGTGTGGATACGCCCTGGCGTCTCTCAACCACTGTCCCAGCTATGGGCTAATAGCAAGGGCAGATGGGGCCCAGCCTTGAATGGCAACCCTTCTAGGAGAAGGTCACTCCGAACAAAAACCACAGGTGTTGCTCGCACCTGACTCCAGACCGTATGCCACCTGAAGGTTTGGAGTAAAGGGCGGATAAGGGCTTATGCCTGAAACGGCCAGAGTAGGGCTGCGAGGAGTTGTGCCCCACAGTCCTTATATTACGCACATTGTAAAGTTTAACAGTATGGAGAATCCAATCATCGCAAATCCTATACTTCCAGTGGCGGGAGTCCACAGGAATCATGCGGCAGACGGTGGAGCTGGTCCCCCCAACGGGGGGCAGCATGACGACGAGACCCCAAACCCGGAAGGGAGGGTCAAGTCTGATCACAGCACACCGTCTAATGCACTCTTGCGTTGTCGGAGACCATTTATTATGGGAACCTTCAACGCAAGCACAGTGAGAGAAGAAGCAAGGCTGGCAGAGCTAGCACACTGTGCCGAGAAAAGGGGAGTGGAGATCCTGGGAGTCCAGGAGCACAGGAGAGTGCATGCGCATGACCCGATCGTGTATTGCAAAGTGGGGAACTGCTCGCTCATCACCTCATCTGCATGGCGAAACGAGGTCCAGGCTGCAACAGGTGGTGTGGGGCTACTGCTGATTCCTCGGGCACGAAAGGCTCTCTGTAGGGTGCACCAGCACACCGACAGGATCCTTATTGCGGATTTCGATGGCAACCCAGTTACAACCATCATGGTCGTGTACTCACCTACCAACGTAGCTCCAGTCGAGGAAGTGGAGAAGTTCTACGAGGACCTTAGAACAACTGTCCGTGATGTCCCGGCTCACAACTTCCTAGCAATTCTGGGCGACTTCAACGCGAGGCTCGGACCAGAGGACGCACCCTTCCGTGGGCTCTGACCACCGAACATCTTGTGGTTACGGAACACGAGCTACTGGTGCGAACACCTTGTTCCGGAAGAGAATGGGCAAGAGATGGTCCTTCCAGGACCGGGCCCGGTATGCCCAAGGACTCATACACCAAGTGGAGGACGACTGGGAGGCCGTTCGACTTGGGCTCTGACCACCGAGTGGAAGGGTGCCCTGACCTCCCCAAGCCAAGCCAGGTACACGTGGGAGGTGAGAAGCCCTGACCTCCAACTCCTGGCCGTGGAGGGAGGCTTCCAACTCCTGGCTACGGAGGAGGGGCCTAGCACAGCATACGAGCGGTTTGTCATTGCAAACGTGGAGGCAACTAGGGAGTGCGTGCCAACGATGGAGAGAATCAGAGTCTCCCCAAGGTCCAGGCATCCGGAGGTCGTGCAGGCGTGTGCAAAGGTGGAGGAGGCACGCCGAAGCTTCGACCGCGAATGGACCACAGAGAGGCGGGGAGTACTGAATGAGGCCAAACAACTACTCTTCAGTACCTATGACAAGATCAAGGGGGAGGAGCTGATGGAGAAGGTGCGGAGAGTGGAGGCAGCTCAGGGCGAACAACAGTATGGGGAGTCATGGAAGGTCATAAATGAGATAAGTGGGCGCAAGAGGTCGAAGGAGGGACAGGTTGCAGGCTGCAGCCCGGAGGAGAGAGTGACCTCCTGGTTCACCCACTTCCGGGATCTCCTAGGCACACACCCGACAGTGGATGGAGCCGAGAAAGTGATAACTGCAGTCCTCACAAATCTCAAAATTGACGATGGCCCCTTTACACTCAGGGAGTTCGCCACAGTGAAATCCACTCTGAAGCAGGGGAAAAGTGCTGGGCCAGACGGCATTCCCCCAGAGGTCCTTAAGAACTGCGACCTTGACGACATCATCCTGGAGATATGCAACCTAGCTCTGATGGAAAACAACAAGCCTGATATTTGGTCCCTCTCTAACATCATCCCAGTGCCTAAATCTGGAGATCTCTCGAAGCCAGACAACTACCGTGGCATCAGTCTGACATGTATCATTGCAAAGATGTACAACAGCATGATACTGAACCGGATAAGGGGCGCTGTGGAAGGCGTCGGTCTCAGCAGCGGATCAGGGCGATTAGCGGCCACGCCTACTGGCAGAGCAGCCAGCGCACGCACCGGTCTGGTGTTGCTAATCACATCGGTGTGCTTTAAAACTGCTCTGCTCTCTTCAGTAGGTGGCTGGAACAAGGAAGAGAGCAGAGCAGTTTTAAAGCACACCGATGTGATTAGCAACACCAGACCGGTGCGTGCGCTGGCTGCTCTGCCAGTAGGCGTGGCCGCTAATCGCCCTGATCCGCTGCTGAGACCGACGCCTTCCACAGGCGCCATTGACCCCCACTTGAGAGAGAACCAGAATGGCTTTAGAGAGGGGAGAACCACTGTATCCCAGATCTTAACCTTAAGGAGGATCATCGAGGAGGTGAAAAAGAACAACCTGACAGCGGTGCTGTGTTTCATTGATTTCAAAAAGGCTTTTGACTCAATACACAGAGGCGTGATGATGAAAATCCTTAAGGCTTACAGTGTCCCTCCCAACCTACTCCGAGCCATAGGGACCATGTACACGGGAAAAAGAGCCAAGGTAGTAACCCCAGATGGCAATAGCGAGGAGTTTGACATCCTGGCGGGGGTGCTGCAAGGGGACACCCTCGCCCCTTTCCTCTTCATTATAGTCTTGGACTATGCACTTAGGCAAGCTATCAGTGGACGGGAGCAGGAACTCAGCTTCACTATTACACCTCAGAGGTCTAGACGAGACCTGGACTATGCAGATGACATCAGCCTGATATCTGACCGTGTGGAGCAGGCACAGGAGCTCTTGACCAGAGTGGAGACAGAGTGTGCCAAGGTTGGTCTTAGGCTAAATACAAAGAAAACCGAGGTAATCAACTACAACATCCTCCCGGACCATCCACCTCTAATGACAACAGGGGGCACTGCTCTGAAAGAAGTCAATGACTTCAAATACCTGGGCTCATGGGTCAACTCATCAGAGCAAGACCTTAAAGTGAGGAAGGCGCTTGCATGGAAGGCTCTGAACGGCATGGCCAGTGTATGGAACTCCAACCTCCCCCGAAACATCAAGCTAAGCTTCTTCTATGCGACCGTGGAGTCCGTTCTCCTATATGGCTGTGAGAGCTGGACCCTGAAGTCCACCCTACAGAAGTCTCTGGATGGGTGCTACACCAGAATGCTGCGTGTAGTACTAGACATCAACCAGAACGAGCACGTTACCAACTAGCATCTGTATGGGGGGCTAACAAGGCTGAGTGAGAAAGTAGCAGTCAGAAGAATGAGACTGGCCGGTCATTGCCAGAGACACCGGGAGCTCCCAGCCAGCAAGCTGGTGCTGTGGGAACCAACACACGGGCATCGATTACGAGGGCGTCCCACACCAACATACATGGACGTACTAAGGAAAGATGTAGGAGCTGAAAATGCTGGCGAACTAGCCAGATGCATGGAGGATGGAGATGATTGGAAACGCCGCTGGAGGACTCGTCTGAGGACGACATAGAGGCTCTAGGATTGCATTACATGGACATCAGTAAGCATGCCTGGCTAGCATTCATATGCCAATTTCTCATGTCACTGCTGTTTTCAGGGAATGTACCTCTCTAATATTACATGCCTGAAATGTTTTCAATGGTGGAATTATTCTCTGGGTGATGTTGTGCAGTCATCATGAAGGGGAACAGTGGAAAGAGCCTGGACTGTGAGGAACACAGCAAAAAGGGATCAGGTGTGCTTAACCCTGCACCCCTGATAACCATATGTTTGTGATCATTTAGCTAATCTATGTTGACAGATTTGATTGACTGACTTTGATTTATGGTGTTGGCCATTCAAAGCTTTCTCAAAAGCAAATACATTCTTAATCTTAAAGGTCTTTAATAATTACATTAAGTCCATAATTAAAGTGTGGTCTATTGTATGAGCTCTTTACTGACACACATTTTCTGTAGTTCTGGTAGTCTGAGGTAAGCTGCAGCATGTAGAATGGTTACAAGGAGCTACAAGGGTTGGCTACTTCAAATAGTTGAATAAAATATATTCAAATGATTAATAAACATAACAATATTTACTGTTAAGAGCAAGTCACGTTCAACATGGTTAAGAGTCTGGTTAAGTGCAGATCTTGTATGGCTAAACTTGTACCTTCTTCGTGCTTGAGCACCTGCGAGATATGGCTGGTTTCCACTGTGGTCTTGAAGCCAAACCACAGTGAGAGGAGACTGGAAAATGTGCAGGAGCCAATGGAATGAATGGCGATTGTAGAAAGAAAACAGGTGGCAGTATAATGTGGTCAGTTATTTTAATGAGTTCCATGGTGGCACACATAGTCTTGGGTCTTACTCATGGAATTGTTACTGCCTTGCATTTTTTTATGTGTCTGTGGGAAACGAATCGGATTGCACTGGCTATATCTGGAATAAAGCAGTTTAAAATGTGTAATTGTTTACAACTTTTTCACAAACATTGGAATGCATTATAGAAATCGGAGCTCCTATCAAAAAATCTGTGATAGTTGTGTCTCCCGCACAGATTTTTGTTGTATCTGCAAACTGTTGTGAATAATATAATTTTTGTGAAAGGGACAAAGATTCATCATGCCCTGAGAAGGCCCAAAGTTTTTAAGTGCTTGTAAGGGTTTGTAAATAATTTAGCATTGCTGAAGAGTATGTAAGAAAACATGAAGTCAGTAGCTTGTAGGATCTGTGGAATAGCATATAGCTGGCATTAGAGCAGTTTCTAAGTGTTTTGCTCTTTATTCGCTTAACTGCCAGAGAAGCCATGCTATAATTGCAAAATCATTAGTTGTTTCTCTGGCCTACACAGTCATACTATTCTTAACAGAAGTAGTTATGCTTAAGTTTTCCTTTGTCCTTGTTAACCACAGAGGATAAAAGGGAGGTTAATTAGGCTGCAACAGAGTTTTGCATCTTCGTCAGAGACTTGTAAAAGGCACGGAGTCAACCAAATAATGAATTGCATGCATGTGTGCGCCATGGAGTTTTCACATTTTTATTGTAATAATTATTCATTATTATTATATTATTACATTCATGTTATAATTTGCAGACCTGCATAATGTAGTTATTTTCATTTTCATTCACACAATTCAATAATTACATGCTTAAATCAGCACATAACTTTGGTTTATAGCAGTGCAAGTGGTTAGGGCGTGATGTAAGAGTAGAGCCTCGGCCTCTCCCACTCTGTGCCTTCCAGCCGGAGACAGTGAGTTAATCAGGGTGGTTTTACAGTCCTAGATGTAGTATAGATGATCGACATTTACCTGAAGTGGTGGATTGCTAACTTGGGTTATGGCACATTACAAAGTTATAGGAATATATTAAAATGCTGATTGTATTGCCAATTTGCCAATTCATTCAATTCAAGTATCCTATATGACTGGTGATTGTGACAAACTGGCATGTTCAATGCTACGCCTAATTCACTCTTCGTTTACACATGTGAAGGAAAGCTACATTGAACACTTTTTTCTGGAAAGGGTTCTTGGTCCTGCTGAGTTTGCAAAAATCTAGAAAAACCCTGACCTGAGGTTTTCTTATGCGAACAATGTAATGAGACTCTAACCACTGTTCCAACTCCAGTGATCTGTTCAGTACTGTACATTCTCTAATCCCAGGCTACTTATCTGGGAGGGCTCTAGCAGTGTCTAGCAGAACAAATTGTATTATTTAACTATAAGGTTCCATTAACTAACATGAGCAAATACAGTAATTGACTACTGTGTTAATATGAGTGCATCCAAACTTTGGGTGTTAGCTTATTTGCTTGCTTGCTGGCTGTGGCTGGCCCAAAGCTACCAACACAAAGCAAACATGGTAATATTCTTCTTATGAGATTGACTGATATGTTAAGATGTAAAAAATAAAAAAATAACAAAAATGTGTAGCTGACAAGGAATTTTTGTTCACTTGATGACAGGTCAGGGAGGACAGCAAGATGACTAACCAAGCGGCTAGGGGACTGAGTGGTGTCTTCTCAGCACGCCCCCAAAAGCTCCACACTTTCACTTTACTGTCATATTTCCTTTATCATTCAAATTCCCATTCATCATCCTTACATTTGGCAAACTGCATACACAGCACAACACCATCCAAAACATGCTGCCTCTTGCCGTTCATAACAGTTTCCATAAACCTCCAAGCTTCATGCTCATCATAAATCTCTCCCTTAAGAGTGTGGTTTGTGCATCATAACGGGCTGATCATTAATGCATTCCAGCACATTCCATTTGGATTAGCATAAATGTTGACTTGAATGCCGCTCTTACATAAAGTGTTACCCCCTGTTATGAAAATCGGACATAAAATATGTCACTCAGCGTAAGCATCAATTTTCAAAGAGTCTGATTAACCCTGAACGAGCCTGTTTATAGTCAAACTGTAAGAACAATTCTGTGGAGATGGATATGCAATATATTTACATATATGTTGCTGTCACATATTGGAAGGGTAAGCATACCCTTTGCTTGTATGTGTTAGTCAAACTGCCAATTGCATAATGATATCAATTATCAGTCACTCACAGAGCGTTTTATATGAATCACCTCAGGCTGGATTTATATGACACAAATCATAGTTTTTTGGGGGGGGGGTTTTCTTCTAATTTTGTTTCAGATGTTTTCCAGTTTTTTTGTCTGAATTTAGTAGGCAATTGTACCCTCTTTCTACTTCAACTATCCCCCCCTTGTACTACGAGCTCACCGCCACAGCTCTGGGACCAGCAGTGACAAAACCTACCAAGCTGTCGACCATAACTCTGATACACACAGAGCCACTCTTGTGATGAGCTCCTGCCCCCTCCCCTGGGAAGCACAGCCAATTGTTGCCCCTGAATGGGACTCCAGGCCAAATAACACAATTCACTTTTTAAGAAAGAAAACTACTGCTACACTACCGTCTTATTCTGAATGTATGGCTAAAACTGCTTAAAAAAAACTACTTTTGAAACATAACTGAACAATTTATTCCAATAATTTTGTGATCTGGCAGCAGTCACATAGCAGTTACTCAGATTTCAAATTAAAATGCCTTTTATTAAATCATTTATTTTACTGAAAAGGAAAGGAAAAATAAATATGTGGCATTAATAGATTATGCATTGTATGAATATTTCAGGTTTTGACAGAACCAAAAGTCATTCTTAGAAACAGAGTGCTTCATTATTACATGTGAAGTATTTAAACAGCATTTGAATAGGGACTATGCCTATGGTTATTCGATATTCGATTCGATATGCTTACAAGCAGGATGCACTGTAATTTTGGGTGAATTAAAAATATGTTTATATAAGAATTATAGTTTATAATGAAATGTATTCAATATAACTCAATTTGACCAGTAAAATCTGCCTCTCCTCTAATGTAAACTGAAATAATCTGTAAACCTATCATTCTCCTCTTTCTAAGAATGACTCAGTGAAAACAGTAAGAAGAGGTGTGTCCTCTCATTCCACCATTGAGAAGGCAAAAGTGGCTAATCATGGGAAATAATTGCAATGAGATGCTTCTAATCACATCAGAGTGTAGCAGATGTGCTATAATCACATGCGTGCTCACATGCTCCTGCTGTCATCATAACCACTTGTGTGATGTAATTTTCACTGTAACAGAGGGCTGTTTGTGAGCCACTGGTGAGACGTGTCATACCTGAGTCTTATCTGCTTCGAGCCACAGCAATCATACACATTATTATACAGGAGAAAGCTGAAGTAGAAATAGTTTTCCATGAGGATCATACTCTGGGGTGGTAATTACAGTGGAATGATCATTACAGGGCAGTCTCTCTTTGAGCAAACAGTGATAATTTCCAGAAACCAAAATGTACATACAATCAGTGGCCACTTATTAGGTACACCTTTCTAGTACTGGGTAGGACCCCCCTTTGCCCCCAGAACAGCCTGAATTCTTCATGGCATGGATTCAACAAGGTGCTGGAAACATTCCTCAGAGATTCATGTCCATGTTGACATGATAGCATCATGCAGTTGCTGCAGATTTGTTGGCTGCGAATCTCCCGTTCCACCACATCTCAAAGGTGCTCTATTGGACTGAGATCTGGTAATTGTGGAGGCAATTGGAGTACACTGAACTCATTGTCATGTTCATGGAACCAGCTTGAGAGGATGTGTGCTTTGTGACATGGCCCATTATCCTGCTGGAAGTAGCCATTAGAAGATGGGTAGACTGTGGCCATAAAGGGATGCACATGGTCAGCAACAAGACTCAGGTGGGCTGTGGCATTTAAACAATGCTCAATTGGTATGAAGGGGCCTAATGTGTGCCAAGAAAACATTCCCCACACCATTACACTACCACCACCAGCCTGAACCGTTGACACAAGGCAGGATGGATGCATGGATTCATGTTGTTTACACCAAATTCTGACCCTACCATCTGCATGTTGCAGCAGAAATCAAGATTCGCCAGACCAGGCAATGTTTTAACAATCTTCAACTGTCCAGTTTCGGTGAGCCTGTGCCCACTGTAGCCTCACTTTCTTGTTCTTAGCTGACAGGAGTGGAACCCAGTGTGGTCTTCTGCTGCTGTAGCCCATCCACTTCAATGTTCGACATGTTGTGCATTCAGAGATGCTCTTCTGCATACCACTGTTAAACATGTGGTTATTTGAGTTACTGTCACCTTCCTGTCAGCTTGAACCAGTCTGGCCATTCTCCTCTGACCTCTGTAATTAACAAGATCTCCTCTGACCTCCGGGCGCCCGACAGCCGCTCCTTGCGGTCTCACCTCTTCTCTGTCCTGACCCCTCGGTCGGTGGTGGAATGATTATTAATAATAATAATAATTTTACTAACCTTTTTAAGTTTTTAAGTGAATAAAATATGATCTGTTTTCCGATCATGTTATGTACGTCTAAGAATGTTTAGGACTATTTAATTGCTTTAACTTGCTTTGCTTGTTAGGTGCATTAGTTAGCTAACGTTAACTTACTAACTTACATTACTTTTCCTCCTAGCACTGTACTGAATCATGTAAGGAACAGTTCAACTGAGCAGCAAATAACAGAACAGTGCTATATAGTTTGATCAAAAGGTAAATTGTATCCTAGATTATGCTGGGGCATAAACGATGTAATCAGCATTTACTGAAACTGGATCACTATGCAAATTACCTAAGGCTTTTTGCATCAATCATTGGGCCCAAAGCCAGATTTGTAGCACAAATGACTATGCAGAAATGGAGCAGTTTATTGAATGAGGGCAATTTTTTCCTGGTGGCAACCACATTTGATACCTGAACATGTTTTGGTTTGTGGGTTTTTTTTGGGGCCCAAATCAGTGGTGTGCAAACCAAAATAACAGGTGATCCTTTCAGGCCTTTTAAAGATATGGAATGAGGCATCCGAATATTTTCACTTGCAGGATGAGGTATAAGAACATATATGAGTGTGAGAGACAAGTCAGGGAGCCTGTTACTCAAATTGCTTCGATATGCATTGACTAATAATCTCTTTACATCCTCACTAATAATTGTGTTTTCATTTAACCACATGAGATAAATGCATGACCTCACTCATTGTCATTTGGGACGTATCTTCCTCCATGCTATGATAAGAATGCCAGTACAATAATGGATCTCTGTTTGTGAATCAGATAACAGAATTTATTTCCAATAGCAACAATACACTGTTACTGTTATCTAGAAAGGAGATTTAAGACTTCGTTTTTTCAAGGTTAACACTCATAAGTCTGCATAAGCACTCTCTATAGTGCACACATCACGGTTATTCTTCTGGACCTCACGAACAGAACATTCTCACATTACCATAATGTTATGAGAAAGGCATGCATTCCCATGTTCCCAACAACTGCCAACTAATTATTAGAGCTGAAGAGAGCAACACAAGCAGGCACATAAACAAACACACACACACACACAAATAGGCACACTAACACACACACACACATCAAATATATAAAAGAATACCTGGAATGCCCATGGGGACTGCATTGTTTGCCACACATCATTAGGACGATGGTTTCTGTAGAGCATAATTACCTAAGTTAGCATTTCCTATTTCACAACTGCGCAGCAATGCAACACTCTGACACTGTTTCTGTGTCTGTGTGTGTGAAATACCACCCACGGTATGCCCAACCCATAACCTTGGAGGCCCTGCTTAAAGGATGGAGAGGAGGTCTGTTTCACATGACTATGTTTCAGAGAGTCCCTGTCGGATTGTGGGCAAGTGTTTACCTCAATTCTTAAATAATTGGGGTCATTCATGGTTAATGGGGGATTAAAATCCCATATGTATCACAACACAGACACAAACCTGCTTCTGTGAGTTTGTGTCCCTGCTGCAGCAATCTGCAACAGTTACTTGAGGGAACCAATAATTGACACTTTTACCTACCACTTGGACTTGGTCCACATATGGACTTTTATGGTGTTTAAAAAACTACATCATGGTAATCACCTTACAGCCAGCAATTTAGTTATTTCATGTTGTATTTGTGCATCCCCTCTTCCTTGTACAACATGAGCAAAAATAAATGTGCCAGAAGCTCAGTAGGAAAGTGTATGTGTGTGTTTGCATGTGTGTGTTTGTGTGCATGCATGTGCATGTGTTTGCGTGTTTTGGCAACCCACAGTCTAACCAAATTTTTCTAACCAAATGTTCTGCGGCCTTATAAGCCAGGTTCAGCTTCCCAGAATGCACTCAAGTGTAACTGCTGAAGTCCAGGGCTGATCATTGCATTAGCATTTACAACATGGCTGAGAACATCCTCCGTTGACACTAAGTTGTGCGTAGTTTGAATTATTTTATATATTTTTTGTTCGGGATTATGATGATAATGACCAAATTAAACACTAAAGAAGCACCTATAAAAGGGTGATATGGGCATTTTGTGTATTTATCTATTCTGTAGGAAACATTGTTAAGATATATTCCTTGCAAAATTTTTGTAAATTAAAATGGATGTTTTAAGTCAATCATGAAATGTAGAACTCTGCTTACATCCGAGAGCGATTTACATTTACATTTTAAGCATTTAGCAGACGCTCTTATCCAGAACGACTTCCAGATGTGCATTAATACATGGTAGGAACAATCATAGTTCGCGCAAGAGATCAGTGTAGTAATACAGCGATAGACATCATTGCAGGCAGCTGCGTATTTTTTATATTTTTTATGAGGAATAAGCAGGGATACATAGTGTAGAGCAAGTAGGCAGTGGTGATGACAGTTAGCTAGATGTACAGAATTCAGTGGTAGTGGAGTCTGAAGATCGCAAGTGATTCTGCGGTCCTGACCGATTGCGGAAGGTCATTCCACAACCGGGGGGTCAGGACAGAGAAGAGGCGAGACCGTGAGGAGCGGCCTCCCCAGTATGCCAGAGGAGGCGGAGCGGAGGGATCTGGCTGGGGTGTAGGGTGTGATGAGTGTCTGGAGGTATGGGGGAGCAGTACCTCTAGCCGCTTGAAAAGCAAGCACCAGTGATTTGAATTTGATGCGTGCTGCGATGGGGAGCCAGTGCAGAGAGGAGAGTAGAGGGGTGACGTGGGTGAACTTGGGTTGATTGAACATCAGGCGAGCAGCAGCATTCTGGAATAGTTGCAGTGGCTTGATGGCACAAGTCGGTAGGCCTGCCAGCAAGGAATTGCAGTAGTCCAGACGTGAGATCACCAGGTCCTGGACCAGGAGTTGTGCGGCCTCTTGGGTGAGGAACGGTCGGATGTTGTGGAGGGAGAATCGGCATGTCCAAGTGATCGCTGCAATGTGGCCCGAGAAGCACAGCTGGTCGTCCAGGCTCACTCCAAGACTCCTGGCAGACTGGGACTTGGGGAAGATGAGCCGGACAAACTATACAATTAACATTAAGCACATTTATATGATATATAACACAGACATGTGTTTGCTCCTGTCTCTGTAACAGCCATATAGGAGTCGAAGGGCTTAATCTCCAGGACTCGCGACATAGAAACCATACCATGGTGAGCGTGGTACCCTGAGATTCAAGACTTTAAGCATTCGCTGTCTGTATACAGTCCAGCTACTAAAGACATTCCAAGTCCGCTACTCTAGTGATGATGCAGGACTGACTACGCAGCACAGAGGGACTGATGGCGTCTCCCATGCCAATCGCGGCGTGTGAACAGTCCTTGTGGCCTTGCTCCTGGCTTATTAAACCTTCTCTTACTAGCGTTAAAGGGGAAGAAGACATAGATTGAAACAATGCTTTTACACATTTATTTATTTATTTATTAGCAAAACTCACAAAACAGACATTACATAATGCCTATGAGAGAACCTACAAGACAAGACAGTAGAACACATTCCCCAAACATGCAAAACTAGAGCGTAGAGCGCCCGGAGCCTTTGTTAGGCGAATGAACTCCCCAAGCTGGGTTTTACTCCTTCCTTTATACACCTGTGACCAGCCTAGACAGTACTCCACCTGTTGGTTGTTCTAAAAATAGTTGACATATTTGGTCTGATTGCTGGTTTATTGGGTTAGTGGGATAGTGGGTGTCCCCCCACTGTGAGGGTATGCTGACTTTATTATCACAGGACAGTCCCAAATCCGGCGGCACGGTGGTGCAGTGGATAGCACTGTCGCCTCACAGCAAGAAGGTCTCGGGTTCGAATCCAGGCCGGGGGCCTTTCTGTGTGGAGTTTGCATGTTCTCCCCGTGTCCGCGTGGGTTTCCTCCGGGTACTCCGGTTTCCTCCCACAGTCCAAAGACATGCACGTTAGCCTAATTGGAGAGTCTAAATTGCCCGTAGGTATGAGTGTGTGAGTGAATGGTGTGTGTGCCCTGCAATGGATTGGCGACCTGTCCAGGGTTTATTCCTGCCTCTCACCCCTATGCATGCTGGGATAGGCTCCAGGCAACCCTGACCAGGAATAAGCGGCTTAGACAATGAGATGAGATGAGTCCCAAATCCTTTGGTAGCTGTTTGTTCCCAGGATAACCATCTGTTGGATAATTGGTTCTCCAGGTAACATAACAGTGCAGGGACGGAGAGGACAGGCTCAGGAAATCACAGCCAGCTCCTTCCATCTCTACAATGGTCTCTTTCAGTGTGCCAGGGGACAAACAACAAGCTGGCCCGCCTGGGCTCCCCAGATGACCACTATAAGAACATGATGAGGATGTATAGCAACTGCACAGTGCTGCTGGAGAACCTCGAGATCACCTACACCAAGGAGCAGCATGACCTCTCCTTCCTCAGGGTACGCCCCATATCAACACAGACATGACCTCCTAACCCTAACGCCAACCCTAACCCTAACCTACACCAAGGAGCACCATGACCTCTCCTTCCTCAGGGTACGCCCCACATCAACACAGACACTATGGCATGTCATGTGGCCTTTTGTTGCTGAGTTAAATTTGATTAATTATGTGTGCTTATGAATATTTATTAGCATAAAAACGTTAACGTGTATCAACGTCAATCACACAAGCAAGAAAATGTCACATTATCATCTCCAAGCATTGCTTGCGTTGCTTGAGAGTGAAACCCTAGTTATGCTATGTTGCAGATATGCAATGATGCGCACTTCACATTGCTCAAACTATAAAGAGCAGGCTCTGAGAATTCCAGGCCACCTAATCCCTGTTCTTTAAACCACCTAGACACACACCCAGCCCACCCCACTCCCTAGGTCTGACATCCTAAACCACTACAAGCCACAACACCTTGGTCTCTGAAACAGACACAAATGAACATTCCATACCCCAGTAACTTTGTTCTCATCCATATGGCTTGAAGGGGTCTTATTGATTGTCTGTGCATGTACGTGCACGAGTCAGCATCTGCTTATCTGTTCACTTATGTGTTTGTCAGTTTGTCTGTCTTCTGTCTGTCAGTTATCATTATAAGTTATGGTATACTGTATGTATCTGCACTAGGGTGGGCAATAAAGAAAGAAAATAATGAATAGGGATTTTCTCATTACTGTAAACTGAAGGGTAGATACTATACACTGGATATGTGTAATATATATGGGTCCATTCAATTAAAGCACTGGCCTGCAACATATTGGTTTAGATCAACATTTGTCCTTAACTGTGTTTCACAACTAAATATAAGGGGGGGGATAAAAACATACAGGTAACTGCCAAAATAATGGGAACATCAACATAGTGTCATAATAAGGACACCAGGAGCCACCAAAATGGCTTCAATGCACCTTGGCATAGATTCAGCAAATCTCTGCAACTCTTTTGGAGGGATGCAACACCATTTTTCCATGAGAAATTCCATAATTTGGCGTTTTGTTGATGGTGGTGGAAAACGCTGTCTCAGGCACCACTCCAGAATCTCCCATAAGTGTTCAATTGAGTTGAGGCGGCCATGACATATGGTTTACATCATTTTCAGGCTCATGAAACCATTCAGTGGCCACTCGTGCCCTGTGGATGGGGGCATTGTCATCCTGGAAGAGACCACTCCCATCAGGATAGAAATGCTTCACCATAAGATGAAGATAATCACTCAGAATGGAATTGTATTTATTAGCATTTACCTTGCCTTCTAAGGGGTCGAGTGGATCTAAACCATGTCAGGAAAATGCACCTCACACCATAAGAGCGACTAGAATGATGCGACTAGAACCATTAATTTCAATAATAAAGTGTTTCCTTTATTTTTCCTATTATTTTACAGGCAGTTACCCGTAGTTTAAGGAGTTAATTTTTGCAATTGCTTGTCAAACTGTTTCTGAATAAAAAAACACTTAGTTTAGGACAAATGTTGATTGAAACTGAGGCCATTATGCTTTCCTCACAGATGATCCAAGAGGTGGGTGGCTACGTGCTGATCGCCCTCAACGAAGTGGCCACCATCCCGCTGGTGAACCTGCGCATTATCAGAGGACACACTCTTTATGACAACAAGTTCGCCCTGACCATCATGTCCAACTACGAGACTAACCATACTTCCAAAACACAGAACATCACCAAGGGAGTGAGCCAGCTGTCACTCAGGAGCCTCACTGGTGAGTGATAAAGTCCCATGCAGTGTGGCCCATGGAGATGGCTGTCCCAACACTGCATAATATCTTAATTTGTTGACATTAAAGGTCCGTGTGTCATAAGCCCAGGTTTAGCTATTTATAATATAATCCCCACAAATGCACAACTGTATCTAAATATTTAAATCCATCATCTATTTATATTTGAATATTACTTGCTTGCCATAACACTGTTACACACCACATGACAAATCCCTGGATGTGAGCAGAGCAGCCAATGGTAAGAAGTGGCAGAGGAGTGGGGTTTGCCAGTCTCTGGACCAGATCTTTATTTTTCTGTCTCTCCCCCAGACACGGGAGAGAGAAACAGTGGGAGACCAAAATAAAAACAAACACAAAACACAAAAAAGTCTTCACCCTACTTGCTACAAAGCTTTTGAGCAAAAACAATTCACTAAAATAACAAACTGAAATAAACAAAACTAAATTAAAGCCCGCCTTCTCCAAGGGGGGAAACTAACCCTTCTGGGGAAAACACACAACAAACAGACAGTGCCACCGTACCTCTTCAGTCCGGAGTTCTACTACAACCTCAACAGGCACACACATATTCAGTGACTTTTCAAGTGCTTCCCAAACCCATGCACACAGAGACACAAACGTTTCAGTCCCAAGTTCTGTTTTAACACAAACACAGAGACCCTCGCCACTCATCACAGTGAGAGGCAACCAGCCCTGAGACAGTCTCCACTCTTTCAGTGAGAGTTCTCGGGCCGTTGTCCAGAAACACTCTCCACTGCCCTAGTGCGACTTCTCTTCCAATCACACCAAGGGAGAGAGGTGGACACTCTTCCAGTGCACCCTCTCTCTCTTTCACAGTCACACCGAGGGAGAGAGGCAGACACTCTTTCAGTATGCCCTCTCTCGCTCCCTTTCCCACTCAAACAAGAAGCACTCTACTCAGTCACTTTTGACAAACGCACACAGAACTCAACAAAGACTGCCTCCCAGAAGCTTGGATTACAGACCATGCACGACAGAGTCACATCAAACACTAACACTCACAAACAACATGCCCATGTGAACGACAACCCACAAGTCTATGATACACACACATGAATGCAAGACGAACACTTCTCAAGACACACACACACATGAATGACAAGACTAAGACTAACTAATCCCCCACTCGCTCCACCTGCTCTTAAATAGACTTACTTTCTGCCTGGCTCAGGTGGGACTCGTGAGGCAATCACCTGTCTCTCATTTACACACCCAATCACAATTACTCAACACCAAACAATTCACATACACCACACCCACTCACATTCTCACACACAACCAGGTAAGTGAATAATCACTTATCATCCACACCAATCAACACCAATTAAATAATGATTAAATATTTGGGACCTTTAGAACTAGAATTCCGGGCACCTGCCAACTGCGAGATTGCCAAACCTGGCCACGGAAAGTACAACTGTTCCAAAGGTCCTCCACAGCAACACCGCGGCAAAAGAGAGGCAACCCCGCAACTCCCCTGTCGCAGAGACAGATGCCCTCCACACACTGGAATCAAAGAGTCTATTCTAGTCAAATATTTTAAATATATTGTCGGGGTAGTTTTATGCATTCGATTCCATTTTTCTTTATCCTGTTTGGAAGATTCCTGATTGTGATTGTAATTTTTATGTCAGGATTTAATGTTTTTAAGGTAGTAAACCTTAAGATTCATATAGATAACCATTCAAGATTTGACATTGAATATTTTGTGTTTGAGTGAGCCAGAATCCAGAAGCAAGTATGT
This sequence comes from Aldrovandia affinis, assembly GCA_029706075.1. Taxonomy (NCBI): domain Eukaryota; kingdom Metazoa; phylum Chordata; class Actinopteri; order Notacanthiformes; family Halosauridae; genus Aldrovandia; species Aldrovandia affinis. Next base: position 223,495 of record JAINUG010000329.1, read on the forward strand.
ATAGCATGGAGACATTTACATGCTGTCGGAATAGAAAATTCTTATACCATCAACACCAAACCACTAAAACACCAAATGATGGAATTTCTCGTGGAAGAATGGTGTTGCACAGTTGCAGACACTTGTAGAATCTAGGCACATTGAAGCTGTTCTGGCAGCTTGTAGTGGCCCAACGTCCTATTAAGAGACTTTATGTTGGTGTTTCCTTTAGTTTGGATGTTACCTGTATTTCTTCACTGTTATAACCTGTTAACGATCGGGATCATGAAGGTATAAAACATTTGTTCGAAAGATTAATGTAGGGCAACATGCATCTCTGCCTGAAATGAGAATCAGTTGTGAGCTCATAGTTAATAGAGAATAAGCTGTTTAATTATAGTAGTAAATTGGAAGCATGAAGGCTCCATGCTTCCATTGTACCGTGGCTGCTCTGTCCATTAACAAGGGCAGTGTTAAAATAAATGTTTATAATTACAAACGTGATTCATCTCATCTCATCTCATCTCATTGTCTAAGCCGCTTATTCCTGGTCAGGGTCGCGGGGGGGCATAGGGGCGAGAGGCAGGAATAAACCCTGGACAGGTCGCCAATCCATCGCAGGGCACACACACCATTCACTCACACACTCATACCTACGGGCAATTTAGACTCTCCAATTAGGCTAACGTGCATGTCTTTGGACTGTGGGAGGAAACCGGAGTACCCGGAGGAAACCCACGCGGACACGGGAGAACATGCAAACTCCACACAGAAAGGCCCCCGGCCTGGATTCGAACCCGAGACCTTCTTGCTGTGAGGCGACAGTGCTATCCACTGCACCACCGTGCCGCCACGTTATTCATTTGCTTTAAAAAAGTTTTAAAGTTATGGGCTGGCGGATAGCGTAGCGGTCTAACGCACCACACTTTGGCTGGTCCGGTGTGGTGTGCACTGCCTGTCAGGGACGCGGTTCGAAACCCGCGTCTCTACCAGACCGGCCCTGGTCGTCAGCACGATCGGAGGCGGCGTTTGGCTGTCCGCCTCCGGGGGAAGGGGGAGGGTGAGCTGCCACGAGTCCGTCGAGGAGCAGGAAAAAGGCGTCCGTGGTAGAGGCGGATAAATTCGGCCCGGAAATAATGTCTCGCCCCGGAGGACGGGCGGCGGACTCGTGGGGGAGGGGCAATTGAGATAAATAGAGGGTATAATTGGCAACCAAATTGGGAGAAAAATGGGGGAAAAATTAGAAATAAATTTTAATTTAAAAATTTAAAATAAAAAATAGTTTTAAAGTTATAACGGATTTGATCAGCTTTTGTCTGAAAGACTATTTGTATTTCAACCAAACTGAACTGCAGAATGATCAGGAAAGAGATCCAGTGTAGCCAAACCTATGAAAAATCATGAGTAGTGGTAATTTATAGATTTCCAGTTTTTTTACAGTGCAAGGATTACATGGCAGACCATAGTTGTGTAGCAGTGTTAAGATGGTTGTAGTGATATGACATTTTGTTTCTGCTGTACAGAAATTCTCAAGGGAGGTGTGAAAGTCACTAACAACCATTTGCTGTGTAACGTGGAGACGATACAATGGTCTGACATTGTGGACAAGCAATGGAACAATAACCTTACCATGATGGTTCACCATGAGAGCTCTGGCAAGCACTGTGAGTATGCCAGCGACATATCCTAGGAATTTAAAGGGACTATGGGAAAATGGCTATCATATGCATCCTCTTTATTATAAGAAATAAACCATTCAATGAATGGTTTAATTAGTTATTTTAATTACTTATTTAAATAGATTTATTCTGAGGGTGCAATCTGAATTTTTTTTCAATACATATCATGTACTAGGCTTTTATTTGTATCATAGGATATCTAGTCATGTAAACCCCCCAAAATATACAAGGAACAGATTACAGAACTAAGATATATGGCTCTAGTTTGGGGAGGGCAGTCCAAACCTGGACAGTATTGTAACTGCTGGTTTCGGCCATCACAAACGGAATATTTCTCACCTCCGCGCAATTTGGTAGTTTTGTGGTCAGCAATAAAGGCATTTGTGGCAACATGGGTTGGGCAGTGCAATGGGGGGTATGTCAATAAAAACATTAGGGGTGTTCAAGCTTTGTGTGTGATCATTTGTTTTTTTCCATCCACCTCTTAACTCAAACGCACGGCGTTATGTGCTAGTTTGGTCACGTTATAAATGGACACAGAAGGGCAGATAGGGCACACACATGATAAATACCCCATCACACACAGGGCAGGATTTTGATTGTCCCTAGGCCATATTAATATTTTCTCCATTATTCCAGGCCCCGTGCAACGTTTGGGCCCTAGGCCCAGGCCTTGTCGGCCTATGCGGAGATCCGGCCCGATCACACAAGAGTGTTTTGTGGATGTTATGTATTTCACCTCACTCTGAGGCAAATCGACTCATTCGTATTCAACTAAGCAGTTCAAAGTATTAGAATTTTGCACATGTAATTGTGTGAGATACTTAAAAAATATATATCCAGTCAAGCCGGAAAGTCTGCACACCCCTTTCACCCTCTCCACGTTTCATTGCGTTACAGACTTACTCTACAATAGATTAAGTTCATTTTTTGTCTCAAAATTCTACACAAAATAGCCCATAATGACAAAGTGAAAACAGGTTTTTAGACATTTCTGCTAATTTATTAAAAATCTAAATGTAAAATATCATATGTACACAAGTGTGCACACCCTTTGATATGACACCCAAAAGTGAGCTGAGGTGCATTTTGTTTCCATTGATACTGCTTGAGATGTTTCTACAACTTGATTCTAGTCCACCTGTGGTAAATTCAATTGATTGGACATGATTTGGAAAGGCACACACCTGTCTATATAAGGTCCCACAGTTGACAGTGCATGTCAGAGTAAAAACCAAGCCATGAAGTCCTAGGAACTCTCCATAGACCTCCGAGATAGAATTGTGTTGAGGCATAGATCTGGGGAAGGGTATCAAAACATTACTAAAGCATTGAAAGCACCCAGGAGAACAATGGGCTCCATCATTGTGAAAGGAAAGAAGTTTGGAACCACCACAACTCTTCTTAGAGCTGGCCGTCCGGCCAAACTCAGTAACTGGGCAAGAAGGGCCTTGGTCAGGGAGGTGACCAAGAACCCAATGGCCACTCTAAGAGAGCTTCAGAGTTCCTCTGCAGCGATGGGAGAACCTGGCAGAAGGACAACCATCTGTGCACCACTCCATCAATCAGGCCTTTTTGGTAGTGGCTAGATGGAAGCTACTCCTGAGTGAAAGGCATATGACAGCCCACCTGGAGTTCGCCAAATGGCACTTAAAGGACTCTAAGAGCATCAGGAAAAAGATTATCCGATCTGATGAGACACAAATTGAACTTTTTGGCCTGAATGCCAAGTGCTACCATAAAGGTCTGATTGATGGAGTGCTGCAGAGATGTTTGTCCTTCTACCAGGTTCTCCCATATTGTTCATGAACACATTTTAATATATGTGGCTTTCATGAAAATACATTTGTGCCACACGTCTCTTCCTCTTCCTCCTCCTGGACACCTGTATCAGTTTCCTATTGTGAAAAGCACTTTTCTGTATTTATATTATTTTTTTTGTATTGTGACAATTCCATAAATTATTAAGATATATTAATAAACAAGTGGCATATGCATAGCATTTTGTCTTAAAAGTGCCCTGTTTCTCTGGGCTATTGTGTTTTCTTGGCCACACCATGTTAGAACTGTAACTGGTACGAAACTAATGAAAAACACATGTATGCAACATTGTCCCGCAGGCAGGAAGTGTGATTCTGGGTGCTTCAATGGTTCCTGCTGGGCTCCAGGCCCAGAACACTGCCAAACCTGTAAGCTCTGATACACCCCATTCTGATACACCCCATTCACTCAATATGTTCTCACAACCTGTTCATAAATAGAGGGATTTTAGACACCATGTTACATTACATTTTAAGCATTTAGCAGATGCTCTTATCCAGAGCGACTTACAAGATGTGCATAAATACATGGTAGGATCAATCATAGTTTGCGCACAAGATCAGTGCAGTAATACAGCGATAAACATCGTTGTTGGCAGCTGCATACCCTACCTGTAACACTGGGAAGGAAAAGGTTAGAAAAATATATTTTTATTTTATTTAATTAAATGAGTAGGCAGGGATATATATACAAGAAGTGTTGAGCAAGTAGGCAGTGGTGATGACAGTTGGTTAGAGTCTGAAAAGGTGGGTTTTCAGTCTCTTGCGGAAGACAGTTTAGATTGGAGGGATTTAGAGTGTTTTAAAAATGTGAATAATGTCAATGCTAATTATTGAGTGAGGTTTTTTTTTTTCTCCAATTTTGACCGAAAAGCTTTATGCATATGGGATATTTGACGGGAGCTGTGTTTGGCCTCTCTGCAGTGACCAGATTGACCTGTGCTGAGCAGTGCTCCCGGAGGTGTAAGGGGCCCAAGCCCATTGACTGCTGCAATGAGCACTGTGCTGCGGGCTGCACCGGGCCCAGACCCACTGACTGCCTGGTGAGAAGTGCCATGTGACCCAAAGGAACCAGTGACGTTGTAACCTTTCCACATTGCAGTCTGTTTTGGGCAGGGCCAGATTTTGACGTTCATGGACCCTAGGCCCCGCCTCCTTTTTGGGGCCCCCAACCCCCCTCCCTCCTCTGAGTTCAACGCATCCGGCATGGCATTCTGGGAGATGGAGTTCTTAGATTTAATGTTAGATTGGAGATATGATTTAATTTATGGTATTTATTTTTTATGACTACTACTACTAGTAATAATAATAAGGATCCTGTATGATGAACATATATTTATTAAGCGTGTAATAGTGCAATATGAATTATGAATTATGAATTACGTTTGGGCACTAGGCCCAGGCCTTGTCGGCCTATGCAGAGATCTGGCCCTGGTTTTGGGTATAAAGTTTAAGCGTTAATTTATTTGTTACTTGAGCATTAAGAGTTTAGTGACATGAGCAAAATAGGAAAAACACTTTAGAATGAAGTGGGACCATAATATAGCTGCATTGTACATCACTATTAATACATTGCGGTTAGTTAATATGCACAAGTGTACAAAATGGGATGTTGAGATGGAATTATAACTGCTCACGATTACATATAGTCCTGCTTGTTAACCATCACAAATGTATTTCAAGTGAGGTACAATGTACAAACTGTACAAAAAACGTAACAGGCAATTCAATTATTTATATTACATTAAACAAATAAAGGTCATTTAAATAAATGAAATAAAATACTGAATAAATAAATGTACTTTTATTGAGTTCATGAATTTTTTTGTGGAGGAATACAACACTGAAGGAATCTTTCTCAGGGGCACATGTATATTTAAACTGTCTCATCATATGAGAGCGTGGGTTATTAGGGTTAGGGTTAGGTCACGCGGGAGAGTGTTTTCTTGGCATGTTCTGTTTCTATTTCATGCGCTCCTTCAGGCCTGCCGGGACTTCCAGGATGATGGGACATGCAAGGACGCCTGCCCCCGCCTCATGCTGTACGACCCCAACACCCACCAGCTGGCCGTCAATCCGGATGGGAAGTACAACTTTGGGGCCACATGTGTCAAGAACTGCCCCTGTAAGCTTCTCCTCTCCAGCGAGCCCAAAATAACGCAGAATATGGGTGATTTCATCAGATGATACGATAATGTCATAAGATAACGGGTTGAGGGCAGGTACACTCACATGATGTTGTATTGAGCCAGTGCCATGTTCACTTGTAAAAATCTCAGCTAAATGACATAAGCAAGAAAGGTTCAAACTGCTGTGGTCAACATTTTGTTTTTAAAATATTGCTAAACGGAGAGAATAAATCAGTAGCGATCAGAGAAAGAGGTTCTGTGTGTCACGGTTGTTCCCCTGAAATCGTAAGCCATTGTTACGATCAAGCCGGTAAGGTCTGTGGTGTCTTTTTAAAGACGCTACTCCATAGAAACTTACTTTAGTAAAAGAAAACGTTCTCGACTTCAAAACCTTCTTATTTAAAAGAACCTCTTTAGAAAACCTTATTTAGGAACCTTACTACTGTTAGTAGTTTGTTTTGGTTCTCTTTTGAGTGAGACTGTGTTTTAGGTTTTCATTTTCGTTCTTTTTGGCTCTACTAGCCTTTTCTCATTTGTTTCGGACACTCGGTTGTCTTTGGTTTCGTTGTCCGTTTTCCCTTTACCATTGGGTATCCCGGTGGAGGTTTTTTCCACCGCGTGTTTTGTTTGCTTATATCGTTATATAAGGTATTTTGTTTATCGGGTGCTTTTCGCTACCCTTACCTTATCTACTCTACAGAGTTTTTGCAGTTCGTTTGTTTGTGTCTGTGTGACACTTAGTCACCCGTTGGGTGATATTTTCTGTTCCTCCTTATTGTTCATTTCCCCCCTATCTCTCTGTCCGTCAGAGCTAGTGGTTAGACTGTAGGGCAGTACAGTCTAACTTATTGATCCCCCGGGGTTCTGCGAGTGGCACCAAGCACCAACCACCCTCACACTGTGAGAGAAATTCAATGCTCCCGCTCCAGTGTTTATGGCCTCCCAACTCCGTACTGGAAGCAATTTGATCTGAATCCTTAGTTTGTAAATAATTGGCCCCATGATTGGTCCATGTTAGGTCTCTGGGACCAATTATTTACAAACTATAGGATTTGGATCAAATCCTTCAGGGACACAAACGTACTATGCAGAACTGGAGGCCATGGACACTGTGGGTGCACTGCATTTCAGTGCAGAGAGCCTTTCATTTTGTTCTCATTTTTCTCTCAGATAACTACGTGGTGACGGATCATGGTGCATGTGTTCGAACCTGCAGTCCGGATACTTACGAGGTGGACGAGAACGGGGTCAGGAAGTGTAAGAAATGCGAGGGCCTCTGTCCCAAAGGTAGCCTTCTTCAAAGTCTCAATGTTGTAACAAGTTGAGTCACCCTAGGATGATGTAGGACATTTTTTGCCAGTGTTATTTAGGTAGCCTTGACAAAGAATTGTATTACAAGTTTTTGTTCATTTTACCGGGGGTTTTGTTCAAGAAAACATCTAAATGGATTGGTTTCAGAGTCAAGGAATATATTGTACAGGGCTATCCGAGTGCCAATTTCAGCCAAATAGGTGATGAAACAGCTAAGATAATGATATTAGATTTTGGTGGTTTTGAATGTGAGCTGTTCTCAAAACCTCTAATAGGTTTAAAACCCTAATAGATCACCACACAGTTGCAGGTATACTATCGTTTATTCCTATTTATACAATATATAATTTTCCAATGTTACATGTAATATTGTTGCTGAATGCTGCATATTGCAAGGTCGTTATTTTTTATAATAATATTGTGTTGTTTTTTCTAACCAGTTTGTAATGGGCTTGGAATGGGCCAACTTGCGGGTGTTCTGTCAATCAATGCTTCCAACATCGACTCCTTCAAAAACTGCACAAAAGTCAATGGTGATGTTTCTGTCATTTTGACCACTCTAAGTGGGTGAGTTTCTAACATCATTCAGTTGTATTGCTTATCATGTTTGTGCATGATTGCACATCAATCAATGTGTGGAGGACGTCGGTCTCGGCCACATGGGAGTGGCATGGTTGCCTGTCTTGTTTCATGTGGAGCCTTTGGAGCAGTGAGGCTTTCCGGGGGCAGGTTTGGCACTCTCACGGGGTGTGAGAGTGAACTGTCGCCCGGAAGGGAGCTCCAAAGGCCTTAATTGGTTTAATTATTATTTAATTATTTAATTGGTGTCAATCAGTCAATTGATATAGAAGTCAATTGGCTGATTGGGTGTCTGGGTGAGCATGTGAGTTGTGATTGTGATTGGGTGATTGCCTCACGAGTCCCACCTGAGCCAGGCAGAAACTAAGCCTATTTAAGAGCAGGTGGGGCGAGTGGGGGATCAGTCAGTCTTGTCGTGATGTGTGTGTGAGTGCGCGTGCATGTTTGATGTGGAATGTGGAATGTGGAATGTGGAATGTGGAATGTGGAATGAATGGAATGTGGAATGTTTGTTGGATGTTTCATGTTTGTGGAGTTTTGTGTGCGTTTGTCGAAAGTGACTGAGTAGAGTGCTTCCTGTGTGAGTGGGGAAGAGGGAGAGGGGGTGGCTTTAGGTGTCGGCCTCTCTCCCTCGGTGTGATTATGGAGGAGCGAGAGGGTGCCCTGGAAGAGGGTCCGCCTCTCGCCCTCGGTTTTAGTAAAAGAGAGCTCGCACTCGACAGTGGAGAGTGTCTGAGCAACAGCCAAAGAACTCACTGGAAAAGTGGAGGGGTCTTGGGGCTGATTGCCAGAACTCTCACTGTGGGGAGTGGCGAGTGTCTCTGGATGAATGAGTAAGAGAACTCGAACTGAAAAGTTCAAGTGTCTCAGTATGAATGGGTGGGAAGCACTTGAAAGGTCACTGGAGATGTGTGTGTGCCTGAGGAGGTTCCAGGGCAACTCCGGAGGAAGAGGCGCGGTGTCCTGTAAGTTTGGTTATTTTAACTTGTTATTTTCGTTTGTTGTTTTTACCCGAAAGCTTCGCGGCGAGTAGGGTGAAGATTTTGTCTGTGTTTGTGTTGGTCTTTGTTATATGTTAACCTGCTACTCCCATTGTCTCTCCCCCATGTCTGGGGGGAGAGACAGAAAAAGGAATAAATAAAATCCGGTCCGTAGACCGACAAACTCCACTCCGTGTCTCCTGGCTGTTCTGTTCCCGTTCAGGGTTTGTCACATGGCGTGCGACACAATGCTTTATGCTTTATTGTTTGTGTATTGCTGTTGCAGCTTCTAAATGAATGGTTAATAATTAAGCCTACAAATTCACACAGTTAGCACCAATTGATTGGTTGGTTTATCAAGCGGCTAGAGGAACTGCTCCCTCTTACCTCCAGACACTCACACCCTACACCCCAGCCAGACCCCTCCGCTCCACTTCCTCTGGCAAACTGACTGTCCCATCCCTCCGGGCGCCTGGTAGCCACTCCTCGCGGTCTCGCCTCTTCTCTGTCCTGACCCCTCAGTGGTGTAATGATCTTCCGCACTCAGTCAGGACCACGGAATCACTTGCGATCTTCTGCAAGAGACTCAAAACCCACCTTTTCAGACTCTACTACCACTGAATTCTGTATATCTAGCCAATTGTCATCACCACTGCCTACTTGTTTAATACTTTTTGTATATGTATACTTGTTTCCTCCTCAAAAAAAAAAATAAATAATTTGCAGCTGCCAACAATGATGTCTATCGCTGTATTACTGCACTGATCTCTTGCGCGAACAATGATTGTTCTCACCATGTATTAATGCACATCTTGTAAGTCGCTCTGGTTAAGAGCATCTGCTAAATGCTTAAAATGATAAATGATTGTAGTTTTTGTTATATTTTTGTAATATTTTTTTCAGTGATCCCTTTACAAAAACGCCCAGTCTGGATCCTGCAAAATTGGACATATTCAAGACCGTGAAGGAAATTACTGGTAAGACAAAAGCACAGTTTGCTCCAAATTTTGGTTGAAGGTCATGGGACCTATGTGAAGTTGGCTGATGATATCGTCCCTTTCTTGTTTCAAAGGCTTTCTGTTGATTCAAGCCTGGCCATCAAACCTAACCTCTCTGAGCCCTTTTGAGAACTTGGAAATCATCCGTGGCAGGACCAAACAGCAGTAAGTTCTACATGTTCACAGAGAAAGTATACGCTAGTTCAGATAAAAGTGTACAGAATAGGTGTGGTACAGATATGTTTCCTTTGTGTTCATACACCTTCAATTTTCATCTTATATTAACTAGATTACTTTTTTACTATTGCCAGTACTTCACATTAGCTGGGACCTGTGTTTTGACTCATCACTCAAGCTTGTCCCAATTTGTCAGATACTGCAAGGCTCTGTATTTTATCTGCCTTCACAACAAATGAAAGTGATTATTTTTATGATTTCAATAAATGGTATACATTTTTCATTAAGGTCCCAATTCTGGCTTGAGTTACCTGTGCATGAAAGGTATTACAAAGTTGTTGAACCTCCATCCATAAATGTTAATGAGATAGTTCATATGTGCTGAATGTTAAAAAGATGTGCTGGACATTTTCACGTTGCGTGTGATTCCCTTTAACTGTAGTGCAATGTGTCCTCAGGGCCGAGAAAGGGACACTGTCTTTAAGAATATCTGAGCTGGCTTCTAATACTGTGTTTATTGTCATTAACCAAGACATTGTAAGAAACTACAATTTTAATAAGAATGCTCTCAGTAAATATAGTTTTTCTGACTCTTTCTCTGTTTAGGTTTTATTAAAAACTCTGGTACTTCATTGAGCTGTGTATGTGGATTCGTATTACTGGGTCAAAAGTTGTGCAGGTTGAGATCTTATGTACCACTACATTAATTACAAGTTCTATACAGTTAGATCTTGAATAATTTCTCATTAAGGTCAGAATTATGGCCTATGTGAACAACTTTATGCCACACCCATTGCCTTTCCTCAAGCAATCCTGATTTATAACATTTAATTATGGTTTACATTATGGTCACGTTGTTAGATAAGTGGGAAAAGCCCAGCGCACATTTCCAAGATCTCGTAGTAATGCTAGAATATTGCCACAGCTTTGCAGAACCACTGTTTGTGTTTGCCAGGAGAGCAGATGTGCACAGAAAAGTGCTGATCCTCCTGTCTGCTCTCTCCCAGAGGCACGGCCAGTCTGGCTGCACTGAAGCTTTCCATCAGCCACCTGGGCCTGCGATCCCTGAAGGAGATCAGTGACGGTGATGTTGTGATAAAGGGCAACACCCAGCTGTGCTACACCAATATGGACCAGTGGAAGAGACTGTTCAAATCCGACAAGCAGCAGTCCAAGGTCGATGGCAATTCAGACCCCGCCACATGCGGTGAGTGTGGAAATGTCCACGTGTAACTGATGTGCAATTAGCTCTATGAGGAGGAGGGCCAAATATCTATCTAATGGAATTGATTATCAAGCGGTTCCGGGTACAAGCATAGACATGGAATTCAGACATAGAATGGTTTTATTAACAAGGGGAAGTAAATATATTGTGAATGCGTTGTGAATTTTGAATTTATGCATTTAAGAATTGACGCTAAAAATGAACTGAAGGAAACTACTTTTGGAATAGATCCCTCTCCTGCAAATATTATTTTGTAAGAGAGCTATTTCTTCAACCTTAAAGTGCATGTCACCCACCTTCCTGATCCCCACAGCTCAGGAGAACAACATATGTGATGAGCTATGCACAGAGGAAGGGTGCTGGGGCCCCGGCCCCACCATGTGCTTCACCTGTCGCCATTTAGTCCGAAGGGGGCGTTGTGTGGGGACCTGTAACCTCCTTGATGGGTGAGTAAGAGCTCAACATTAACATTGCCCTATATTTCCCAAATCAACTTGTGATCTTATGATTATATATCTAATATAATAATTTTCTTTAGTGTCCCTGCATTACCAAGACAATGTTTTATGTCTTCATAACATCTATTTTCATTTCATTCGGTTCTGAGAACTCAGAACACATGAAAAATTCAGCAGCCAGAATCTTAACCAGGACGAGGAGGCATGACCATACTTCTCGCCTGTGCTGGCAGACTTACACTGGCTCCCAATACCCCACAGAATACAATTAAAAACTCTGCCACTAACATTCAAAGCTTTGAACAACCTGGCCCCTCCATATCTCTGAACTTTTGGTACCACACTCAACATGTTGAATCTCAGGTCCTCAGTCCCAGGCCTCATGACCATCCCACGCACCAGGCATTGTACCTTTGGTGAAATGTTGTCCCCCGACTTTGGAATAATCTTCCAACAGACATTCGGAACAGTGAAAGTGTGGAGGTGTTTAAAAAAAGGCTGAAAACACACCTTTACGGCGGCAGATAGTGTAGTGGTCTAACACATCATATTTTGGCTGGTCCGATATGGTGTGTGCTGCCTGTCAGGGACGCGGTTCATAACCCATTTCTAAGCGACTGGCCCTGGTCATCAGCCCCGATCGGGGGCGGCATTTGGCTGTCTGCCCCAGGGGGAGGGGGAAGGCTGAGCTGGTTCGAGTCCGCTGTGAAGCACGTAAGGAGAGGGTAAATCAAAATGAATACAGGGTGTAATTGGCTACTAAATTGGGAGAAAAATGGGAAAAAATCATAAACAAATTTATTTAAAAAAATCATTTAAAATCATGGCCTTCAACAACAGCCAGTGACCCCCCCCAGCACATACACACACACTCACTCACACACGCGCACACGCACACTCACACACACTCACACTCACACACACTCACACACTACATTCATGTCCTGAATGTATCCTTATTTTACTGTTTTTTACAATCCCTTTGACACTAATCTCAATTTCCAAAACCTTAGACACAACATTCAAAACGGTCAGCACTTGTAACACAGCCTGTCCTATGTTCAAAACCTTGCATTGTGCATCTTTGAAGAAATCTTGCACTTCAGAAATCATTGGTTCAAATAACTCATTTATCATGAAATACTATAGGAACATTAGTTTAGATCACCCACACACAAGATACCGATAGCTTCACTGTTTATTTGTTTTTACAATCCTTTAATATTGCAGTAAAAAATGCTTGATACATGTTTCAATATGGATCTTTTTGTGATTCTAAATAAAGGGAGTAGTAGAGACAGTAGAAGAGACAGTGGAATCATTGAACAAAATCAGCAAGGAAAAATACAATTACAGCATAGGTTTGTTTGAATCATAGTAACAAGCCCTCAACTGCAGTGAAAATCAAAACCAAATAATGACATTCATTGGTTAGTTATTTCCATCAAGCCTATCTTGTGGATTTGTCCATAAGTTCTCATCCACATCACAGTGGATATTTTCATTTGCCATACATTGGGGAAAAAACCTTCTGGCATGGCGAATCCAGGTTTGACATTGGTCTGCTGTGATGTCATTGCATGCATCATCCATGGCCTGGAGGAGGGTGGCACGTTTGTGAGGGCGACAATCATGCACCTTCCACCACCATGCTGAGAAGAATTCCTCAATTGGGTTCAGGAAAGGAAAGTATGGGGGCAAGTACAGAGTTGTAAACAGTAGATGGGCCTAAAACCATGTCTGCACCATTTCAGCATGGTGGAACCTAACATTGTCCCACACTGTCACATAAGTCACTCCATCAGCTTGACAGACCTGCTGTAGCTCATCAAGGAAATTCACAAGAAGAGCTGCATTATAGGATCCCATAAGAGGTCTGTGTATTGTATTCAGGCAATTGAAAAAAGTGTTTAGAGTTTTTAAAAATGTGCATTTTGATTATCCATTTTGAGTTTTGTGTCTACAGTTTTGAAAAATGACCACAAGGTTCTGAAATTAGTGCCAAAGTGATTTCTCAGTCATGTTCTCATGTTCTGATGGTTTTTTGGGGGGATATTCTTTGCTTTGTGCCTCGTGCTGCTTGGAATTTTTCTTTCATCTCTCCTTGTAATGTTTTTATTTATTGTGGCTATTCCTATAACTTTGATTTAGTATCTACTATGTTCGTTTTTTTGATTGCCAAGACACATTTCTTGAAATTATGCTCCATTTCCCAAAACTCTAAACACAAATGCATATGTAGCGCTCGCGTCGATAAGCAACTACTGACTTGTATGTGGACCAATACTCCAGGTTCGATAAGAGTGGTTGAGAAATAACGAGACCATCATTTAGAAAATATAACTTGAAAATGTATTTGAAGGGATCAGTATGAAATGAGGAATTGTTTGAATCACCATATCAATAAACAATAAGTGTTTTGAATAACAATACCACAGGCTAGACACAAATTCGCACAACACCATTTAACCTGGTGCAACCTCTTTAAAATGGTGTTCACGCTCCCTGTTCAATTATTGAATTATCCGTGAGGTGAGTTCTTTTATGCCTATTTAACATCTGCTTGCGCTTTTATAGAGTATTTACCTTTATTCCCCTCAATAGCTTATGCATGAATAATATACATATGAATTTCAATGCTATTAATAGTGTTTGTGTCTATCACTTATTTATTACTACTTATTCAGCTATGATTTATTTTATAGTTCTAGAGAGGTATTCTAATAATAATTGTATTATAGTATTCTAATACCCCAACGGATGAGTGTGGTTTAAATTATAATCAACCCCCTTTAAAAGTCAGACCTTCAATCTTCAATCCGATTGAACACTTGCATGATAACCTTATTAACCATTCAGTTCAATATACACGCACAATTTGTAAACAAATCAACATACAGGTTTGATTGTAAACATGGGAAAGAAAGGAAAAGAAAAAAGAAATGGCCCTTCAATCTGAAATGACAAAGTGTTCCTTTATTGGTGAAAGTTCCTTGAACTCGGAGAAGAGAAAGAAAGCTCTTTCCTATCACTTCCGCAGGAAATAAAATACCCCAAATGGGTTGTTCCGATCACTCCAGGGTTAGCTCGCCACCTCTGATGCACAGGGGAAATCCCATTCTGCTCCACGCTTATTCCTGCGCGTGAGATCCGCGCAGAATAACCGATCCAACAAAAAAAAAAAAAAAACGCAATCAATTACCAACAGTGGCTCAACTAGCTATTCTCATAATTAACCACGTAACCATACAATAGCCCATATAAAACATAGTTAGCTGTAGCTCTAGCTAACAGATGACCACGTTACATCATTTTCAATACGAGGACACATTTCTTTCCCGGAATTTATTAAATGGCCGCCATTTACGTCTCTGCTCATTCAATTAACATTAGCTTAATTAAAACAGCAACCATAGACTAACACTCCTAACTATACAGTTACAAAACCGAAACCGTTTCATTTCTCATTTCAGTGCACAATCATCATGTTTTTGCAATGCATAAACTTCATTTCCATAATGTATATGTCCCCACATTCAGGGCTGGACTGGGACAAAAAATAGGCCCTGCCATTTGGCTCAGACCGGCCCATCCAGTGGCGTAGCGTGGGTTGCCAGCACCCGGTGCGGGGGGGGGGGTGCTACGCGAAAAAAAGCTGAGACCAGTTCGTTTATTTCGCGGACCAGGGGGGGGGGGTGCTACGCGAAAAAATAATTGCGCCCCTCGGAACACCCGATCCGTGGTATAATATATATTTATATTTTTTTTTATTAAAAAAATATATATATAAAATAATTCTACCGGCCCAAAACTAGACCGGCCCACCGGGAATCTGCCCGGTAGACTATATAGCCAGTCCAGCCCTGCCCACATTCTACGCCTAGCCCGCAATTGTTTTACAAGCTAAATCTTATGCTAGCAAGCACATTTTCTCCCTGGTCGTCAGTCCCGATCGGAGGCGGTGTTTGGCTGTCCGCCTCCGGGGGAGGGGGGAGGGTGAGCCGGCACGAGTCCGTCGAGGAGCAGGAAAAAGGCGTCCGTGGTAGATTACCGTCTCGGAAGAGGCGGATAAAAAATCGGTCCGGAAATAGTGTCTCGCCCTGGAGGACGGGCGGCGGACTCGTGGGGGAGGGTGAATTGAGATAAATAGAGGGTATAATTGGCAACCAAATTGGGAGAAAAACCCCATAAGGGTCACCACCATTTTCAGGTCGCATGTCACCCATTAGGTTATATTTAATTCCTATCCATTCCCACACAGATCACCATTTTACCTTTAGGATCACAATATCTTATTTATCAGTTAATCATAAATTAATATGCTATTTCCTTTACCCTTTACTCTGTAGTGACCTGGGTTACACATAACTGCACACTTATCTTTACAAACTTCAAACTTCCATGTCAAAACCAAACTCTCCACTCAAAGCCATGTAATCTTACATCTAAACCAAACTTTGCCTTCAGACATCACACAAAAGCCATCAAATACACACACTATAAAATAGCCATTACACACTGGTGAGATCAATTCAAAACACTACTGTAAAAACCTGTTACTGCAATGAATAATGGCGCTTATGGTTTTCCCCCAGAACAACCTATTTACATGATGAACACAATATAAGGACACAACACATTACATTTGCTACATTTTTAATTCCTCAATGTACTGTAGTAAAATAAACTGAAATTGAGTGAAAAAGTTAATGTACTGTAAAAATATGCAACTGATGCATAAAGAACGTAGAATACAGTATAATAATTTCCATGTATTTACCAATATAAACCAATGTACATAAAGAAAGAAATCACATTTATTCTGCCACAGCATCCCGTCGCTGGTCTGGGTCAGGCCAGAGATTCTCATCAACATCACAGGCAATATTAGCCCTAGCCAGGCAGCGGGGGAGAAAAACCCTTGCATGCCTTATCCACCCCTGGCAAGCCTCAACTGTAATATCTAAACAAGCCTACAAAAGTAGGCCATCATATAGCCTGTACTACAGTATATACTGCTGTAATACATAACTGTACTCAAATACTTGATACAGTATGAAAAACCATACTTGCACCATCCTCTTCCTCTACCTTCAGGTCTTTGTGGATCCATTGTTCCAAAACAAGTGAACTGACCCATGGCCCTTTTATCTACAGTGCATCCGGAAAGTATTCACAGCGCTTCACTTTTTCCACATTTTGTTCTGTTACAGCCTTATTCCAAAATTGATTAAATTCTTTTTTTTCCCTCAGAATTCTACACACAATACCCCATAATGACAAAGTGAAAAAAGTTTTTTAGAAATTTTTGCAAATGTATTAAAAATAAAAAATGAAAATATCACATGTACATAAGTATTCACGCCGTTTGCTATGACACTCAAAATTGAATTTATAAATTTATAAAAAACTTTTTTCACTTTGTTATTATGGGGTATTCTGAGAAAAAAAATGAATTTAATCCATTTTGGAATAAGGCTGTAACAGAACAAAATGTGGAAAAAGTGAAGCGCTGTGAATACTTTCTGGATGCACTGTATCTATCCATCCTGAGGTTCTGATTGGTGTGTGAACAATTTTGACTCTTAGTGTTTCCTCCTGGGGAATTGTGTGTTAATTGGGTTCAAGTTGTGATCACTTGAGTTAATAATATTGAATGTCAGTGCTTTCTAAATGAGCAAATGGTGCAGCCAGTGATATATGAAGGGATTTGTCTGTAGAGTTTTTCACAAAAAGTTAAACAGATCTGAACCATGTGTGAAAACAGTGGAATAGTGTTTATACTTTTGGGAAATGTGTCTGTCTTTTGGTAGATGTCAGTGCGTCATGGTTTGGGATGTTTAGTTAATAGTGAACCATGTGTGAAAACAGTGGAATAGTGTTTATAGAAATGTGTCTGTCTTTTTACATGGTTTGGGATGTTTAGTTAATAGTCCGAGTTACAGTGTGTAAGCGATCGAGAAAAACTGTAAGAGCCTTGAGATATCTGATATGAATCAAGCTATATAAAATAAAGGTTATTATTATTATTACTATTATTATTATTTATTGTCAGGAAATGTCTTATTTTAAATGCAAAGAAAATGGAAGAATCTTAAGAAACTGAATATTTGCATTCTTAGTGTGTTGGGGTTATGGTTAGTGGTGAATAGTTCTGAAATCACTGTCGAATCCTGAGGTTTGAGCCTTCGTACTTTCCGGATTCCCTGATTTCAAAACTGAAATGTTTCAGCCCTGACTTAATTCAACAGTAGCTCACTCAAAGTACACTTGCTTAAATTTCTATGAATGTGACATATAAATGCAAAAAAATTATAGAATAATAAAACAGCATGATCCTGTTTTCTAGATAATGTAAATATTACAGTATACTAACAAATATACCTTTACTGAAGTTAGTTTATGCATGAGAGAGCAAAAGACAGATATCTGTGGCTCTATCTGCGCAAGCAAAGCACGCAATGCATTTTCACTTACGCCTTCTTTAGGCACTGAGCCCCCATGACTGAAAAATGCTCTATAGGTTCATATTGACTAACCCCCTGAGGTCCGTGCTAAGCTTTTAATGTTTTTAGATTTTGGCATGGTCTGATATTTATCTCAATTTCATCAATTTAACACACACTTACTCCAAAGTGTTTGATATTTTTATTTGAAGGACAATCACAGCTACATTTGTATGCCATCAATAGTTTGGTCAGTATCATATGCAGCTTGTAAATAGATCTACAAACACACAAGTTAAAAATAGTAAATTTTTCTGCTGTCACAAAAGATGTGAAAGCACACACTAAACTATAGTGACGAATTGTTTTGCCAATGTGCGTTTGTTCACCAAGGTCTTGGTTATGTAAGGGTGTGAAAATAGTTTAGCACATCTGAGATCTAAATAGCTAAAAACCTGTTTTTATCAGAACTGGTCACATTTATTTCAGGCTGTGGGAGGGCTAAATGCTAAATACCTGAATATTCATTTTGGCTCTTTGTTACGTTGCAACACGCGGAATGTTTGGCGTCACAACACGCGATATTCATAGGCTATATTTTCACGAGTATTTGAAAACAAGCGAAATAAAATTAATATCAGCATAGACTGTTGCTGGCAGATTGCAAGCGTAAACACAGACAAGATGTAAAAAAATAAAAAAACAAGCGAAATAAAATCAATAGCATAGACTGTTGCTGGCAGATTGCAAGCGTAAACACAGACATACGATATATTTTATAACATTTTACGCTGTTTGAAAACTATTTTGTGTGCCTATTGCAATTTGTTACATTGCGACATGCGGAATATGTAGTCACAAGGCGCGGAATTCATATATTTTCACGAGTATTTGAAAATATACTCGTGAATATACTGTTGCTGGCAGATTGCAAGCGTAAACACAGACATACGATATATTTTATAACATTTTAGGCTGTTTGAAAAGTATTTTCTGTGCCTATTGCAATTTGTTACATTGCGACATGCGGAATATGTAGTCACAAGACGCGGAATTTATATATATTTTCCAGTATTTGAAAACAAGCGAAATAAAATAAATATCAGCATAGACTGTCCTCTTCAGTTTGTGTTGTTTATGCCGGCGTTTTCACACATGGCCCGAAGCACCTCCCCGAAATTAGCACCTCGTTAACATGTCAATAGAAGGGGACGTTACTAAAAGGTAAAAACAGAGTAAAAAGCAAGGTTTACTTTTGGTCTAATTAAGCTAATTTTAAAATCCCATTTGATTTGCCAGTGCTCAAATCGGAAAGTCGCGATTCTAAGGTTTCTGTCAATGTTTTTGCCGCGTGTGTATGATAAAATATCGCGAAGTTAGAAATAGTAATATACTTGTATTGCTGCTTGGATCGGCGCCGATCCAGCCGACCTCAGGGGGCTAAAATACTGTCATATTTATTCATTGCCATGTGAATCCACGCCCATCAGATAGGACCGTTCCAAATCAGAATATGATCAAGGACATGACCACCCAGCTGCACCAAGCTGCAAAGACATTTGACAGTATTTCAGGCCAAATTTTGTTGTTCAATTGAGTTGATGCTGGACAGTCAGAGCAATTTGGACAAATTTAAAGGAGTAATTTGTTTTTGCAGAGAGCCACGGGAGTACGTGGTGAACAAGACATGTCTGGAGTGTGACACAGAGTGCAAGCCTCTGAACAGGACCAAGACGTGCCTTGGGCCAGTAAGTTCGCCTCATATTGGACTCGTCATGTGTGCTGTTTGAGAAAGACATTTTAACACGCATGTACGTGTCCATGTGCCATTGTGCAGTATGCATCCCATAAAGGACTCTACACAGGCAGGTCTTCCTAATATATCAGTGTATTTGGTGAGATACAGTGAGCACCATAATTCATTGGACAGTGACACATTTTTTGTTATTTTGGTTCTGTACTCTAGCACTTTGAGTTTGAAAGGATGCAATGACAATGAGGTTGAAGTGCAGACATGTACACATGGGCGAAAGGGAAACAGTTATCAAAAAGAATAAGGGTAAAGTGAGAGGCGGCACAATTTAATGTATGATTTAACGGAGGCATTGCTACAAGAAATGAAAGAAATGTCTCTCTCTCTCTCCTTGTGCAACATGGCAAAAGTCTGATTGCCTTTGTTCAGTGGTTTGAGAGTTGGGAACGTAGGATTCAATCTATGCCAAGGTGCATTGAAGATGTTCTGGTGACTCGTGGTGGCCCAACGCCCTATTGAGAGACTTTATGTTGGCAACTGGTGTTCCTTTACACTGGCAGTTACCTGTGTATTAATAAATGAAACAAATATGTTTAATATAGATGCAAAGATAAACTGAAATAGCATATTTTCATATTACATATCTACTTGTATATATTTCTTCACTCATGTTTTTTATTGGTCCATTTATTAATTTATACCCACATTTATTTATAAAATTTTGCCCTCTTTTGGCCTCCATACACTCCCTCAGTGTGTCATTTTGTTTATTTACTTTGTTAACATGTCAATTGCTGTTTAAATAAGGTAGGTAAATCAGGCATCTACTTTGTAACCACTAGCAGAGCCCAGTTACTGCCTCAGACCATATTCGCCATCTATGACAGACTGTGGGCAGATCTGCTGCTAGCTCTCCTCTCTCACATTCGCTCTGTCTTGGTGGCTAGCTGCTAACTAGCCTACTCAGCTACCTTGTAGACAAAGCGAAAAACTGAGCAACCTGCTGAAAGCTGTATACACAGGCTTCAGGAAGGCTGCAGGTTTTGCAGTTGGCAATTCAGGTGATTCAAATCCCCTCCTCTAGCGTCACTCTGTTATTTGTCTTGGTAGCTAGCTTGCTAGCTCTTTTGCTGTAATGACCTTAGGCTTCTCTACCATTGGGCTGTATTCACTGCCTACTGACAGAAGGCAAAAGGTATATGGTTGGAAATTGAATGTAATCCACTGTCCTTCTTGCTCTTGCCCTGTGTCTGGATAGTTTCAAGCCATGTTTTGTCTGCTTTGAAGCACCCATGTTAGTGTTAGTAGTTAGTAGATTGCTAGCTTATTTTTCAGTAGGCTATCCAAGTTCAGTCATTTAATCATGGTTGCTAGCTAACTATCAATTATCTTGCCTTAGCTGTTATTCACCAATCTTCCAATCTTCAAATGCTGACAGCAAAAAGTGTTTGGATCAAAAGTAACTTATCACGCCCTTCCACACACTTTGCTCTGCTGTGTGTCAGTTCGTTTTTAATCTTATATATAGTTCACATAAGCAGTGTGACCTATTTTTTTCATCCTTAAGAAATGTTCTGCTTGTCACACCGGTGCCAACACCTGAGCTATTCTTGCGATTTATCACCAGAGCTTCTCCTCCAGTCCCTCTCCTGAGCCGATACGGGAGCCTAGGGGTAGTTGCATCTGCACCAAAATAGTGGACTAGCTTTGGGATGGGCCCCAGTTTCCACCTGGACCAACAGGTGGCACCACCTCATTCCGATTGACTTTTGATTAGATAATAAGTTCCAATGAAGCTCTTTGGATCTTGAGTCATCTGTATGCTGAGATGCTCCAGGGAGAACCAGGGAGAAGCAGTGGGACAAGCTCGGCACATTTAGTCGTTAGACTTCCTGTCCCGCTTTCTTTGAACATGCATCCCATTTTGCATTATCCCCTTGGTAGAGGCATGCGATACAGCTATATGGGCTAAAATATCCACATTTTCCATATTCTTAGTTTGGCATGTGTTATGTCTGGGGCATCTTGAGTTATGAAATGTCACTTGTCCTACTCTTAGTCCCACCCTCTGCCTGTGTGATGAGCATTATGCTCCAGGGGCTCTCTTCCGCCCAGGTGCACAGTTTGTTTGATCTGAGCTGCGCCACCAACTGTCACATGAGTGTGTTGTTCAGTGAACTAATCCAAGTACCAAGGGTCCAGAGCTAGATGTTAATTTGAATACGGTGTCCATTAACTCTGACTTGTTATTTTTGCTGGCAACAGGTGTGCTGGCATCCTGTTCCTAATTACATGCCATACAGAGTTGTTCTTTGGTATACAGCACAGTCACATTTTATGATACTGAATGTCAAAGACAGCTACTAGTGTTAGTAAAAATGAACCTTGTTCTCCGCTAAGTTTAATCAAAGACAGCTCCCAAAAACAAACAGGCAAGACAGGAAAGCCGTGCGGCTAAATAGCGAAAAACTATTTAAACAAGAAACAAAATAAACACAGGCAGATACAGGAATATTCTTTCAGGAAATTGGTGTAGAAAAACTAGTACGCAAAGGCAATGGGCTAAAAGTGCCGGGTTTAAAAGGAGCATTTAATCTGTAATTTCTATAATGCATGCAAAATGTCAGGGAACAACAATTGATAAACGAAACGAGGGAACACATGCAAAATTGCAGGGAACAACAATTTACAGATTGCATGCCATCCTTCAACAAATTGCACGATGTAACAAGCTATTTTATTTAGTTAGACAAATTTAAGGAGATTTCTGTAATTTTTTTATTTCACACACATGCTTGTTAGCAAGCCATCCTTCAACATTGCAATTCAAGATTATTTATTGTGTTTTTATTTACACAGAGAGGATTATTTTGTGTTGTAATCTTGGTGTAATCTTGGTGTAAACAGAATTAATATATAACAGCAGTATTACATTTTTGCAGATTATTTAACTCCTCTACTCTAATATTGAACCACAGGCTGGAGACAGGAGACGCTGTGTATATCTGTGTTGTCTATCCCCAGGGTCCTGATAAATGCACAGCGTGTGCCCACTTCAAAGATGGCCCCCACTGTGTTCACAAGTGCCCATATGGTGTTCCAGGAGAGAATGACACTCTGATCTGGAAGTATGTTGACAAGAACAAGAGTGCCAGCAGTGCCATGAGAACTGCACCGAAGGGTGAGCCTGCCAACATTGCAACAACACATTTAGGAATTATTATATACTGTACATGAAATGTACAGAGAACTGCAGTATAAAATACCTTGTCGGGCAGTTGACAATATTATTCCAGTATGCCTGCATCTGGATAGTGAACTATAGTTGTACGTATTATCATATTATACATATTTCTATTCTGGCTTCTTCTGTTCTTTTGTGGTCTCTTTGGCCCTTTTTCCTTCCTCCCCCCTCCTTGAGTCGTAAATGTCACCACCTAAGAATGTAAGACACCAGACACCACAGTTCCCAGGGAAACCCTCTATGGGCCACCTTTCTCCCCCATCTAAGGGTTTCTGCGAGGCTCAACCCCATGCTGTCATCTATGATGCAATCAAATGCTAAGGAGGTATCTGTTTTGTAACACCTCTTCACCGCCTGCCCTAGCTCACAAATCACCAAAATCACCAATGGACACTACTGCCACACTTGCACACCAAGAGGCTCTTATCAGATTAGGCGTTGATCCAACCATAAATAGTTTGAATTCCATCAGTATCACTGCCATCTTTCGCATTTCGCAGGTAACCTCTCATAGATCACAATGAGAGAGCCGAAATTCAACTTGTTTTCGTAAAAATACTACAACTTCCAAACACGCTTTAGCCGTGATTATTATTCTCGACAAACCGAACCATCATAAAGCCCCGTTAATATGTGTTTGGTTGGGCTCACTTACATTTTCACTGAGTATTTTCGGTAGTTCGATCCACCTCAACCCTACTAAGCCATTCTTGGTATGCTCTTGTTCAGTACGTTCTGACAAATTTATATATGATAAAATTATTTGGCCAACTAGCATAACAAAGCAGTTAACTAACTTGTGCTTTGCTTTATTTATTTTATTTTTGTTTCAGATTTTTTCCTGTTTTTCTTACAATTTGGTAGCCAATTACACCCTCTATTTATTTCAATTTACCCTCCCCCACGAGCCCACCGCTCATCCAGGGAGGCAAGCCAGTTTTTTCCCGTACAGGGACACCTTTCATTTTTCTTGGCGAGCCCGTGCCAGCTCACCCTCCCCCTCCCTCTGGGGCAGTCAAGCAATCACCGCCCCCAACGGGGCTCTTAGCCAGAGCCAGTCTGGTGCAGTCGGGTTTTGAACCGCGGCTGCAGTGGGCAACTTTATTCCAGGCGAATGCCTTTACCGTTACGCCACCCGAAGCCCCCGTATGGTACTGTTTTACACTCTTTTTTTCCGCCAAATACATTTTTTCTGATGGTGAGATGACACCAAACTTACAAGCCTATATCACACACAACAATTTCAGGGTTCTACCTATGAGCTGGAATTTATCGATCATGGAGAAAATAATTATGGCCCACCAGATTGAAAGTAGAGGTCAACATGGTATGATTGGCCTTGTCATCTGGTAGCAACTTTCTTCAGCATATTATGTATCTCCAAATATCAGCTCAACCAACATCTCTGTATAAACCAAGCTGTCTTCCCCAGGCCCTATCGATGATGGTATCACCATGATTCTCAACATGAGAGGAGCATATCAATGGTGACCTTGAAAATATATCTTGTGGTAGTAATTGACCCAAAACAAAAATATAAAAAGGGGTCTGAACCTGGCTTGCGCTAGACCTTCCCCCAAATCGTAAATTAATCATGCATGGCCTAAGGAGGAAGGGTGCCAACCCCTCCAAACACGTAAAGCGTGACCTGTTGATGGCTTGAGTTCAGAGTTTTTAGCTGTTTTAGAGGAGCTAGAAATTCAAGGGTAATCCTACAACTTTCCTGCTTTCTTGGGAGATATGGTCCCAGCTCACACCTCAGCTGCATGTGTTTGCATTTGGAGAGAGACATTCAGTAATTTTCTTCCATTTCATCTCTTTTGTGATTGTTACATGGCAATTTTATGTCTAGGATTTAGTATTTGTTAAGATAGTTGAACCTGTAGATTGGACATTGCATATTTTATCTTTGTCTAACTGGTGTAACTGAATAAACCAGCTGTTAATTTTAATTGAATTGTGAGTTGTGTATTTTGATAATGATTGATCCACCAGATTGCTCTGCCTATCAACAAATTCTATGATTTCATTCATAATTGGTATCCTGTGTAATAATTATTATATTAGATCAAATGCATATATCTTACATGTAGGATACAAGTGAGGGGTTTTGATATGTCATACCACTTGTGTTCAGTATTCAGAGTGCTGAACTTTAAACAAGGGCATTTGACTATTAAAGACTACTGGATTCAGGGAATAGACCATTTTTATTCAAACTTCACTGTTCGACAACCTTATACTATTAGTTATTATTGGACGAACTCTCATTGTTGTATGACGACTATATTGTTTTCCCCCTCTCCTTAGCTGTACTGGTCCTGGTTTGGAAGGTTGCGATGCTAAAGGGTAAGGATTATGTTCTGAAATATATATCACCTGTTTAATAGCCTTGGATTTCATCAATACTGCCCAGCTTAAGGAAAACTAGCATTGATAAGTAGACCATATTCTATAGTGTTACCCTGTTACGTCCCAAAATTTGCTCACGCTGCAATAGCCAAGTGAACAGTACTGGACACAACACAAGTAAGCCACCAGGCCCAAACCGTCCACAATTAAACAAAAATGTATTTACAGGGCGAACAGTTATCAAGACAACATACTTACATACCGGTTGTATTAAATTAACTGAAACAAAACAGATGGCTACCTAATTCTGTCTTCCAAAATGAAAAGTTCATAGTCTCTACCGAAGCCCAAAGAAAAGTGAATTCTTCAGAGAAACTAGCTAATCTATTCTATGCTTTCCCTAACTACATAAATGTGCACAAAACAAAGGAAACTTGGTATAAGGTAGTAACATAACACGCAGACTGGTATAAGACAAAAAGGGCCCCAAGTTGGGGTGCAATCCGCCTTTATCTTCATGGCTTGGGGTTTTCAGCAGTTCACAGCCAGGGCACAATCAGCCATAATTGAGGGCAATCAGCAAGGCCTGCAGGGAATGCCCTCCTGGGCATGGCCTCCAACGAGGCAATCAGGCCACAATGAACAAGACAAACAGCACTAGCTTGTCCTCCACAACGCAGTGCGTAACATACCCAAAGAGATTGTAGGCCTAATGTTCACTTTTGGAACTCATTATAACCATAAATGAAAGCTTTCATCTGGTCATATGGTCAGTTTTTTCTACCTCTCTTTATCACACCCTATTCTAAAGTAAGTACAGCTATTTATCTGAGGAAAAGTTGTTGTATGTAAATGTATTGAATGAATTGATGGGTTGTTATTGACAGAGTATCCCTTGTTGGCCTCCCACAGGTCTCACTTGCCCTTGATCGCAGCAGGGGTTGTCGGCGGGCTGTTGGCCATCGTCATCGTTGCCCTGGCCATCTTTGTGCTTCTGCGCAGACGTCACATCAAGAGGAAGAGGACACTGCGCAGACTGCTGCGGGAGAGAGAGGTGACGTGCAGAGTGATGGCCCGCTCGTTCACCAGGGCATCACTTCCAAATCAGAACACCTTTGATCATACAATAAAGAACTGCTTGAGGAGAATGCTAGATTCTCACTGAAGCAAGTTCTGATCACTGCATTAAGATGCAATATATAAAATAAAATACTGTTTTGCTTTGAGGCATCAAGTGGCATCAAGTCTGGAAATCAATCTGAATGTATTGATAATAAAAAGCTAGACTTTTCATAGGATCTTTAGAGTGAGCCCTGGGGAACACCTATTATGTACTTTGTGTTGAAAAGACGTCTGAAAATAAACGTGATGTATTTGATGAAGATGTTGTTTTGTTGCAGTTTCTTAATGAAGTAATATGTTAATTAAGTTCTGTACTTGATTTTGTCCCCACAGCTGGTTGAGCCCCTGACCCCCAGTGGGGAGGCTCCTAACCAGGCTCTGCTCCGGATCCTGAAGGAGACAGAATTCAAGAAGATCAAGGTTCTGGGCTCTGGGGCCTTTGGTACTGTGTACAAGGTGATAAACTAAACTAATTTATTTATTCAAGCAATGTGGAACATTTCTGAGGAATGTCATCCATTGAAACTAGCACAGGAGTCAAAGACCAGACCCCCCAGACCCAGACCCAGACCCAAATCAAGACCAGATACTTTAAAACTGAGACCCAGACCAAGACGTTTGACTAAGACCATTCACTACCATTATAGGCAGAAAAATTGTGAATTTTATTTTATTTGAACATTTCTTTATAACACTTACAGATGAGTTACTCACCATTAAAAATATTTTCATATTTAAAACTTTCCAAAAATCTCAATTTATTTAACATGAATTGTGAGGATATATAATATTATAACCCCTTCCCCAATTTAGACACTTAAATAACACATAAATTGTTATTAAAGGGAAACTCTCTCAAAATGTCCTCATATTTGAAGGAAACATGAAGGAAAATGGAGGAAAATCAATGCCTCTTTTTCAGTTTTAGCCAACATTTCAGTTTATAAACTTAAATTTAGGATTTCTACCCTCTGTGCATCCTATTATTATGCTTTCTGAACATACAAATTGAGCTATAACCTGGCATAATCTAATTTTGTAAAAAGGGCTTTCAAAATTGTATTGAAAATTGATTAATGATTACATTAGATATAGCTTGGCAGTATTTGTATTCACAATTAGCTTTTGGAAAATAGTTTTGTTGCATTAATATATTGCTGTAATCTTTACAGAATCAATATACAAGTAATGAATTACATTTTATGCAGATTATCAAACTTTTTGTCAGAGTGGTTGGGTTGAGTGCAATGTTACGAAACAAGAACTAAACACATTTCGGTTGTAGCTTGGCTAGCTATAGCTAAGCCCACTAACTGGTTGACAAGTAACCTGAGATCTCTTCAAGGTTTAATGGCTGCAGTTAGAGATGATGGAACAGAATCCAATCAGATGTTAACAGATTAATGTAATGTCTAGCTGGTATTCTCCCGAGATGTGAGTAAATATTCTGCTTATGCATATGTAATATTTGATGTATATCACACACAGCAGATCAGAGCATAAGTTTACTCACTCAGTACCCACCAAAGACCATATTCATAAAGTTAATGAATTTGTGTTTTCTCCTACAGGGCTTGTGGATTCCAGAAGGAAAGGATGTGAAGATTCCTGTTGCAATTAAGGTCTTAAGAGAGGCCACATCTCCAAAAGCCAACAAGGATATTCTGGATGTGAGACTTTTGGCCTTGTTAAGATACCGTACAGCCATAAGTACACATTCACCGTACACCATTGACTTACTTTACTTTACTCCATTGCTATCCTTCAGAAAACATTGTCTGGTATGAACCAGACAAAGAAGTGCATAGGTTATCACAAATAACAGTACCATGTTGCACTAATTATATTCATGTGCTCCTGTAAGCTTAAAAGTGTCACTTGTCATCTCATCAAATTATTTAAGTGATTGCTTGATGCCTTTTGGAAAATATTCAATTTTGTGGAACATACGCTCCTTATCAAAAGTGGCTTCTCCATTAGCCTCTCTGCTAGCCTGCCCATTAGCTTCTCCTTATGCCTCTTTTTTTATCATATAGTCTCACCTGAACAACTCTGCTTACAAGCCTACAAGATCATTTCTATAAAATAGCTAGATAAAGTCAAACCACTAGGCTACCTACCCCAATTAACTAAATGCATTTAACCCATATCCGCCAAACTACAGGATTTTCTGTAGACTGTGCAAACCCTTCATTCAACGATCTACGGGATATTCTGTAGACCACGCACACGCTACAGCCGCCATCCTATGGAAAACCCTGTATCAGAAATTCAACGAAATTGAAATGCGCGTTGAGGTGCAATGTCCAAATATTATATAATTATATAAGAAACACATGGGGGGTGTAGGCTTGACACTGACAAAAGAATTGGCAATTACAAGAGACAAACAAAGTCACTCAAGTTGTACTATAAAATAATTTGGTATATGCTTTACATCGCTATCCTAAATGCTTGCATTGTTTACAATAAAGCTCATAATACAAAGTATTTTCGACTTCACAGTCTCTATCAATGAACTTGATAGGTATAAGCTACAGGAAAGCACTAGGAACTCAACACGATCCCAACAGACACAACAAACAAAAGGCAGGCAATAAATTGAAACTAATAACAAAATGAAGAATGAGATGAACTTGTGACATGACAGAGAATGATACAAACTCAATTCATTGAAATATAACTCCTCATGCCAAATTTCAAAATGGTTACATGTACACTACCGGTCAAAAGTTTTAGAACACCCCCATTTTCCAGTTTTTACTGAAATTTAAGCAGTTCAAGTCCAGTGAATAACCTGAAATGGTACAAAGGTAAGCAGTAAACTGCCAGAGGTTAAAAAAAAGTTTAGGTTACCAAATACTGAAAAATAATGTAAATATTTTGGCAGTGAGTAGTTTCCTACACCATCAAAAGGCACTTAGAAACTGGAGGAAACTCTGACAGGGAGAGGTCTGGCAGACCCAAAGCCACAGCAAAATCAGAATACACGTTTCTGAGAGTCAACAGCTTGCGTGATAGGCGGCAAGCTGTTGCTCAAGCACAGCACAGCTTAACACTGGTCAAAGTAAGGAAGTCTCAGTTTCAACTGTGAAGAGAAGACTTCGAGCCATGAAACACCGCCAGTGGACTACTGAAGACTGGTAGAAGGTCTTATGGACCGATTCATCAAAATTGAAATCTTGACATTTTGAAAGGTTTTGTAGGCCAGCGAGTAGGTGAAAGGATGGTTCCTCAGTGTGTGACACCAACTGTCAAACATGGAGGAGGAAGCGTGATGGTCTGGGGCTCTTTTGCTGGATCCAGAGTCTTGCACTTGCACAGACTTGCACAGAGACTGTTAACCCACGTTAACCCATTACTTGTTCCCTGAAAAGGGCCTTTTTTATAACTCTGAAATTAATATTATTTTTCTGTTTTTGGTAACCTAAAGGTTTTCTTCTTTTTTTTTGTTTACCTCTGGCAGTTTACCGCTTACCTTTGTACCATTTCAGGTTATTCACTGGACTTGAACTGCTTAAATTGAACTGACTTGAACTGCTGGGTGTTCAAAAACTTTTGACCGGTAGTGTAAATGTAGATGTGACAAATAAATGTAAGATTGTAAAAATGTATCTGTACATAATTTACACATATCATTTGTATATAATAACACTAATTTGTTAAAACGTTTAATTGATATGACATACCATATATCTCCACAAATTATGTATTATTATAAATTATGTACAAATACATATTTTAACATTTTCATAATTTGTATATGTTTTTCAATTGCAACTTTTTTGTGATTGGGCATAACACATCATAATTTTGTGCTCTTTCCAATGATACATAATTTGCCTATTGTTTCTCTTTCAATTTCCAAGAGGGAAATGTTAGAATGAAGGTTGGCTGAGTGTGAATGGGTGTGTTATGTGGCCAGGCCAGGTGGATATCTGGTAAACACTCTTCTAACATGACGTTATCATGCACTAAACCTGCAAAAAGATTAATGTTTGCTAAGTTAATCATCACTAACAATCACAGACTTAATAAACTGCTTTCTATTTTCTATTTTACACAAATGATTGAGTTCTGTTCAGTATGCAAACCAGCTACATTTCATTTTTAGCTGTTGATATTGCTGGAAAAATACAAATGCAATGGATGGATTGACCATGAGCATGAGTTTGGGAATGTTATGTTCGCAGCACAAACGTTGGATCTTGGATTATTGGTTAACACATTAGCTGGCAAAATCAACATACTTCCAGTTTATTCAAATTTGGTTTTGACATTAAAGGGCAAGTTAGCTTGCTGAGCTTTTATGTTTTAGCTCTGCCCCATTCTAACAAGCTAAATTAGCTAATGTTAGCAATAACTAGCTGGTATGCACATAACTTGCTTAATTTATAAAGAGCTGATGATAAATGGGATGACTATCTAGCAAACTAACTAGCTAAAATTAATTTGTATTCATTAATGTAGTCAGATATTCTATCCACCATAAAAGTTACAATTGTAATGCCGTTTATGTATCCTCATTTGAATATATTCAGTAAACTCATCTAACATGTTACCTTATTCCAAGAAAACTTTTGAATATCATTCACTCAAATCCTATGCATTATATGTAGCGAGCAGCAGATGATTGGGTGAGATTTTAGTCCTCCGTCCATCAATATAGCTAACATTACCTAGGTAATGTAGCAAAACAGACTGTGAACCACAGCAGCCAGCAGCTAGTTGATGTGGATCCCTCAGGCCTTAAACAGATCGTTCATTGTCCATCGTAAGCTTAAGTTGCCAAATGTCTTTTTTTTTTTTAGCTTGACACATAATGTTATGTCCAACATTTACATGCAGACAAGCAGACTGTTCAGGTTAAACCCAAACTAACACACAGGTAGTGGCCAAAAATGTGGAAACACTTGGGTCAATGAATGAAACAAAGTATATTGAAAGCAGGTACTTCCCAATAAGTGTTGTTCCTAAGTTAATTAAGAAATTAACAACATCCCAGCATGCTCGGTGTCACGTACAAAAATGCTGGTTGCCTGGCTGCTTATAATTATGACTAGCACGGTTAGAAGACCAGACCTCAATGACCTTGAAAGAGGGGTGATTGTTGGGGCACGTGAGCCGGTTGGCAGGAGCTTCAGTGAGGAAGACCGCTCAACTTGCTGATGTTTCATGAGGAACAGTGTCTACAGTGATGTTTGCCTGGAACTCTGAGGGAAATAAATCATCAAAGGGCAACTGTGGTCAGGGGCTCACACTCTGTATCGTGATGTCCGTGTAGTTTGAGGTACAAGGGTAAACAGACGAGCAGCCTAAATCTAAATCAATGCACTGTAAATTTCAATCTAGATCGTGAGCAGGAGGTTTCATCAAGAATGGTCCGTCAGGTTGCAGTGCACAAACCACTTCATATTGATGTTTCTACCATCTGGGCCACTACCAGTACATTACTATCCCTAACTCTAACCAGCATTCGCTGTCAGACCTTTTATCCATGCTTCCTGCATTGGGATTAGCTAATGCAGCATTTGTAAATCCAATATGTAATCACATGCATGCTGCACCACACAACCAGAATAAGAGAAGAGGAGGATATGCAGGCTATTTATCTATTTTCCACACAACCTGATTATTATCCAGATTATTGTCCGGGCTGCAGGTAGAGAAACACTGTTCTAGAGCATGTGAGTAGTCTGCATAGAGGTAATATGGATACAGAGTGCCTTCTCTGGGAGCAAAGCCTGATGTAAGTCAGGAGTACAGGCTGAGCAGTTATAAACTACTTTGGCCTATAGTGTTACAAGGATTAAGTTATGTTAAGAGATGTTCTCAAAAGAGAGATAATTTGTTTGGAGAAAGGGATTTCTTTCTTTGATTTCTAAGAACACCAATGAAAATCATATGTTCCCACTGCCTCTTGTCTTTTCTGTCTCCTAAACCCTGTTAAACAATCCTAAAACAATCCTGTTATTTCCCTCACTATTAAAGTTATTTTGGTGGACCGTTGAATATTTTAAAAGGTAGTTACAGACTGTACATCACTCTTGTTGTAGGCACAATGGACCTCTCACCCCCGATGTAATTTCTCACCCCCCCTGCAGGAAGCATATGTGATGGCGAGTGTGGACAGTCCCCACGTGTGTCGACTCCTAGGAATCTGTCTCACTTCCACTGTGCAGCTCATCACCCAGCTCATGCCCTACGGCTGCCTGCTGGACTACATCAAGGAGAATAAGGACAACATCGGCTCACAGTACCTGCTCAACTGGTGCGTGCAGATTGCCAAGGTGAGGTTCTCCCTCTGAAACAGCATACACAGGTCCCTGTTGAATTAATTAATTAATTAATGGATTTATATAGTGCTTTTTTTTTCCAGGGAGCTCATAGCGCTTTACTCATAGGACTCAATAGAACTCACCCCAACCACCACCAATGTGCAGCACCCACCTGGGTAAATGCAGTACAAGCTCACTACACATCAGATACACAGTGGCTAGGAATGAATGAATTCCATATATAGTATATATGTTGTCTTGGTTGGGAATTTGGCCAGGACACTGGGTTTACACCCTGCTCTTTTTCGAAAAGTGCCATTGGATCTTTTATGATCTCAGGACCTTTTATTAGTCAGCTCCCCTTGGGACTACAACCTTGGCATTGCCAGTGCCATGCTCTACCAACTGAGCTACGGGACTACAACTATTGACAGTGGGGGCATCTACTGCAGGCTTGTAGCGAGGGGGGTAGGGGGGGGTGGGGGGGTGCACATCGCAGCAAGCTACATATTCTCCCTATACATGCCATTGCTAAATGACGCTGATTGATTTTCATCAATCAATCAATAAAGACAATTGGGTCTTTAAACCCAATAAAACCAAGTCTTTCTACAGAAAAAGTCTAAAGTCACTAAAGTAATAAAAAACTCATTCGTTTTTGCAGGTCTTTTAGTATGAATGTGAAGTGATACAAACACTGCTGGCTAAAGGAGGCTACGCTGATAAGCTGGCTCCACATAGAGACCCATGAGCCAATTGAAAGTGCGTGCTGAAAATATTTTTTTACGCAACCAATAATATATATCATTATATATATCAACCATCTGAGAGATTCCAGCACATTCCTGTTTTTCCTGTTTTCCATGGTATTAGAATCACCATTTTCACATCGTGTGTATAAAGAGCCTCAAAGACCTTTGCAGAAGCTGGTCTTGTTAAAGTTAGAATGCCCTAATCCCAAGGACAAGCATTATTCCGCCAGCAAGCGTATTGTTTTGCTGTGTTTCACAATTTCCCTGCTTCTGTGCCAACCTTGCCTCTAGCTGTTTTGTGCAGATGTGAACGATATGAACCTCAGAAGGATTAAGTCCTGACTTCTTTAAACAGGTGCGTTCTCTGAAATCCACCCAGGCTATAGGCCTGGGTAAGGGTTCACCTTGTTACTGTATAGAGCTTTGCTAGCCTTGTAAGCAGAGAGGTGGTTATTGACAGAAATTCCAAAGCACCAAAGGTGCCTGTTCAAATAATCCACATTATTCAGCACTTACACTAATAAGCATTCACAAAGGGGTTGGGTTCAGGGAGGTGAGAAAAATAATGACTTCCTGTGAGAATGCAACAAGTTATTTCTCTGTTTGTTCACTATTCCCTGAATCACTGGAGAGGGAACTAGGTTAAAGTTATTTGATAATTCACATTTTGTTGAAAATCCATTATTAACATAATATCAATGAGTGAATTGCACAGAAGTATTGCATTTTTATACCAGTATTATAGGAAGTTTATAGAAAATGATGTGCAATGTTACATGTTAACTTTTGAGATGGGCATATACAGTATATCCTACCTATATGTAACAGCAACAGCACATATTGTAACCTTTTCTCAATCTGTCTATCCACCCTTTTCCTTAGTGACACTTATGGCATCTAATTTCAAGAATATGTTTTTTCATTATTTTTGTAAATGTAATTCTTTAAACCCCTTAATGTGGTGTTGTCTAACATCCACTCTCAATGTTCTGAACTCTGTTTCTGTTGCTTTGACATGCACTCCTTAGTCAGTACAATGGACTGACGTGGTGTGTGTCCATGTGTGTGTGTGTGTGTGTGTGTGTGTGTGTGCGTGTGCTGTGAGTGTGCGAGACTAAAGTGTGGCTGTGTCCTGTCCTCAGGGGATGAGCTACCTGGAAGACCGTCACCTGGTCCACCGTGACCTGGCGGCCAGGAACGTGCTGGTTAAAACACCCCAACACGTGAAGATCACAGACTTTGGCCTGGCCAAGCTCCTCAGTGCTGATGCCAAGGAGTACCACGCAGAAGGAGGGAAGGTTAGCCCAGCAGTTCTCATATATCTACCCACTCATTTATCTCTGAAAGCTACTACAGAACAGACAATGAAAGGTCATAGAAAGAGAAAAAAATACTACATTGGATGATTATGACACAAGAAAAATACATTTCTTAAACAGAGGTCTAGATTAGTCTAGATTTAATCTTAATAAACTCAGGAAACCTACTTGCCAATAACAGCTAGTTGCCTAGGCAACACATATATGCTGGGATCCTGCTGAACGTCAACAGGAAAGCGAGTCTAAAAGAACAATGTGTGATTTTATTTATGTTTTCAATCTACCCTGGAGGCAATTCAATCAGTTTAATACCCAAATGCATTTCAAGTGTAAATGTTCACAAGTCGATTTTATCTGAGGCTCATTGAATGCATGGAGTTTCATGAGTGACATAGTGAACTCTGGGCTGTCTGTTCCCAGGTTCCCATCAAGTGGATGGCCCTGGAGTCCATTCTGCATCGGACATATACACACCAGAGTGACGTGTGGAGCTACGGTAGGTCACAGAGAACACAACCTCTCTGCACTCTGTACTGCATAACACACTGTATGAATGTATACAAGGGCCACAGTCCATACTGGAGATCAATGCATCAACATCTTTCATGTTTCTGTTCAACGATTTAGGAAATGAGAAACTGAAAAAGTGACATTAAGTGGGGGGTGGATGGGGATATATAGATATTATATGGCTTTCTTCAAGTTAGAGGTGTCACTTAAGAATGTGACCTTTTGACCTTTAGTAAACAACCATATGGCCAGGTGGGCGTGTCCCAGTGACGGTAACTAGGTGGGCCTGTCCCAGTGACCATAGCTTTAAATGAATCGAAAAAGAATTCTGGGTAATATGCAAATCAAGCCCCATTACAGAACTGCTTTCAGATTTTTGCATTTGCAAAGAATATATCAATGCTTTGTATATTTGCATTTATTTTTGACCATTTAAAAAAGGTGGCTGGTTACACCAAAGCCGTGGACTGGTACTGGTACTCCAGTACAACCAAACACCAAGCCAGCACCCCAAGGACTGAGAGTTCAACCGAAGCTGCAGTCTTCAGTATCACACCACAGAACCTAGGATGCCTTTTAGTCTTTATACCACATACAGTGCCTATAGAAAGTCATCATACCCTTTTGAAATAGTCACTTTTTTTTGTCTTACAGCCTGAAATGAAAGTACATAAAATCCATATTTTTCCAGCTTTATTTACACATTTTGCCTTACAACATTCAAGTGAAAAAAAGGGCAAAATTTCTGATAATTAATAAAAAAAGAAAAACTAGAATAACAGGGTTGGAAAAGTGATCAGTCCCCTTACTTCTGATCGTGTACGCTTATGTTCTAAACATTTCAAAACGTAAAAAATGTATTTCTGTTGGGAAAATAAATATGTTAGTTGTATGTTATTTAAAGAATACAAATTGGCTTGTCAGTAATGTATCAAGAAGACACGTTTCATGTTTTAACATAAACTAACTCTATCACCTTTAGATAAGGTTTTATTTACATACCTGTAAACTGTTTTATACGTTCAGAGCAACAACTTACTTTCTTATTTCCATTGCTTACAGAAATGTGTTGTGATATCCATTCTCAATTTTGCTAATTGTTTGAATAGAGACGGAAAGTGTTTGTGAGGCTAAACCTAAACATTTCAACCTTAGTGTTAAAAGTTAAAGAATTAAGTCAAAGGCTTAACATGTTGAGCGATTTCCAGTATAGCCTACTGTATAGATTTAACATTTTCAAAATGACTGATTTTATTGAGAAATCGTAGCAAGACAAAACCCGATAAAGTATGAGGAACTTCCCTGTCATTCTGCTCAAACAGTAAAATGAATGCAGGTAATAAAATTGATTTCATTTAAGGTAATTCCTCTCTTTCCTCTCTTTCACTTCATGGAGAGACTGAGTGTTACAAAATGTACGCGAAACGTGGCCTAAATGATAGAAAACATTAAATTGTAAAAAAGACTGTTTGTCTTTACAAACTAAATATTCTGACGACAATTGTGCATTGTGTTGATAAAGGGTAGTAGCTACAGATCTTTCATGTTGCAAGATTTCAAGTCTTTTACTTAATCAATGATATTTTGTGGAAACATATTTCCCAAGGGGCAGTGGTGTAGTCTACTTTTTTGTAGTGGGTATACTGTTATACTCATCTGTCCTAGAGCAACGCATCCCGGAGCGACACCTCATGACTACCATCACATTCAGTAATGCATAGAGAGCATTCAGAAAGACTGGTTATGCGTTATCAACATGTTAATTTATTATAAGCATCACAAGACATATAACAGCCAATAACATTACCAATAACAATAATGAACAATAATGGAGTAGCAGCATTAACAATGAGCATTTCTGCAGTTCTGTCTCCAACACTTATTCATTACAGAATATTAGGAACTATAGGAGAATTAGGAAGTGAGGACACAAAAACGCCACTTATCTTTCAAAACCATTGTCAAACTTAGGCTATCAATAAATCAATCAATCTTTATTTTTGTATAGCGCCATTTACAAACAGGTTGTCACACAGCGCTTCACAATTGGCATTTTCCAGAGGGAATCAAAAAACCAGAAAACCATTGGAGCCAATGTGGGAGACTGGATAATTATTCCCTGACCCCTTAAAAGGCGGTTGAGATGAACTCCTGGAAAATGGTGGGATACAGGGAAAAACAACACAAATAGTCCTTGAGGCTCATGAGGCTTAACAGACCACCGGAAGGGCATTCTAAGTGTAGGAGTGGAGTGGACCTCATCCCTCCAGATACCAGGGCAGGGCGGGGGATGGAACCAGCAGCTAGGGTCTGGGCCAGCGGCATCCGGCTAATACATGGCAGAGGTGGGGGGTTGACTCTGGGGCAGGTGAGCTCCGGGCAGGTGCCACGAAGCCGGGGAGAAAAGAGGAAAGGTGCAATTATGACTATGATAAATATCACACCGGATCAGGGGAAAGAGTAGTGATAACACTTTTGCACCAGCAGAAGTAATCTAGGGCAGCATAACTAATTAGGTGAGTGGCACAGGGAGCACGCAGCCATGAGGGCACCCCACCACATCATCAGCAGTCCTGATAGGGGCAGATCATCACTTATGATTGGTGACAGTAAGGATAGCT
The DNA here is from genome assembly GCA_029706075.1 of Aldrovandia affinis. Taxonomy (NCBI): domain Eukaryota; kingdom Metazoa; phylum Chordata; class Actinopteri; order Notacanthiformes; family Halosauridae; genus Aldrovandia; species Aldrovandia affinis. Next base: position 261,227 of record JAINUG010000329.1, read on the forward strand.
CATTGCACCAGAAGGCTCTATTGCTACGCCCCCTCCACATCTGCACCTAATGACTATAAGAGAGACTAAAGAGATGTGTTTTTAACCTAGACTTGAAAATTGAGACCGTACTGTACCAGCTTGAATGAACAAGAAAACATCCTAGAAGTGCACAAGACAAATTAGCTTCAAACAAGAAAAAACTAAAAAGGTTAATTAACAAATAGGTTTCACCTCAATGAGGGTTGAGAAGGCACTTAACATACATACTGAGTTCACTGTGTTAGTGCAAAAGCCCTGAAAAAAGGATGGCACACTTATAGACAGCCCAGCTCCTGTTCCAGGATGGTAAGAGGTGGAGGGGTAGGGTCACTAAGTGACTGCAGGGGGAGGGTGGATAACTTGATAGTCTACAAAGCTTTCCAAATGTGTTTGTACTCAGGCATCTGAGGTGCGCATTGCCTCCTTGCTTGCGTAGCAGAGCGATGGCTTCTCAGCCATGTTGTGACTTACTTCCTTGGCTCAAAAAGTGTTACAGGGGGCCCATTAATGCTGAACATCATCAAATTACTTATATTAAACAACAACAGTGTAGATCTCTTGTCTGTGCATATATTGTTCATCAGACTGAAGCCCCTTTCACACTCAGCAGTGCTGCAAGGGATGGTCTGCATGCATCTTATGAGTGGTTTTAGGCTTTCAGGCTGACTGTCTGGGTGCTCAAGGAAATCTCTCATACCATTAACTGCTTGCTCTTTACAAAGATTGAACCGCCTGCACAGTCGTTTCACTTGAGCCTCACCATGCCAGGTGTTGATGGCCAGTTGCCTGTATCCAGAATGCTTAGATCATGAAGCATTTCATCATCAAATGAGAGGCGCTTCTCCAAGTTGTTGATCAGACTTGCTAGTAGGAATTGCTTTGCATTGATTGGTGTGAGCTTTGCATTTGACTCCAGGGGAACTGATCCAAAATGTCCCAAAGCTTGTGCAGTCAGTGCCTCCTCTGATTTTTCTCCTGGGGTGTAACACACAGTATCGCTCCCCTTCTCTCGCATTGATTCGCCACACTAACGTTAGCCAAGTTAGCTAGTTCTAGATACATTTAAAATGTAAATATACCAACAATCCCCTGATATTTCAGTGATGTTAATGATAACGTTAATGATAACGTATTTCACCTACCAGGTAACATTACGGTAGCGTCGGGATCGTTCTCTGAAGCATTAGGGGAGAGCGGGGTATGTTGTCACACTTTTCACTCCGTCTTACTTGTACTGGGCGCAATACATCACAATGGTATAAATGTCATACCAAATGAAAGGTGGAAGTCTTGGGCACATATTTTGTATTAATTGCATTTTCATGTATTATTTCAGTATGGAGTTGTAGACAGTTAAATAGAGGGTGTGCACTTGTGACAACTTACCCCATCGGGGGTAAGTTGTCACACTATGTCATAGTATGTGGGGTAAGTTGTCACATTGGATTATCAACAAATAAGAACACAACACAATAATTGTGAATAAAACATTTTTTACTTTCAAATTCAAAACCAAGTACATTTAATTACAGAACTCATTCATTAAAGAGCATAATGCACAACGAAACAATCTAATCAGACTCATCTTCCGAGTCACAGTTCTGGCACAAATAAATTGTCTGGCCTGGGGTGCAAGCATCATGGGCCCACTTCTTGCATCTCACACACTGCACCCAAGTCTCTTTTGGGCGGCTGTTAGAAAATGGCTCCATGCAGACTAGGCAGAAGCACTCCTCTTCATCTGCTGATGACTCGTCTAGTTTTCTTTTTACCCTTGCCTTTTTGTTCCCCAGAAACAGCCTGTTTTTAGATTGTGATGTTTCCATTTGTAGTGCTTGCTTCACGGGTGTGTCTGTTAGAATTGCGGTTCTGCGCCGCTTTCTTCCATTATTCATTTAATTGTTTATTTCGATCATGTTTCACAATACACAAATATAGACATCATTTATCATATGTGTACTATTGACCGAAAAGGTTAAGGCTGAAGCTAAATAGCTTATGATTGCCTAACCTATATGCGTTGTAGTTTTTACCACAAAAAAAGGGAAACCCTTAATGCTAAGAACATAAAAGATACTTACAAACAAAAACGCAAACAAACACTCAAAAGAGAATTTAACATCCAAAAAAGAAAAATAATGAAAGTCTTTTTCTATATAGCCCATTTAACGATCCGTCAAACAAAATAACAATTTTTAGTTCTTACATTCAATCAAGTCTGTATTTCTGACAAATAAAGTGCTTTAACTTTTTTTTAAAGTGTCCGACATTTATACTTTGTTTAATTACCTCAGGCAAACTATTCCACAGCTTCACCCCACAGACAGAAATACACATGCTTTTCAAAGTGGTATGTACACAAGGTTGTTTTAAGTTATAGTTGCCCCTCAGGTCATACCCTCCTTCTCTATCCCTGAACATTTTTTGTATGTTGCCAGGAAGTAAATTATTACTTGCTTTATACATTAATTGTGCCGTTTTGAATTCTACTAAGTCCATGAACTTCAATGTCTGTAACTTTAAAAACAGTGCATTTGTGTGATCATAATAACCTACATTATTAACTACTCGTATTGCTCTTTTTTGCATTATACATAATGTCTGTTTCCCCACACCTCCACACAGTAAGTCAGATAAGGTAGTAAAAGAGTACAGTACAGAGTGTATAGTGATTTAAGGTTCAGTATGTGCCTTGTTTTACCTAGGACTCCAATACTTTTTGCTAACTTAGTTCGAACATAGTTCATATGGGGTTTCCAGCTGAAACTGTGGTCTATGATCACTCCCAAAAAACGATTCTCATTAACTCTTTCTAATCTAACATTGTCAATCATTATCTCAACATGTATGTTCAAGTTTATTTTCCGCTTGCCAAACACTATGAATTTGGTTTTATTTAAATTTAGTGATAATTTGTTTGCGTCAAACCACAGTTTCAGCTTACCCAATTCTGCTGAGACAACCTCCAACAGCTGCTGTAGATTCTCCCCAGAACTAAATATATTAGTGTCATCAGCAAAAACAACCAATTTCACAATACTGGAAACATTACATATATCATTAATATATAAGATAAATAATTTTGGTCCCAATATCGAACCTTGCGGCACACCACAGGTAATGTCTAGACTAGTTGATCTATATTCACCCATTTGTACAAACTGTTGTCTGTTATCAATGTAGCTTTTTAACCAATCGTACCCCACCCCTCTAATACCATACCTTTCCATCTTTTGCATTAATATATCATGATCAATTGTATCAAACGCTTTCTTTAAATCTATAAAAACCCCTACTGCATATTTCTTATTGTCAAGTGCACTTGTTAATTCTTCTACTAAATCCATTAAGGCCATTGAAGTTGATCGGTTTGTTCTAAATCCATACTGACTGTCCATCAGTAACTGATGCTTTTCCAGGAAACTATCCAAACGTGCAACAAATAGCTTTTCCAGAATTTTGGAGAACTGAGAAAGCAAGGAAATTGGTGAAAAGATGTTTGTCTCCTGCTTTGTAAAATGGGATCACCTTAGCAGTTTTCATTTTGCTAGGAAACGAGCCCAATTTGAAAGATAGGTTACAAATGTGTGTTAAAGGGTCTGCAATAGCAATAATGACTTTCTTAATTACCATCATGTCAATAACATTCCAATCTGTTGATGTCTTATTCTTGAACATGTGTACAATATTAATTATTTCATTTCTGTCAGTATTTCTCAAAAAAATTGTAGCTGGATTTCTTTCACCAAAATATTGTGTGACCCCTCCCCCTTGTGGAGGGTTTATTTCACTTGCTAGTCCTGGTCCCACCTTCACAAATAAATTGTTAACCCCCTCAACCACATCATTCATGTTAGTAATTGTCTTTTCATTGTCAGTAAAATGGTCTGTGTAGCTAGCGTTAGTTGTTCTATTTCTAATGATTTTATTTAATATATTCCATGTACCCTTGATGTTATTTTTGTTCTTTTCTAATATAATATTATAATACTCTTTCTTACATTTCCTAATAATATCAGTTAATTTATTTTTATATATTTTATATTTAGTTTCTTAATATTTATTCTTTATTAGTTTGTTTTCGGGGACCAGCTTTTGGAAATGGCCGGAGGTCCTCTGGAGTTGGTAGTCTGCTGCCAGCACTGGCATTGCTGGGTAAGAGTGAGCTGGCATGGGAACTGAACGGGTCTGTGTCTGTGCTTGTGCCTGGCAGGGCAGGGTTGGTACTGGGGCCTGACGGGGCAGGGCGATCCGTAACATAGGATGGCGCAAACTCAGTTTCCAAAAATACATCCCTGTTGTAAGGCTGTACCCCAGCTACCCTAAAGCCAGCCTGAATGTTCAAGGGGGTTGCCGCCACAGGATAAGCGATTGCCACAATCCCAGGAATGTCATAAATTGACATTGTTTTCCCAGGATTGTTCCTCATCCATGCATCACACGCTGTGTTGATATGCCTTTTTAGCGGCCCGTAGACAGACCTGTCTAAGGGTTGAAGCCGATGAGAGCAGTGGGGTGGGAATGACACCATAATTATGCCGTTTTCTTTGGCATAATTGAGTCCATCAATGGACATATGAGATATGTGGTTGTCCAAAAGCAGTAAACATGGTTTCTCCTTTGAGCATTTTGTATGCTCAGTGAAATGTTTCAGGAAGTCAAAAAAGTGCACATCTTTCATCCACCCCGAGGGATTTGCCACTCCCCTGCTGCCAGGTGGTCTGCTGTTTAAAAAATGGTCGCGAAAGTTGACACGGGGAAATATGAAATATGGAGGTATACTATTTCCTGTGGCTGACACAGCACAGGCCAGTGTGACAAGTGTCCCCCTTTCAGCGGAGGTCAGCGACCCTACTTGTTTGAATCCGCGTCTGGCCACTACTCTGTCAGGTTTATGGACCGTGGTCACCTGTTTCGTCGACATTCCATATGTCCCCTGGTCCAAATTGATGTCTGTCTAGCACATTTGCTAAATTGTCGAAGAAGGCATTGACATTTTCTCGGTTGAAGCTACTAGCTCTGGCAAGGCTAGTTGCCTCAGGCTTTCTTATCGACAGCATTGGGTGCCTTTTTAAGAAGGCTGTAAACCACTCCGAGCTGGCCTTTTTTGTTTCAGCCCACATTGGTGTGAACTTCAGCTTGTGTGCCACAGCAAACTGGTAGGCAAGTCTTTTGATCTCACTTGGCGACAGACCAAAATAAATGTCAGCTGACCTAGCAATATAATGAACAAGCGGCATCTCCAAATCAGGTGGAAATACCTGCCGTGGCTTTCTATAGCCAACCACTGTTGTTGGCATGGCTGCCTGACTGACAATTTCTTCGCTGGTAACCTTTTCACAATACCGAGTCAGAGTACGGTAATTTATATTAAAATCGTTTGCTGTGCTTATGATTGATTTGTTCTACAGCTTCACCTGTCTGACTGCCTTCAACATTATATCAGGTGTGGTGCTGCCATTCTCTGTCTTTCTTTTATAATTTCTCACCATCATCTCACTTTATTTTGTTCCTTCGTTTGTTCGTTCCTTTCTTCCTTCCCTCAATGCTTCTTTCCTTCAAAAACAAATTTAAATTAGCCTCATGTGACAACTTGCCTCAAAGCCATTGAGACAACTTGCCCCAAATGGGCATGTGGGAAAATGTTTGTTAAATCTCACGGCTAGTTCAACATAGTACTGCAGCTAACATATCAAGAAACACCTTATTGTTTCCTTTATTCGGTACACAAATATAATTTAGAACATTTATACCTAACACAGTTTTATTACATAAAATGTAAGATGCCATTTACTTACTTTCGAAGGAGACAAACACACAACTTGTGCTCACATGTAATTAAAGAGGCCTTTGACCACCTGTGAAAAGGAATTTGAATCTGGCCCTAGTTGCAACAAAGTAGCTATTTGATTTTTGAGATAGCACCCCTGTGGTTGGAGGTATGAACAAGTGTGACAACTTACCCATGTGACAACTTACCCCGCTCTCCCCTACTGTTTAGGACAGCTTCATCCTCAGCTGGTTCCTTTTCGGTAACAACCGCGTTTTTGTCATTGCTGCAGTTGTAGTGTCCTCCGAAAAAGCAGTAGCTTCAGGGGCAACCTTTCTAAAACACTGAAAGAGTGTAGTTTGCTTTCGTTTCATCGTTAGGCTATATCTCCGTCCCTTCCTTAGTGATTCCCATTCGTTGATTTTCAAGTTACAAAAATGATGTTGTTACGTATCCTCACGCATTTTTAAGAGGGTATACGGAAATCACTGAGCTATTCTAGTGGGTATACGGCGTATACCTGCGTATCACGTAGACTACACCACTGCCAAGGGGTCGATTAGCTTACTTAAACACTACGTGTGGCCTCTCATAGCCTACTTAACAGCCTCTCACACCAACAATCTGCATGTGTAGGCTACGGTTATGTAAAAAATATACAAAAATACTTTTATATTATTTAAAGAATAATTGAATTACATAATTTGATTTACCACATGCTTCGATAACTGTGTGCTTTAATAAACGGAAATTTTTTCACTTGCACTAAACACCTAACGAGATAATAATGACCGACCAGCTATTTACAAGGTCTATTTCATAAAACCGTAAGTTTACAGAGGTTTCGGAGGCTCAGTTTGGTGTGAAAAGTACTAAAAAGTCACTCAAATGTGTCTTTTTCTCTGAGAAACTGGCAGTTCATACGTTGGATAATGTAGGGAAATTGTAGCGGTTACCGCTGAATCAAGACTAAGGAACGATCGCTTTTCTATTATAACGCATTTAAGCGCCAGGAAGCACTCAGAAATACACTAAACGCACATATTTTGTAGCTAGTTTAGCATTACACAACGCTATTTTCCCCCCTTCATAATCTCTTAATGCAACCAATGAACCCTTACAACTGCGCAGATGCCAAATTCTGCTGTAACGTCACCGGGCGAATTGCATATTACCACAATTCCTACTGACGCATTTAGAGTCCCCGTATAAAAGTAAAAAAATGCTTCACTTGCAGACGTAAAAAAAAAAAACGAATGACCCTATGAGCTTGTTTACCCCTACCGAAGCAACTCTGAGTAGTCGCTATAATGAGTCCCCGTCAATAGGGGAAGTAGAGAAAAATCCTAGGTAGTGTTAACGAGAACACAGATCTTTTTGAAGATCCTTTAACCATGGCTGGAACCTGATGGCCTGGTGTGGTGATACAGAGGACTGCAGCCTCGGTTGACAGACGCCAGTTGGTCTAATGGCTGCGAAGGCTATGATGGGCACCCCTTGATGGGGCGGCAGGGTATACGAAAGTAACAGTGGCCTGTCCATGGCTTTGGTTGAGCACCCCCCTTGCCTTATGTGGTATAAAGCCTAAAAGGCAACCTAGGTTCTGTGATGTGATACTGAAGACTGCAGCTTCGGTTGAACTCTCAGTCCTTGGGGTGCTGGCTTGGTGTTTGGTTGTACCAGAGTACCAGTGGCATGTCCACAGCTTTGGTGTAACCAGCCACCTTTTTTAAATGGTCACGTTGTACAGTGCACCAAGAGTTCCCATTCAATCTGTACACAATTCACCGTCACCGCCATGCACGCAGACACACCTCCCGGTCGCAGCATATCCATTATCAGTTCCCACGGTTCCCGTTGGCATTGGACAGATCCAGTGTTATGAATGCCATTCAGTGCATTCCCTGGTCATTGGGACCTGGATTAAGTTGGATATCTCCAGCTAACAAAACTAATTCAAAAAAGAAAACTATAACGGCGTACAGTTTTTCCTTTGTACTGTGTTTTGAGTTGTTCGTTTTCATACAATGATACAACTACTTGAAATGAAAGAAAAATCGACCAAACCACTGTTTCTCCCAAGATTCAGAAAGAGAGCAACGCACAACTTGGTGCCAGAGTGTGAGACCAGACAAGATCCCAGAATGCAGGAACTCCACTCAAGAGAGTAGTCTGAGAAACCTATCATTGAAATTAGAATTACTGGAAAGAGAATGACCTAAATGTCATCGACAGGCCACACTTTAAGTGTTCGGAGGAGGGGGGGCATGATTCCTTCACATTTAGAGGAGGACCATTCTGGTCTGTACCCCTTTTATACTATTATATACTTAACAACACAAGATATAATTTCAATGTTATCATTGAAACAATCTTCTCATGCTGAGTATTGTGGTGACTCTAAACATTTCGATGTTTGGTGAAGCCAAATTTTGGTTTGTACAGAAATGTTTGTTGAGCTACTATGTGGGGAAATTACCTTTATGAATGAACAAGGTAGCAAGGGTAGTACTAACAATCTGGACATCCACTTTATCTGCTCTGGCCAGACCCATCGTGTGAGACTCACACCACATACACACACAAACACACACACATGCCCACATACACGCACGCACACACACACACGAATACACACGCACACACAGACACACACACATGCGTGCACACACACGCACATGCATGCACACCCATGCACGAATATGCAAACACACACACACACGCATGCACACACACACATGCATACACACACACTCACACACACATACACCCACACACTCACGCACACACACACACACACTCACGCCACATACACTCACACACAAACACATACACTCACTCACACACTCACACACACACACACATGCATGCACACGCACAAACACACACATGCACACACACACTCACATGCAAACACAAATGCGCACACACACACACGCACTCACACCCAGGTTGGGGATCTCCTTGAGCGTGTGGACAGGCTCCTGGCCAAAGCAGAAGGGGATCCAGTGGTCATGGTCCACGTAGGGACCAATGACATGGGTAAGGGCAGGTTGGAGTTCCTGCAAGATACATTTGAGGAACTAGCAGCGAAGATTAGGAGGAAAACCTCCACGGTAGTCTTCTCGGGAATTCTACCAGTACCACGTGCAAGCAGAGGGAAGCTGAAGTTTATCTATAGGTTTAACACGTGGCTGCAATCCTTCTGTAGGAAAGAGGGGTATAGATTTATTGAGCACTGGGACTTCTTTTGGAACAGGGGTGACCTGTACTAGAGACTCGGGGGACAGGGAGGATAGAGAGTGAAATGGGTAGGGTGGTGCAGACTGCCCAGATGGAGTCTGTCAAGACTACATATAACAGTGAAAGCATTAATAAAGTCTTGATTAAGCAAAATTTTAGCAAGTGTGGCTTGGGATGGAAGGGAGTGAGGGAGCGGGAGAGGAATAGTAGAAACAGTAGTCTGAAATGTCTATGTTTTAATGCTAGAAATAGAGATTGATATCAATAGCAAAGGCTATGATATCGTAGGGATTACAGAGACGTGGCTGGGAGAAGAGGACGGGGACGAATACAATATAGATGGGTATAAACTTATTAGGAAGGATAGATCCGGTAAGAGAGGTGGGGGTGTGGCACTATATGTGAAAGATAATCTCAATGTGCAGGAGTTTCCAGAAATTAACCAATGCATGCCTAGCGAGGATATTTGGATAAAGCTCATAGGGGAACATGAGAAGGGATTAAATATAGGGGTGTGTTATTGACCACCAGCTTCAGACAGCAATATGAATATAATGCTTTTTGAAAATATAAAACAAGCTTGCAGAGGAGGTGAGACTGTTATCATGGGTGACTTAAATTACCCTGGTATTAATTGGGAATTGGAGACAGGAAATAGGGAGGAAGAATTTCTAGATGTTATTAATGATCTTTTTTTGGCACAGTATGTTAGACAGCCTACAAGAGGAAGTTCAATTCTAGATCTGGTATTATGTAATGACACCGACAGAATCAGTAGTATAGAGGTAATGGAACCCATTGGGACAAGCGATCATTCCACAATCTGATTTGATATATTATGGCAAACTAAGAGGGCCCCATCTAACTCAAGGATTTTACATTTTAGGCATGCCAACTTTAAACAGATGCGATTAGAATTAAGCATGGTAGACTGGGGACATCTTCTTGATTGTAGGACAGTTAATGAAGAGTGGGACAAGTTTAAAAGGGTTATACTTGATGCACAGTGTAAATGTATTCCTACAGTGCGGAAAAGTAAGTTGAAAAAGCAGTCCCCACCATGGATAAATAAAGATATGCGACAGAGTTTGAGGGAGAAGAAAAAACTGTTTAAGATATATAAAAACGACAGTACCGAGAGTAATAAGGCTGAATATTGTCGTGTGCGTGCTAAGGTCAAAAAATAACTAAGGGTAGCCAAAAGGATCTACGAAAGGCAAATTGCAGAAAATGCTAAAAGTAACCCTAAGCGTTTCTTTCAATATTGTAGTAGGAAAAGAAAAGTCAAAGAGGAGATTAAGGGAATTAAAAACAAAGACGGGGCACTGCTCTGTAAAAATAAGGATATTGCAGATGCTCTAAATGGCTGTTTTGTAGAGAGTTTTACCAGAGAAGAGGCTGGAAGGCATATTCATTACTCAGAATGTCTTAGCGGAGGGCTGGCGGATGGCCCAGCGGTCTAGTGCACCGCGCTTTGGAGCGGTGTGCGCTGCCCGTCAGAGACGCGGATCGAAACCCGCGTTTCTACCAGACCGGCCCTGGTCGTCAGCCCGATCGGAGGCGGCATTTGGCTGTCCGCCTCCGGGGAGGGGGAAGGAGAGCGGCACGAGTCCGCCGAGGAGAAGGTTAATGGAGTCCGTGGAAGATCTCCGTCTCGAAAGAAGGCGGGAAATAGGTCAGGAATACGAATCTCGTTCCCGGAGGACGGGCGGCGGACTCGTGAGGGTGGGGAATTGAAAATAAAATAGAGGGTATAATTGGCTACTAAATTGGGAGAAAAACGAAAAAAAAAAAAAAAAAAAGAATGTCTTAGCGGATACAGAGATATGGGATATGGAAGTATTGGACAAATTACATAAATTAAAGACTAATAAGGCAGCCGGCCCGGATGGCATATTCCCCAGGGTACTAAAGGAGTTAAGCGAGATCATTTTTAAACCACTGGCAAGTATTTTTAGACTGTCTTTAAAGACTGGTGAATTACTAAATGACTGGAAACAGGGTATTGTGGTACCAATATATAAGAAAGGGGACCGTACTGATCCAGGAAACTATAGGCCTATTAGTTTAACTTGCATCATATGCAAAATATTAGAATCTATTATTAAAGATAAACTAGAAGTATTTCTTGAAAATGACAACATCCTAAGGGATAGCCAGCATGGTTTTTGCAAGGGTAGGTCATGTCTGACAAATCTGCTGACATTTTTTGAGGAAGCAACCAAGTGTTTGGATGAGAGAAAGGCGTATGATATTATATACTTAGATTTCCAAAAAGCATTTGATAAGGTGCCACATGACAAACTCATTATCAAAATGAGAGCAGTAGGAATTACAGGTGGCATTTTAGAGTGGGTTCGGAACTGGTTATGGGATAGAACACAAAGGGTAGTAATAGGCGGGATCTTATCCGAGGAGGGTATAGTGGGAAGTGGAGTCCCGCAGGGATCGGTGCTGGGTCCACTGCTCTTTATCATTTACATAAATGACATTGATATGGACATTGAAAGTACATTAGTTAAATTTGCAGATGATACAAAACTGGGAGGCTTAGCAAATAGTCAGGAATCTACTAAAGTAATCCAAGACGATCTGAATAGAATCCAGAAATGGGCAGAAACCTGGCAAATGAAATGTAATACAATTAAATGTAAAGTTCTACATGTGGGGAATAAAAACAGAGGACAGGATTATTTTATGGGAGGTAGAAAACTAGAATGTGCACAAGTAGAAAAAGACCTAGGAGTACTAGTTGATCAAAGCTTGTCAGGGTCTGGTCAATGTGCGGTAGCAGTTAAAAAAGCCAACAGGATGCTGGGATACATAGCCAAGAGTAATGAGTACAAATCGAAGGAGATCATACGCACCCTATACAATGCCCTTGTTAGGCCACACTTGGAATATTGTGTGCAGTTCTGGGGACCGCACTACAAAAAAGATATAGATGCGCTGGAAAAGATCCAAAGACGGGCAACCAGACTGATTCCAGGCATAAAAGACAAGTGTTATGAGGAAAGCTTAGTAAAAGGAGACTTAGGGGAGATTTGATTGAGGCTTTTAAATTTATTAAAGGAATTAACAAAGTGAATTTCAGGAAATTATTCAAGTTGAGTTCGGTTAGCAGAACGAGGGGGCATAAATGGAAACTGACAAAGGGTACATTTCACACGGACACTAGGAAATATTTTTTCACACAGAGAGTGATCAATGCATGGAATAGCTTGCCTGGACATGTAGTGGAGGCTGAGACACTAGGGGTATTCAAGGCCAGGCTCGATCCAGTGTTAGACACTCTAGCCTTTGGGTAAACTAAGCATTGTGAGCAGATTAGTGGTAGGAATGGACGAGCGGTGTTGGGCTGAATGGCCTGTTCTTATCTTCCCCTTATGTTATGTTATGTTATGTTATGTTATGTTATGTTACATGCAAACACAAATGCACACGCAAACACACACATGCACATGCATGCACACACACATGCACACACAAACACACACACCTACACATGCATGCACACACACTCACACCCACATACACACATACACACTACATACACATACACACACACACTCACTCACACACACACACTTACACCACATACGCTCACACACTCAGACGCACACACACACACGCACACACACACATACACAAAATACACACACACACGCACTCACTTACACAAAACACACACACTCACCACATACACATACAGTCACTACCACACATGCACACACATACACGCATACACACGCACACATACACACACACATGCACATGCGGTGCACGCACACGCACATACACATACACATGCACACACATAGACAAAACACACACACTGACCACATACACATACAGTCACTACCACACATGCACACACATACACGCATGCACACGCACACACACACACACACATGCACAAGCGGTGCACACATGCACGCACACACACATGCACGCGCACACACACACACACATGCACATGCGGTGCACATACACACACACATGCACGCGCACACACACACACTCACAGACACACACACACACTCACACACAATCACACATGCACAAGCATGCACATGCACACATACACACACTCAAACACTCATAGACACACACTCACACACAATCACACATGCACAAGCATGCACATGCACACATACACACACATATGCATGCACACACACAAACACACGCACACACACACATACACATACACGCACATGCACACACACACGCCCACATACACGCACAGATACATGCACACACACACACACAAACATGCACACATGCACACATACACACACATGTGTGCACACACACGCATGCACACACATGCACGCACACACACATGCATACACACACACACATGAACACATACACACATACACCCATGCACGCACACACACACACACAGATACACACTCATGCACACGAACACACACATGCACACGCACACACACGCACTCACATGCAAACACAAATGCTCACACACACACACATGCACATATATGCACACACGCATGCACACACACGCACATGCACACACAAACACACACACACCTACACATGCATGCACCCACACACACACACATTCACACACACATACACTCACACATACACAAAACACATGCACACACATACACAAAACACACACACTCACCACATAAACATACACTCACACACACACACACACAAACATGCACACACACACGTACTCACATGCAAACACAAATGCACACACACATGCACGCACACACATGCGCACACTAATATTATAATATAATATATGCCATTTAGCATATGCTTTTATCCAAAGCGACTTACAGTAGTGAATGCATACAATTTTTGGTCTATGTGGTCCCAGTGGGAATTGAACCCTCAACCTAAGCATTGCCAACGCCTTGCTCTACCTACTGAGCCACACAGAACCACACTCACACACACACACACACACTCACACCACATACACTCACACACACACACATGCACACACATGCAAACGCACACACACGGCGCACACACACACGCATGCACACATGCACGCACACACGCACACACACACACACACACACACACACACACACAGACACTGTTATTGTGTGTGGATGAGCCCCACGGTCTGCATCCTGTTAAGGCACTGTTCTAGGGTGTGGATGAGCTCCACGGTCTGCATCCTGTTAAGGCACTGTTCTACTGTTTGGATGAGCCCCACGGTCTGGTATCGAATCCAGATCGTACCCGTTCCTACTGTGACCAGTAGCCCCACGGAGCGACACATAACTGGTGGTAGTGTTGCCCAGGGAGGAAGCAATGCAATTGGTGACCCCTGCTGGTCAAGTGGGCACTCACAGTCTGCTGGTATAACGCTGCAAACGTAACTTGTAGACTGAAGCATGAAAAGAAGCAGCGGCTGTGACACAGATAAGATATGATGATCCACTGTGCCTCACACTAATACTCAATTAGCAAATAGTATCGAGTCAGCAAGTTAGCATGATTACCCTTCAAGTATTCCTGCCGGAATCCGTCTGAGAATTCCCCCAAGGGGTTTCTGTGTTCTCCATGTGTGATTCAGTGCGAAGAAGGGGCTCAGGAAATTATCCTTTGACCAAGGTTTTATGCCCCGTGTCCCAGTGACAGACTGTTGCTTTCTCTGTTCAGGTGTGACCGTTTGGGAGCTGATGACTTTTGGGTTGAAGCCCTATGATGGTATAGCGGCCAGCGAGATCGCAGGGGTCCTGGAGAAGGGGGAGCGGCTGCCCCAGCCGCCCATCTGCACCATCGACGTCTATATGATCATGGTCAAGTGTGAGTCACATTTCCCCTGCTGTCTAAAACTCTGATCAAAGTCTGTCTGCATCTAAGCAGAGCGCTACAGCAGCGAAGAAGGCCAACAGGTATTGAGTATAAATTAAAGGAGGTTATATTAATGTTATATAATGCCTTTGTCAGACCTCACTTAGAGTACTGTGTGCAGTTCTGGGCACCGCACTGCAAGAAAGATATAGAAGCTCTTGACAAGGTACAAAGAAGGGCAACTAAATTGGTACCTGGTATGAAAGCTAAAAGTTATGAGGATAGACTTAATGCACTTAATCTATTTAAGCTTAGCAAACGGAGACTTAGGGGGGATTTTATTGAGGTTTTTAAATTCCTAAAAGGGATTAACAAAGTGAACTACCAAAGATTTCTTTAGATAAGTGGGGTCAGCAGAACAAGAGGCCACAGGTGGAAATTAGTTCAAGGCAAATTCCGCATGGATATTAGGAGGTTTTTCTTTACACAGAGAGTTTTCAATGCCTGGAACAGCTTGCCAAGTCAGGAAGTAGAGGCAGAAACTAGATACTCTTTAGATTAGGACATGATGAGCCTAGATGGGCTGAACGGCCCATTCTCATCATTATGTATTCTTATGTTCTTAAAACTGTTGAGCTAGGTTATTTACTAAGCAGTACCTTGATAATTGATGTCATCGCTCATTAGCTGGGCTACACAAAAAACGCTGGAACAAACTGCAATGCAACCACTGGCTCACACTGGCCTCCGGCACTAGCTATTCCTGTCCACCACCTGGTTGTGTTATCACTAGCCACACAGAAGAAGAAGAAAAATAAAAGAATAACACTATCTAGCTATAGAACCTAAAATAAAAAAAGGAAACATTGAACACAAAAAATGTACAGATGTACAGATGTAGAAAACGTGTAAACATTGGAGAGGTGTTTTGGAGATGCCGAGAGCTGAAAGTGGCTCAGCTTATTATCACCGATGCTGCATCTTTCCTCCTCGACAGGTGAAGAAGGCTGGATAATGTATAATGGAAGAAGGCTGGATAATGTTTAGAATAGCAATCACCTGTAACAAGCTTATTTCTCCTGGCAGGACAAGACCAGTTGTGTCCCATTGTTGCAGACTCCTAGTCAAAGTGACATAGTTGGGTTTCAAACCTGTCACTACAGAGCCAAACCCTTGCCAATGTTCCTCACATTTTACCCCCCACGCGAGGGCCACAAAACCAAAATGTACTTGTGATGTTATACAGAAATAAATGTATCTTATAAGGTAAATATCAGAGCTTTAGATATGAGAGGTATCTTCCATCACTGTTGCAAAGTAATATCTTTGAAGGTGAACTAAATTCCAGGTAACTGAAGCCAAGCTCCCAGTAAAGCCTGGTGTGGGACTCCTCACCCCTGATTGATTTCCCCTCAGGCTGGATGATTGATGCAGACAGCAGACCTCGCTTTCGAGAGCTCATTGCCGAATTCTCTAAGATGGCCCGGGATCCATCGCGTTACCTAGTTATTCAGGTAACCAAAACTATCCCAATTCTTCAGATACTGCAGGACTGTTATTGTCTCAGAAGTTGTTTCAGAAGTTATCCAGTTATCCTTTATGTACTAACTCCAACACCGATGTTACTATTAGCAAACAGAACCCATAATGCTCCTAATACTCCCTATGGTGGGTGTAATGAATCCAATGAACATATCTAGAATATATATTTCATGATACATTGAAGTGTATTCGCAACAGTGCCTCAACTGCTGGGATTTTCCAATGATATATAAACATGTAAATTGTAACTTTTTGTTCTGACAGTCAGAAAGCAGCCCCTGAAGCAAGTCACATGATGATTTGAAACCAAAATTCTCTCACTGTTTGGCTGTCAAAATTCCTCCTGATGCAGGGTGACGAACGCATGCACCTCCCTAGCCTGACTGACTCCAAGTTCTACCGCACGCTGATCAGCGTGGAGGACATGGAAGACGTGGTGGACGCAGACGAGTACCTGGTGCCCTACCATGGCTTCTTCAACAGCTCCAGCGCCTCCCATGCCCAGCTCTTCCATTCCATGGTAACGCCGTCACCCAGAACAACAGCCACATTAATAAATATGGGATTTACCATACAAGAGGGCAGGACCTGCCCTAGTTCTGATGTTAATTTCATGACCACTAGCTTAATGAGTGTAAGAGTAAGTCCCAAAGGTGTAACCTGAAGCTTGTGCGATTCCTTTTACATCTGCAGCATGTGCTTAACCCTTTGAGATCCAAACCACACAGCACTGCAAAAAACTGGCCAGTCACATACAAACTCTAAGGATGCAGAGTAGTGTGTGTGCTTGCACAGCCACCTTATCTTTGCACAACCACCTTCATTGTACATTGTAAATAGTCTTTAATTTACCATATTTTTTTTACAGACAGCAAGACCCATAGACCTTTAACAATGACATAATATATTTTTGAATGCTAATTCTTAAGATTCTTGAAAAATGGGAAATTATATTATTTTACACTAATCACCTGTATAGTTTGTTTATACAATCTTCTTTGCTCATCTTTATCAAGGGTGTGAATAACTTTTGAGGGTACTGCAAACATGATTGCTGTATTTAAAACAGATTATTTTAGAGTGTAGCCTATTTTAGAGTGTAGCCTGTAAAAGTCATCAATGACCAAAGGTAATGACTCAAATCTGTAATCCTAAAGTATTTTTTTCATGCGTTTTTCCTATTTAAATGCATTAGACCTAGTGCAGAGAGAGAGTCACATAAAAGCAGTCTGGGCCCTGGATTTTTGTTTCCTGGTTTACTGGTCCTAGTCGACAGTGCTTGTGGCATAAGTCTGAGGAAGGGCTAGACCTTCCCTCTAGTATCCAGAGTCACTAGTGTGGTGTTGGAAAATGTCAATTTTGGACACAAGTTCTCCTGTCTGTTTGTATTGCAGAGTTTAAGTAGCAGCGTGGGAGTCTGCCACAACAGGAATGGGGTAAGTGAGGAACAGGACATATGGAGGGAGGTATACAGCGTATATGTGTGCATATGTGTATGTATTGTGTTTTGGGGCCCATAGTTAGGTGGTGCAATGAGCACAAGCTACAGCATATGTGAGGTATCAGGATTGCCTTTTGTCAGATTTTATTGTGTTTATTGTTGTTGCTCAGAATGGATACCCAGCTCGAGAGAACAGTTTGATCCTCCGTTACATCACAGACCCCACGGACGGGTCTTTGGAGAGGGGCTTCCAGAATATTCCAGGTAAGTGCTGCTGACTGCCCACTTTAGCAGCACTAAAGCTGATTTACTTTCACAATTTAGCTTTTCATGTCAGACCAGTATAAATTAGCCACTTCCCAAAAGCAGGAAGTAAAACCATGGGGGACATAGCTCCCCACCCATGCTTTAAATACCCAAAGGCCTGAGCCCACTACCAAGGTCTGTTTGTTTTCATAATTCTTCAAAAAGTAACACAGAATTTTTACTCAGGAGAACAATTTGACCTCTTAACTACGTCACTAAGCTCTGCTGGCATACTTACAAACAGTTGCAAAAACTTTTGCAAAGAAAGTGTCCTTTTTCAAGATTAAAACACCTGCAGTAGCAACGAGAACACATAGAGGACCATATTAATTACGTCAATATCTGGTATTAATTGTTACAAGACCAAAACAACTCACACTGTGTATTAGAAGTGTCCATGTATTAAAGCTTAAATGAAAAATTATGTCACAAACATTTTGAGTAAATGAAAGGCAATGGTGTGCAAACTAAATATTTATAGATACTTCAATTTCATACCATCCTTTCAAACATGTTTTTTATTTGTATCAGTGTTTTAAGGTAAGATAAGATATAAACTTGTTTTAGACTTTTGCTTTACAAAAACCATGAACACGTATCACATCATACATAAATACAAACAAACATGCATACATATGGTATCATCAGTAAAAGTAGGAGCAACATATTGCACAACCCCTCGCAGCATCATAAAAATTATATAATAATAATAATACATGTTATTTATATAGCACCTTTCATTTGACAAAGAAAATCTCAAAGTGCTTTGCATAGTAGTACATGAGTTGAGTTTGGACAAAAATGTATAATGCACACAGGCACACAGGACACACAAACAAATTACACTCAATCTTCCATGACCAGACAGCAACGTACAATCAATACTATTGGGGTCATTAAAACTTCCCCCTTTTGCACAGTCCCTGTAGCCTCGTACTGCATTTCTGTTTAAAATTATGATTGAGGTGGGCACAAATTCGTTTTTAAATCTATTGAGTTTGCACCTAGGGTATCGTCTGCCATGGGGTAAAAGCTCGTACTCAGAATCTAGGAAATGAGATGGGTCAGACAGTATTTTCTGTGCTCCTCTAAGAACGGACTGCTTGTAAATAGACTGGAGGGACTGATGTTCTTTCCTTCCTGTGACTTTCATGGCAGTCTGTACAAGGTGGGCAAGCTGGGATTTTGACTGTACTGAAAGGTTGCCATACCATGCTTGTATCCTGTACCTAATTAAGCTCTCTAAAACCACCTGGTAAAATAAGTACATGCAACATCTTTGATTTACCCCATACACGCAAGAAATACATCCTCTGCTGTAGTCGAGAGCACAGACTATCCACGTGGGCCTTCCAGCTGAATGTACTATCTATGTGAACACCCAGTTACTTGTAAGAGCAAACCTAGTTGATGGGAACACCATGGATGACCACTGGCCTATGGTCACCCACTGCCCTAGGGTCGAATATCATTTCCTCTGTTTTATTAACATTTAAGATGAGGTGGTTAGCATCACACCACTGCACAAAGCTGTTTATTTCAGAGTGGTAGGCTGATGTGTCATTATCTCTGTGCAGTAAACTGAGGATTGCGGTATCATCTGAGAACTTAAGTATGTAATTATGGGGGTGACTGCTTAAACACTCATTTGTTTAAAATATCAAAAGAATGGTGAGCTGATGCAGCCCTGTGCTGATTGATTTAGGTGCAGAGAGGGTGATTCGGATGAATTCGGTTGGTCAGGAAGGAAAAATACCACTTTATAATAGAAGGGTCGACACTCATCTGTTTCAGTTTCTGGATTAACAATTGGGGCTGAAGTGTATTAAAAGCTGAACTGAAATCAACAAAAATCAAGTGTGCATAGGCCTTGGTGTCTTCTAAGGGCTTTACAATCAAATGAGTGATGATGTTAATAGCATCGTCAGTACCCTGCCTCTGCCTGTCAGCAAATTGGAAAGGGTCTAATGCTGCATTTACATCTGCTTTACACCATATATTTCTCTAAGCATTTAATCACAATTGAAGTCAAAGCTACGGGTCTATAGTCATAATTTTGTTTTGGACAGGTTTTCTTTGGAACTGGTGTGATGATGGGTTTTTTTTTACCAGAGCGCAGGGATAGTGTGTGAGTCTCATGACTGTTGGAACATAGGACACCATGCTGGAGTCAGCTCCTCTGCACAGGACTTTAAAAGAAAAGCAGAGATGCCGTCTGGGCCTGTGGACTTTTTTGTGCATATCTTGTCTGAAGAGTGTCTGAACCTTGTGTACATCCACCACCAGCCTGGTGTCAGAGTCAGTACTTGACATGGTCTCCAGCACACTATTACGTTCCAGAGTGAAATCCTGAGACTCAAATCTGAGGTAAAAGTCATTCAGTTCTTTGGCTTTTTGAAAATAATCCATGGTGATGAGGTGCTTCTTATTTGGTTCCATGTTGGTTATGGCTTTCATAGAGTTAATTGAGGTGAAGTTCTGCTCTATAATGTCTTATATTGAGGTGAAGTTCTGGGGCCTCATTTATAAAAAAGTTGCATAGAAACCATCCTACATTTGATCTAAGATCATTTCTGAAATGAACGTACGCACAAAAAATCCCCCAGATGTGAAATCTCAAAATCACAAATGATCTTGAAATTGTGCGTAGCTGAATGGTTTTAGATCTCCGCCTTGTAAACGCCCCCTAATTAATAGCATTAGCATATAAAGGAGCTCGAATCAAAACACCAATCCTCTACTTGATAATGGCGAGCTACAAGAAAAATAATTTTAGCGAGGCCGAGGTCCTGTTGGCGGAGGTGCAGATGCATGCAGGGACGCTGTTTGGGAGCCTTTCCAGTGGCTTTACCAGTAAAACCAAGTACGTGGCCAGGTAGTCTGTAGCCTAGGCTGTGAACGAGGTGGGGGTCAGCAAAACTCCCTGAAGGACGTAAAGAAAAAGTGGTCTGATTTAAAACTGAGGTCAAAATCTCTAATAACTCGTTCCCTTCTTATTGCGCGGTTGGCGATATCTTCGAGAAGTGACAATGCTGCCATTCTTCCTCTTGCAAACCACTGCCATTATTGGACATTTTAAGGATGTGTCAATTATGCTAATATGGGTAGTTTTGGAAAACCAATGTGTGTTTTTGTTTTGTTTTCCACAAGTAGCCTAGCTTATGTTGTTTTAATTTATTAATAACTTTATTGTGCAAACCATTACGTATAGCCTAAGCAATGTGTTCAATCTGGTAATACTACTACTACTACTACTACTACTACTACTACTACTACTACTACTACTACTACTACTAATAATAATAATAATAATAATAATGAGGAAACAATTAGGCAGCAGACGACATGTTGGCGCTCTTAGATTTCTGAATACATTTTCCATTACATTTACATTTAAGCATTTAGCAGACGCTCTTATCCAGAGCGACTTACAATATGTACATTAATACATGGTAGGAACAATCATAGTACACGCTAAGAGATCAGTGCAGTAATACAGCGATAGACATCATTGCAGGCAGCTGCGTACCATACCTGTAACACTGGGAAGGAAAAGGTTAGTAATTATTATTTTATTTTTTTAATGGAGTAAGCAGGGGTATATAGTGTTGAGCAAGTAGGCAGTGGTGATGACTGTAAAAGTGGTTAGCATGCTTTGCGGGTTTTAATAAAACTCAAAAGACTCATAGTTACTTAGATGACTATGATGCTGTTATGAAGTGTTTCTTATGCAACATTTATTCTATCAATTAGTAAACATTAATATCAGTCAGAACAATATAATACATTATAACTAAATTAATTGTACTGTAACTTCTAAAAGTTGCATCAATACATGCTATTTGGAGAGGTTCTAACTCATGCAGACTGTGCTTGATATCAACCATAATTTCTTCTGTAAATTACTTAGCCAGTTGTTTGAACAAAAACGGTGGAATTTCTGCAAGTAAGCTCTTTACTCTTTGTTCAGGGTAGGTTATAGATGTAGTCCTCCACCACAACGCTGAACTCAGTTGCAAAGCTAGAATAGCTATCTTTTTTCACTCTTCCATTCATTATGTGAAATGTCACCTCACCAAAATAGATCCAAACCCTACCTAGCAGTCTTGCCCACTGCATTGATTGGTAACACTGGATATTGAACCTGGTCTATTGCAGAGTATGTGAACCACAACGGGACCACTCCATCAGATGTGAGGAACATGAACTACCAGGTCCCCGGTCTGTCCCGTGTCAACCTTTCCTCAAGCGCGCTGGATGAGACAGAGGCGGAGTACTTCAACTCTTTCAGCAGTGTGGCAGAAGGGCCCGAGTACCTGAACACGGCGCAGCCCACCCTCCCCCACAGCCACGACCAGCAAAGGCACAGCCTTCAGACCAGCCTGGACAACCCCGACTACCAGGAGGACTTCTTCCCCGTCGCTAAGCCCGACTCCAACGGTTACTTCCTCCCGGCTGCCGAGAACGTGGAGTACCTGGGCCTAACCACCATGCAGGCCAAAGTGCATTAACATCGGGCCTTGCCCTGGCACAGAACAGGTGCCCATTACAATACTGACACAGATACTGCTTCAGCACTTACTGTTGGAGGCATGTTAGGCTCTTAACCCCTTGTTGACGATTGCTGCAAATTAGCCTCAAACCCCTTAAGACCTTAATACAGCAAAACATTTATTTAATTTTTTTTTTTAATTCAGGCAATAAGGGGTTAAATGGTCCACTGCTCATAGCCACAGGTTTTGCAGAGGTGACTTTGACTGCTTGGAATTTGTTTGACTGTATAAGCCCAGTGATTCATCGACAGCAACACAAAGCCAGTGACCAGAAGATCACCTCTGACTTTTTCCCACTTTTCTTAGTCATTATTAGTATGTTATTAAGATCCTCCTTCTCACTTAAAGACTTTGGACGGAAGCTGTATAGACATCTAGGTCTTTGGGACTAGCTTATTTGTTTCAATCAGGGGATACAGGCACTGGTTCTTCAAGATAGGTCGGCTTGATTGGATACCATAGCTTAGAAGACATCAGTTCCAACAAATCATCTGTCTCACAGTCCCTCACCAACATTGTGAATGCAGAAGTATTCTTCCCAATCCACATATTTGCTTCAGTCTGTTGTTTTTCTGTACCACTTGAAAAAATGAAGAGGGATGAGCAACAATTTTGATGTCTTGTCACAGAACTTTAACGGAGAGAAGAGGAAGGAGAGGACATATTACTGATCTGCTTACTGGGAAAAGACAACGCAGAGCAGCTGTGAGGTCTCTAACTCCAGCTTGTGGAGCTTGTGTTTGCTGTTTGGCTGGGACGGTTTGTGTGCAAACAGATGCCTGGGACATCCCTGAAAGCTTTCTCAATAATCAGGACAGATACATGCCACTGAGTATATCTTCACCTGAAAGATTGAAGATCTTTTAATGGTATTTAATGATACAAACTGCCACATATTAAAGTTTTTTAAATATATACAGGGTCATTTGTTTGAGACATAATTTATTGGTACATTAGGTATCCCAGGATATGTTAGATCCAGCCATGGAATTAATATGGTACTAGTTTCTTCTCACTTCTCTGGGAGGACACGCTCTTCCTTTGCAGGAACACTTGAGCTGAGGGAGAAGTGAGTCGGGCAAGGTACAAAGAGTGGAGGATTGTGGGTAGAATTGAGTTTGAATAAGCATCTGTAGTCTGTCTAGTGTAGAGTGTCATTTTTTATTTCGAAAAAGTTATTTATAATAGTTTTTGTTATGCTAAGAATAACTCCAGAATTCTTGAAAATGTATATAGCAAGTGAACTAAGATACCAATTTAGCCAAATAAAAACCACTATACATTCTGGCCTTCCAGCAACTGGGTTTGACACCTGTAATACGCCACAAGATTAATTTCTCTGAGAAGTGCGACATTTATTTTCTGTCATGAGGTGACTGTAGTTCTGAGTCAATATTGTAATGTTTTAAGTGTTTTAGCCATGGTCTAAAGCCGTTTTTCTCTCCTCTATTGTCTCCCTACTGTTTTATTAGGAGGTATTACTCTACTTAAGAGTTTTGCTTTTAATGGCCAGAATAATGATAGATATGATTTGTATGCCTGCTGAATTTATTTTAATAATATTTTACATATACAATGGGGGAAATAAGTATTGAACACATCAACATTTTTCCCAGTAAATGTATTTCCATTGAGGCCATTCAAGTGAAATTTGCACCAGACTTTGGTATTAACTCAAGAAATCCAGACAAAAAATCTAAACATTAAAGTCCATATGTAAATAAAGTTATGTGTAATAAAGTGGAATGACATAGGAAAAAAGTATTGAACACACTAACTGAAATTAATTCAATACTTAGTGGAGAAGCCTTTGTTTGTAATGACAGCTTCAAGGCGCTTTCTGTATGAAGTAACTAATCGCCCGCAGTATTCAGGTGTGATTTTGGCCCATTCCTCTACACAGATTGTCTTTCAATCTTGAAGATTGCGGGGGGCCCTCTTGTGAATCTGGATCTTCAGATGCTTCCACAAATGTTCAATTGGGTTTAAGTCAGGTGATTGACTGGGCCATTCCAACAAGTTGATTTTCTTTCTCTGAAACCAATTGCGAGTTTCCTTTGCTGTATGCTTTGGATCGTTGTCCTGCTGGAAGGTCCACCCACGTCTCATCCTCAGCATCCCGGTGGATGGCAGCAGGTTCATCTCAAGAATCTCTCTGTACATGGCTCCATTCATTGTTCCTTCAATGATATGAAGTCTGCCAGTACCACGAGAGGAGAAACAGCCCCACATCATGATACTTCCACCTCCAAACTTCACTGTTGGTATAGTGTTATTCGGGTGATGTGCAGTGCCATTTCTCCTCCAAACATGGTGTGTTGTGTGACACCCCAAAAATTAAATTTTGGTCTCATCTGACCAGAGTACATGTTCCCAGTAGTTCACTGGCTTGTCCAAATGTTGTTTGGCAAACTTTAAACGAGCTTCAACATGTCTTTTTTTCAGTAATGGAGTCTTGCGGGCTGAGCGTGCACAGAGGCCATGGCGGTGGAGTGCATTGCCTACTGTCCTTTCTGTCACAGTTGTACCTGCTGCCTCCAAGTCTTTCTGGAGCTCTTTCCTAGTGGTCCTTGGCTCTTTGTCTACTCTTCTAAGTATCCTTCTGACTCCCTGATCAGAAATCTTGCGAGGAGCTCCTGTGCGCGGCCGGTTGATGGTGGAGTGATGTTGCTTCCACTTACGGATAATGCCGCCAATGGTGCTTACTGGAAGATTCAGAAGTTGTGAAATATGTCTGTAGCCAATTCCATTTTCATGTTTTGCAACAATCTGGTTGCGAAGGTCTTGAGAGAGCTCTTTGCTTTTACCCATCATTAGATGTTTCTTGTGTGGCACCTTGGTAACAAAAAAAACCTTTTATAGCCCATCAATATATTCTAACCCAGCTGACATTAATTAGCACAGATTGTAGGTAGAGTTGCCTCCTAATTAGTTATGGTTTTCAGCTGGTTCCTTGCCTTTCCTTGCTGTGGTGTACTGCTTTTTCTTAGTGTGTTCAATACTTTTTTCCTGTTTCATTCCACTTTATTACACATAACTGTATTTACATATGGACTTTAATGTTTAGATTTTTTGTCTGGATTTTTTTAGTTAATACCAAAGTCTGGTGCAAATCTCACTTGAATAGGCTCATTGGAAATACATTTACTGGACAAAATGTTGATGTGTTCAATACTTATTTCCCCCATTGTATATACCAAAATGTACATGTAGGAAGGATGGTCATCATGATATTGCTAAAATCAGGTATATGATCTCAGGTTCAAAGCCTCGGAGGTCAACAAATACATACACTAATAAACTGTCGGGGAAGCTTGACGTTGTATTACTAAACTTTGATGAATAACCAGGTATGAGAAAAAACAGCAAGTTTGATGCTTCAATAGGTTTGTGGGATCATGTCTTTCAGGTAAAAAAGTAGGCATTGGTTAAGGAACTGATGGTGGATTCTGTCTGGCCAGAATCTCACCATACAGGCCTTCAATCTCATTTAATCTGCCCAAGAATCAAGGACTCCTCATTAGAGGATTTCATGTCTGTGTTTTATATGGCTGTAATGGTTCTGAAACTGAAACCACTTCATGAGCGCTACACCATGGCCAGAGTATGCACCAGCGAGTGGACACTGTAGAGGCGTGTCTGAAGGCCTGGGCCGGACCATTTACACCGTTCAGTCAGATAGAGAAGAGCAGGGTCTGGGTGGCATAATGTCCCCTGAGCTTGAGAAAGGAGGCCGGGTTTTTGAAGTACATTTTGAAAAGTAGCCCAATTTGGCAGGAAAACCACAGACATAATTAAACCCAGTCATGTAAATGTGGCTAGCACTGATCAACAAAGTCCCAATATTCATGATCCTCTTTCCATAGCACAATTACTTCAACAACATTTTCACTTTTCTGTTTGTCCTAAGTGAGGATTTTTTTTCTTATTTCTTGGTATTCATCAGTGTGGATTTTCTGCAGCTGATCATAATTTGTTTGCTAAGTCACTATTTTCCTGGGTTCATATAAAACAATCTAAAATAATGTTAATAGGAAATGTTCTTATATTGTAAAGACGGCCATGGCATATGGTTTACATCATTGAACCATTCAGTGACCACTTGTGCCCTGTCATCCTGGAAGGGACCACTCCCATCAGAATAGAAATGCTTCACTATAGGATGAAAGTGATCACTCAGAATGGCAGTTTCATTTTGTTCTTCTCCTTCTTTATACCAAACTCTGTTGACTTTCCCACATATATGCTTTAGCAGTAGTGCCCCTTTTGTATTATTTTAATAGTATTTCACATTTTACTCAATGGGAAGTGTGATGCATGCTGGTTTAATGCTAGCTTTTTTTCATCAGTGATAGTACAGAGCTTGATAAGGCGTCACTGCGTATGCTATTTCTGATTTCATGCCCCGTTCCTTTGACCAGTCAGGCCGTAACTCTGAGGTTCGTATCTCTCACTTTCTTTTTGTTGGAGAGGGAGTTGAAGCTTTGTAAATGGTGTATTTAATAACATTTTACCTGAAATTCAATCCTGCCACTTTTTGCCACAGGTCACTAAATGTAATATGTACCCCATACAAATCCTGTCCAATCTGCCTGTCAAGTCCAGCCCCTTACCCCCTCTGTGAAGTACATTCTGGTTAGCATACAACTGTCACTAGAGACAGAGGCTGTTATGGTGCAGCAAAACGCTGTAGGAACAATATTATGTATTAGGTGGTATTGCATCCCTTTCAATTTGCAGCTACAATGAGATTATTTATCTATTAAGTTGGTGTTCAAATAAGTTAAGTCTCAATGATAGCATACTTATCAGTCGCATGTAGTCTGTCTGCCTAGGACTTGCAAGGTGTGTGTGACAAATAAATTATCAGAATTATATTTTTCAAATTTTAATTGAAATTTTAATTTGAGCTACACGACACAGTAAAATAAATAATAAACTTAATATTTCATATTTGTAAAGGAAAATGTTTTGCTGACAACTAATTTCAATCAATGATACTGACCATGCCTTAGTACAGATACTAGAACATTTTATTTTGGGGATCTTAATCTTTGATCTTTGACTGTCAAACCATAATAAAATTATTGTGTAGGACTGTGGACTAGCTGTGAAATTATCAAGACTTCCAGAATCTTAAGTTAAAACTTAAGTAAAGTAACGTGATTAGCATTAATGTAACGTAAACTAACATTCATATCTTCATGCATTCTAATAAGTGACAGAGGACCAGAAGTATTTGCATTCACAGCAGTTGTTTTAAACGTACTTTTTGTTTTTGTTCTATTGTTATATTACATGTGAAGGCACCATGGTTCTCGATATTACCAGGGATATATTTTGTAAATATATAATTATTACCACAATAAACGTACAAATAAATTACATTCAAACTGTTTCAAAGTATTTACTTTTATTAAAACTACAAAACGTAGCAGTAATAAGAGATACAACATAGGCTTAAGGCTATAATTACCAGCAGACTCTGACATAAACGGGAATCAGACCATTTCAGCATGTTGGAGGAGGATGGAACTGAACAAAAAGATAGCTGAATGGACCGTTTAAAACAAAATATGAAAAGCATGTTGTGCTTTGTTTGTTTCAAAGTATTAAAAAGTATTATTGTACATTTATAAAAACTAACCTTGACAGAAATACAGGCTGCAATTACTATTTCAGAAAATATATTAATCATAGAGTTAGCTGAAAAATCTCACAGGGAGAAAATGAAAAAAACTAAAATAATTTAAGTTGATAACATAGAGCTGCATGCAGTCAGATGACACTACCAATTCAGAGCTCCACCCCTCGCACCTGCCTCCACTCGTTTCCCAAACCTAATCCTAACCCCAACCCCAAACCTAACCCCAATCCCAACCCCAACCCTATCCCTAACCCTAACCCTAACCCTCCACTCATTCATTAGAAACCCATGCAGTATACAAGCAAGCACCTAACCTCACATCCTCCACCAGCAGTGGTGAGAACGGCCTTGTATGCATACATGTTTTTGATACCATTTTCTTTAGATCACAACTTAATTATCCCATTATCTTGAGAAAACAAATGATGGTTTAGAACAAGAACTTAATCTAATTTAAAAAGAACTAAAATGTAGGATTTCTTAAATGGTTGTAAAATGATTGACAGAGCAAAATATGCCAAGACTATTGTAGGAAATTGCACATAAGGAGATGTTACAGCAGCCTGCTTTTATTATCAAATGTTGGAAGTCAATTCTGAGATCTGTTGGAGAGGCAATACATGCAGATGGACTGGGAAAAAATCAGGATCATGAAGTGAGGATAATTAATTTGTGATCTTGAGAACCAAGTTTGATAACTCATGATAATGTGATAATTAATTTGTGATCTTGAGAAAACGGTATCAAAAATACATTACTGTGCAAAAGCCTTAGGCCATTTATCTGAGCAGTGTAAGTGTTTATTTGGTCGAAAAAACACAATATAACATTGATGAAAAGTAACAAAAAACGAATTGTGTTTTTAAAACAAGGCCTTCCTTAGAATGCATAACTGAAGCAATTTGCTTTGGTAGACTGTTGTGTAATTTTTGTTAAATAGTCTTGTGGTAAATTCTTCCAAGCTTCTTACAGGATTTGCCATAACACTTCTTTTGACTTTTGGCTGCTTTTTGTTCTTTTCCCTGTCCAAGTAATCCCATACAGCTTCAATTATGTTGAGGTCGGGGCTCTGAGGTGGCCAATTTAATACTGTGTGTTCCTCAAGGAGGATATCACAAGATCTCAATAACTTTTTGGAAAATGCAATAAAATCATATTTTTTATTGTATTAAATATTTATTTGTATTTATTCTAATGTTATATAGTGTTTTTCCAAGCATATAAATGCTGCCCAGATAAATAGCTTTAAACATAGCTTCAAACATTTTCTTGGGTGGCCTAAGACAAGTACTGTATATATGCATACAAGGCCATTCTTGGCTTCCATACAGTACTAAACCCCCCAAAAAAACACAGTGACTGCACTGTGCTAGTTTGGGAGTATAGCACAACCCTTCTGGGGAGTCATTTTGGCATGACATTTTGAACCTGCAGACACACTACAAGAGGACGATACCTGCAGGTGTATAGGCTCCCATTGGTTTTGGACATCAATGCTAACCGTTTTTGGATTCACTGTTCATATAGGCAGTGAATTCAAGAATAACTACTTTGGATGCTTTGTACGTCGCATTGAAAGGAAAAATATTATACTTAAATTGATTTTGGGTGAACTATCACTTTAAAATCAATGGGACCTTGTCTTATAATTCCAGTGCCAGACCAAAATTTGATCTTATCAGTTACCCAACTTTAAAAATAAGGGGGTGAACTGCCCATCCTGCAAACATCCTGGGTAAAATCTGACTCGTTAAAAGATCAAACACAAGTAAAAGAATTTGCAGTAGAATGGGATTTGTACTTGTACTAGTTTAAAAAAACTTAAGTAAAATGTGAAATGAATCATCTATATATAGATTCATGCTCGGTGAGTCCATGTAAGAAGGTTCAAGTAGTTATACAGAGCTGAAAAACTAATCAATTTACCTGAATAAGAGACATTGTTCTGAGTGCTTTTTACATGTATATTTACACAGTAATTTAGAAGCGTAATAAGATGCTTATGTTATTCTCAAAATGGTGAGACTTATTTTAAGGGCCTATTTGTGCAGTTAGAAAGCCATTGATTAAACCGTTTCATAAGACAAGTGTTGATCATCCAGAGTTTGTATATTAGAGTTAGAGATTAGCAGCACATTGATGTTTGAAATTGTATTATTATTAGTAGTAGTAATTATGCCATGTGTGAAGATGACATGAAAGTCTGTGAGATATAAAATAAACACAGAAAGTCTTGATACCAGATTTTGGTGCCTCCTGAGCTGGGACTGGGAACAGACATTTAAATGTGTTTGTGAAAGTAAGACTTTCAGCAATAAGACAGCACCTTCAGTCGCTTTTTGTGTACATGGATATGCTACACTATTTATGTTGACCGCTTTCTTGTGAATATACTTGTTATACAGAAATGCTTGAAATTTAAACATGTAGCTGTTTGGTTTGCTACCTTATTGGAGAAACACTGTATTTGTGCATGCTGGGTAAAACAATAAATGTATTCCATGCATATCCTAACACTAGTTCTCATTATTTTGTCCACTCAGTATTCCTTCCTATGAATGCCCTGGTCTTAATGCATTATACATGTATTTGTAATGGTTTGAGTTATGCATAACAATGCGTTATAGATGCTAATTATAGCTCATAGACAGAGATGCCTAGACATGTGTATAGACATAGACATCTATAACTACAGTATATTATGAGAAAAGCTGCAAGGTGTTATAATGCTCTGTATGAAATGCTCACCAGGAAATTGGGACTAGAGGGGTATAACACCATCATGATTACCGCAATCATGTTGTATCACAATGTTGTATAAGTCATACTGCATATTTCTATTGATATAATGCATTATAATGGTCTACTTTAGTTTGTGACAAGATTATATCTTCCAATACCCTGTAGTGGAAATTATTCTAACCCAACTATGTTCAAAGGAAGAGAGATGTGTTCCCATGCAAACTCGCAAGATCCCTTTGCGCGCACACACACACACACACACATCTCTCTGTACGGGTGGGGCAGTGAGATTAGACAGGCCGTACTCCTGTTATACACCCGCTTAATATGAAAATAACAATGTTAAATGTTTTGCTTTCACACTCCTCCCTTTTGTTACTCAGGTAACAACCTTTAGCTAAATGTTATGACACCACACATGATTCATCCTAGCAGTGCTAAGGGGTTTGCTGTTTTACATTACATTACATTACAGCGACGTACAACAAAGTGTTAACCGTAATCAAGAACAGTTTAGCTGAAAGCCACCCTAGAGGGAAGTACAATTCCAGGTGCTAGGAGCAACCACATAGTTAAACTAGGACCCTGTAGTTAAATCTGTTAGACACAATTCAAAGGCAGCAATAAAGCAATCAGTGCGGAAAATACTGGCAAAATTATACCTAAACCTAATACAATACCTAAACAAGTAGACACAAGTGCAATACTTAACAGCTACGTCCCTAAGTTTACATAACCGGACTACAGGGAGAGGTGCAACCTGAAGAGGTGAGTCTTCAGTCGTCGCTTGAAGGTGGCCAGGGTCTCACATATGGGAGAGTTGAAGTTACATCTTATTATACTTTCTGTGATGGAGTTTTCCACCATGTAAACAGCATCCATTGTGCTGCTGAGTTTATAACCCTCCTTCTCACATCAACTCAATTTCACTCATGTCTTTCCCAGTGTTACAGGTATGGTACGCACAGAGATGGGCAGTATTTCTGTTACTTGTATTTGAAATACGTATTTCAATTACTTTTGAGTATTTTGTCATTTGTATTTGACAGGGCTGAAAAAATTCAAATGTAATTTGTAACAAGATACTTTAGGGTGGAGTAATTTTGTATTTTCAAAATACTCAAAATATTTTATCCATGATTCAAAGAACATAAAAAAAGAACAACGGTACACTTAGACACACTCACACAGTGATTTTTAGACCCGTTCTCTGTCGGTTGGACAAGGCAGTGAATGCATGCACACGTGGATGCATGCATGTATCTGGTCGCAGGCAGCTATTGAGAATTCGGCGCTTGTTTTCACACAAGCCTACTCACAGTATTCTAAGTGGCATTTTGAGAAATCGTGACGTGACATGAAACATTAGAAAAGACGATTTCTCAAAATGCCACTTTGTGGCTCCAGAAACACTAGCTAGCATGTACAATTCATGCTGATTTGTTTGTAAGTTTGTACTGTACTATTTTCAGTATTTTTCTTTTATATACAAATAGCATCAAAGATAATAAATTGGTTGTCAATAGCCCAAACAACCAAAATGGAGGGAGTAATGTGGGCAAACTAATTAGGAGATGCTAAAGATGTGATTGTGCCTCTAACACTTAACACACGGCGATAGCCTATGTGATTTTGGCTTTTTGCTCATATTCATACAGAAAGGCAGCCACCTATTCATATGTTGGCCTACGATAGCCATCTGGAGACAAGTTTTTTTTCCTGTATTTTGAAAATACAAAATACATGTATTTTATCTGATACATTTTCTGGAACTAGTATTTTGTATTTTGATCTGATACATTTATTTGAGGGGTATTTTGTATTTTGTAACAAGATACATTTTGATGTATCTTTGCCCATCTCTGGGTACGCAGATGCCTGCAATGATGTCTATTGCTGTATTCCTGCACTGATCTCTTGCGCAAACTATGATTGTTCCTACCATGTATTAATGCACATCTTGTAAGTCGCTCTGGATAAGATAAAATGTAATGTAAAATGTAGTAGGAAATCATCCCTCACTTACCCATCCCCACACTTAGAATGCCCTTCCGGTGGTCTGTTAAGCCTCATGAGCCTCAAGGACTATTTGTTTTGTTTTTCTCTGTAACCCACAATTTTCCAGGAGTTCATCTCGACCGCCTTTTAAGGGGTCAGGGAATAATTTTCCAGTCTCCCACATTGGTTCCAATGGTTTTCTGTTTTTTTTATTCCCTCTGGAAAATGCCAATTGTGAAGCGCTGTGTGACAACTTGTTTGTAAATGGCACTATACAAAAATAAAGATTGATTGATTGATTGACTTTGTGTCATAATGGTACCTGTCTCACTACTGTCATTCCCCATTTGTCATACATCACCTTCACTGGACCGGTCAGCAGATCAAGGAGCCTGGACACATCTTTCCCCCCCTTGTTGCCCATCCTGTCACTCAAATGAACAAACAAAAAGTAAAAAAAAAAAAAACATTTTTTTTTAATGTATTTATTTTAATGAACGCGCGGTTCAGAATTCGGGTGCAAATGTAAGTGACCCCCTTCTCGGGTTCCATCCTAGCTTGTTCCCACTGTTCTTGACTGTCTGTGCAACAACTCTCTAATTCCCCGTTTTCAACATTTTCTATAATCCATTCACATTCAGGCCATTCATTGTCACTCAAATCACTGTCTCCGGAATCTGGTGCAGTCCAAGTTCTTTCTATTACTGCACCGTTATCCACTACTCTCAATGAATGTTATTTCATTCACAATTAGTTATTTCTATTAGCAATGTAAAATGAATAAATAAATAAATCCACATCCACACTTTTTATTCACTCATATCCATTCACCATATCACTTCCATTTTCATTCATCCATTCAGTTTCTCATAAAAATGAAAGGAGGAAAAAAATAAAACAGATGGATGGTATTTCATTTAAAATTAATTAGATTCAATTTTATTCCTCAGCCCGTGTAAGGGACCCATGGTCCAGGCTAACCACCCTAATGCAAATGCAACAAAAGAAAAATTATTCTAACACATAGCTATTTTTATATTATACTGACCCTTCACATTTTAAATCTCACAACTTAAACTACTTTCAGAGCAAACTGGTGGATCAACCTTCATCAAAATATGCAACTCACAATTCAATTAAAATTAACAGCTGGTTTATTCAGTTACAACAGTTAGACAAAACATTCAATGTCCAATCTACAGACGTAGGTTGAACTACCTTAGCAAATACTAAATCGGAACATCCAATATGTAGGGTTTAGTTCTGTCTCCTCACATATGGAACATTTATCGCTACCATTTCACAAGCTTGCTCATACCACATCAAGCTCCGCTCTCATCTGGCTGCAAAAGACGCAAGTTCCAAAGTGGATATTCCAGCTTAACAAATACTAACTTCTAAACAGAAAATGTACATGTAACAATCACAAAAGAGATGAAATGGAAGAAAATGATACCAAACCAAGCTTGTCTCTCTCCAAGAACAAACACAGGCAAGGTGCTGGCTGGCGCCAGATCTTCCAAGAGAGAAAACAGGACAGAGACTTGTAGAGTTTCCACCAAAATCTAAGATCGTGTCACCAGCAGGTCAGACTTGTGTTGGGGGGGTCGTTGGCTCACTCCTTTCTTAGCCCAATTTGGGGGGAGCCAGGTTTGCGGGGAGCCAGGCTCAAGCCAGGTTCAGACTCCCTTTTTATGTTTTGGGTCCCTTACTACCATAAGATATCTTTTCAAGATTGCCCTTGATATGTTCCTCTCATGTTGAGTATCCAGGTGAAGCCAGCTTCATTTATACCGAGGTGTTAGTTGAGCTGATATTCAGCTCAAGAGCATTGCTACCAAGTGAGGAGGCCAATCATGCCATGTTGACATCCACTTTAATCTGGCGGGCCATAATTATTTTCTCCATGATCCATGATATTCAGCTCAACTGTAGGTATAAACTTGAAATTGTGGGGTGTGGCACTGGTTCACCAACCCAAGTGTCCTGGTTTAACTCACAGAGCTGTAAACCTGCCAAAGAGGGCCCCACTCTGTCTGCCTGCGCAGGATGATTAAAATGCACCTCCCCGGAGCTAAACCACGTGAAGGGGGTCCAGATCCAGGAACTGGAGTTGGCGTGGGGGTGAGGGTTGATGGGGGCAGCTCACACTTCTCGCAGGATCTATGGCTCGGGGGCAGGTGCCCCCGAGTCAGAGGCCGAGGCAGAGAAGAGAACATGCAGTCAGAAAAAAAAGCAGTGCTATAGCCAGTAGCATTATGTAAGAGCAGGGGAGCACGAGCATAGGAAATACTGTATACAGATAGCCCCGACAGGTGTAAGCTATGGCAGCATACCTATTAGGAGAGAGACAGAGAATACACGCAGCCGAGAGAGTTCCAAACCATCCACACCCAATCAAGGATAAAGTATGGAAGGTTTCTCACTCCATAAGACACGGCCTTCTCAATCTCTCCACCTAGACTACAGTATGTTTGGCAGTAGGCTAGGCTGAAAAGATTTTTAAAATCTAGACTTAAAAATTGAAACTGTGTCCGAATCCCTAATATGCCTTGGTAAACCGTTCCACAACAGAGGAGCTCGAAAGGAGAAGGCTCGACCATCAGCTGTGCTTTTCAAAATTCTAGGGAGTAATAGATGGCCGGCTTCATGTGAACGAAGCAGTCGTGTCGGCTTATAAGGGGCAATAATTTCAGTGAGATATATAGGTGCAAGTCCGTTCATTGCTTTAAAAGTTAGCAACAGTACTTTATAATCAGCCCGATATTTAACAGGAAGCCAATGTAGTGATGCTAACACAGGAGTAATATGACTTCTTGGATCTAGTCAAAATACGTGCCGCTGTATTCTGTACTAGACTCTTTAGAGAGCTACTAGAGGAGCCAGATAATAAGGCATTACAATAGTTGAGCCTTGATGTGACAAAAGCATGCATCAAGGTTTTTGCATCCTCTAATGACAGAATGTGCCAAATTTTAGCTGTGTTTCTTAGGTGAAAGAAAGCTACTCTGGAAGTGTTTTTAATATGAGTGTCAAATGTAAGATCTTGATCAATAATAAAACCAAGGTTCTTGACCATTTGACTTGATGCAACTATGCAATCACCTGCATTTAACTGCAGATCCAACTTGTTCTTTCATTGTTTGGGGCCCAAAACCATCATCTCTGTTTTATCTGAATTTAAAAACAGGAAATTTACTGTCATCCAATTCTTTATATCAGAGATACAAGCCTCTAATTGAGTGAGTTGAAGTATTTCACCTGGTTTCATTGATATGTACAGCTGTGTATCATCTGCATAGCAATGGAAATTCACACCATGTTTATGAATAACATTACCCAGTGGTAGCAAGTATAATGAGAACAGTAATGGTCCCAGCACTGAGCCTTGTGGAATACCATATTTAACCTGAGAGTAGTCAGAGAACTCTTGATCTAATTGCACAAATTGAAACCTGTCTGATAAGTATGATTTAAACCATGAGAGTGCCCGTCCACTCAAACCAACCAGGTTTTCTAGCCTGTGAAGGAGAATCTGGTGGTCAATAGTGTCAAAAGCAACACTTATGTCAAGGAGCACTAGAATAGAAACACAACCAGTATCCGATGCTAACAGTAAGTCATTTACAACTTTAATAAGTGCCGTCTCGGTGCTATGGTTTGGTCTAAAACCTGATTGTAGTGTTTCATACAGGTTATTAGTTTTTAGGAAAGCAGTTAATTGTTGAGCTACAGATTTCTCAAAATTTTTTGACAAAAAGGGAAGATTTGAAATGGGCCTATAGTTCTTCAAATGAACAGGATCAAGATTTGGTTTCTTTAGAAGAGGCTTGATTACTGCCACTTTTAGAGACTTAGGTACGCAACCCAATAATAGGGATGTATTTATGATATCTAACTTGGGCTGGCCTAGCACAGGCAAAAGCTCTTTAATAAGCTTTGTTGGTATGGGGTCTAACAGACATGTAGATGATTTGGAGGACATAACCAGTTTACTAAATTTGTCCAGATCCAAGGTAGTGAAAAACTCAAGGGTCTCTACGCAACCCTGCTCCTGATAGCCTGATAGCCCTGTGCCATCTCGTCAACTGTTCTCTATTTTCTCCTCTCTCCTCAGCACGCCTCCTCCTCCACCTCAGTCCCCCTTCACTGCAGATGACTTTGCTGTTTTCTTTGAGGAGAAAATTGCAGACATCCGCAGCTCCTTTGTGCCCCCCCATCCCGCTGCGCCCTTCACTCCCTCTGTGCCCTCCACTCCCTCTGTGCCCTCCACTCCCTCTGTGCCATCCCCTCCCTCTGTGCCCTCCCCTCTGTGCCCTCCACTCCCTCTGTGCCCTCTCCCTGCTTCCCCTCTTTTTCTCCCCTCTCAGACTCTGATATTTCCCACCTCCTCCTCTCCCACCGCCCTATCACTTGTGCCCTCGACCCTATCCCTTCATCCCTCCTCCAGGCTATCACACCTGACATCCTCTCATTTGTCACCTCCCTTGTGAACTCCTCCTTGTCTTCTGGTTGTTTCCCCTCACCCTTCAAAAGGGCCCACATCACCCCTCTGCTGAATAAAAACCCACTCTAGACCCCTCTGTCATCCAGAATTATTGCCCAGTATCTCTCCTCCCCTTCCTGTCTAAAACCATTGAAAGAGCTGTATCTAACCAACTCTCTGCTTTCTTCACAGAAAATAACCTGCTGGACCCCCACCAGTCCGGCTTCAGACCTGGCCACTCGACAGAAACCGCTCTCCTCTCAGTCAATGAGGCACTTCACACCGCACGAGCAGCCTCCCTCTCCTCCATCCTGATCCTGCTGGATCTCTCACTGTGGAGCAGTCCATCCTCCTGTCCTCCCTGGCAGCTACGGGGATCTGCGGTACAGCCCTCGCCTGGATTGAATCCTACGTCTCCGGCCGCTCCTTCCAGGTCGCCTGGGCTGGTAAAGTATCACCGCCTCACTCCCTCCCCACCGGGGTTCCACAGGGCTCAGTCCTCGGTCCTCTTCTCTTCTCTCTGTACACCTGATCCCATGGCTCTGTAATCTCTGCCCACGGCCTATCCTACCATTGTTATGCTGATGACACTCAACTCTTTCTCTCCTTCTCCCCATCAGACACTCAGGTCTCGACCCGCCTCTCTGCTTGCCTGAGGGACATTCAGAGCTGGATGGACAGTCACCACCTAAAGCTCAACCCAGGTAAAACAGAACTAATCTTCATTCCTGCACTAAACTCTCCCCACCTTGATTTCTCCATTTCTCTAGGTGACACTTTGGTGACATCATCACCCTGCGCAAAAAATCTCGGTGTGGTGATGGACAACAGGCTGTCTCTGTGAAAGAACATCGCAGCGGTAAGCCGGGCGTGCAGATTCTTCCTGTATAACATCAGGAGAATCCGTCCCTTCCTTACCACGTACTCTACCCAGCTCCTGGTCCAAGCAATGGTACTGTCCCGCTTGGACTACTGCAACTCGCTTCTGGCTGGCCTTCCGGCATCTGCCATCAGACCCCTGCAACTCATCCAGAACGCTGCAGCCCGCCTGGTCTTCAACCTTCCCAGACACTCCCATGTCACCCCCCTGCTCATTACCCTCCACTGGCTGCCTGTTATAGCTCGCATCAAATTCAAAACATTGGTCCTAGCATACCAGGCAGTCAAGGGATCAGCCCCAACATACTTCCTCAAGATCTTCAAACCCTACGCACCTGCCAGACCACTCCGTTCTGCTACCTCAGGACGCCTGGCGCCTCCCCCCCTCTGCACCTGTGCTTCCCGGTCACGTCTCCTGTCGGTTCTGGCTCCTCGATGGTGGAATGACCTTCCCGTGGAAGTCAGAACAGCCGAGACCCTGGCCACCTTCAAGCGACGACTGAAGACTCACCTCATCAGGGTGCACCTCTCCCTCTAGTCCGGTTTTGGTACTTAGGGACATAGCTGTCTAGTATTGCACTCATGTCTACTTGTTTATGTATTGTATTAGGTTTAGCCATTATTTCGCAGATATTTTCCGCACTGATTGTTTTATTGCTGCCTTTGAATCGTGGCTACAGATTTACCTACAGGGTCCTAGTTTAACTATGTGGTTGCTCCTAGTACCTGGAATTGTACTTCCCTCTTGGGTGGCTTTCAGCTAAACTGTTCTTGACTACGGTTAACACTTTGTTGTATGTCGCTCTGGATAAGAGCGTCTGCCAAATGCCTGTAATGTAATGTAATGTAATGTAATGGGAGTTGAAGTGCTAGATATTGGAGTCATTTGTCATTTGTTCTCTGATTGTCTCAATCTTATCAGTAAAAACGTTCATGAAGTCATTATAGTTAGAAGGATAACTGATGCAATCTGAAGACAGATTTTTTGTCAGTTTAGCTACCGTGTTAAATATAAACCTTGGGTTGTTTTTATTCTGGTCAATTAATTTTGAGAAGTACGATGACCTAGCTGTAGTATGAGCATGCTTGTATTCTATGAGGCTGTCCTTCCAAGCAGAATGAAAAACCTCTAAATTGGTAGAGCACCATCTGTGTTCTAATTTCCTGGAAACTCGTTTAAGGGCACGGGTATGGTCAGTAAACCAGGGTGCAAGTTTCTTCTGACTGCATTTTTTCCTCTTGAGGGGTGCGAAAGCATCAAGTGTATTCCGTAAAATATGATTTACCGCATCTGTTTGATGATCAATTGACAAAAAGCTATTTGGGTCCTGACTTGATACTAATGATTCGGGAAGTATGGTTATACATTTTGAAGCCGTCAATGAATTTATAGAGCGGATGGAATAGTATCTAGGTTCCGATTTAATAGGAATATTTACCTGAAATCCAAAACTAATCAAAAAGTGATCCGATAGTACAGGATTATGGGGAGACACAATTATATTCTCAACATCGATACCATAGGATAACACTAAATCTAAGGTATGGTTGTGGCAGTGGGTTGGTTCAGACATATTTTGAATAAAACCAACAGATTCAATTTCTGCTCATGGTTTTTCCTATCACTGTTATGCTGATGACACTCAACTGTTTCTCTCCTTCCCTCCATCTGATACCCAGGTCCCGGCACGGATCTCTGCATGCCTGGCTGACATCTCCGCATGGATGTCCACCCACCACCTGAAGCTGAACCTGGGGAAGACAGAGCTGCTCTTCCTCCCAGCGAAGGGCTCCCCGATGATTGATGCGTCAATCACCGTGGAAGGCTCCATAGTGTCTCCGTCCCAGTCTGCCAGGAGTCTTGGGGTAACCCTGGACAACCAGCTGTGCTTCTCGAGCCATATTGCAGCGATCACTCGGACCTGCCGTTTCTCCCTCCACAACATCCGGAGGATCCGACCGTTCCTCACCCAAGAGGCCACTCAACTCCTGGTCCAGGCCCTGGTGATCTCACGTCTGGACTACTGCAATTCCTTGCTGGCAGGCCTTCCGGCCTGTGCCATCAAGCCACTGCAACTAGTCCAGAACGCTGCTGCTCGCCTGGTGTTCAACCAGCCGAAGTTCACCCACGTCACCCCTCTACTCTCCTCTCTGCACTGGCTCCCCATCGCAGCACGCATCAGATTCAAGTCACTGGTGCTTGCTTTTCAAGTGGCCAGAGGTACTGCTCCCCCATACCTCCAGTCACTCATCACGCCCTACACCCCGTCCAGACCTCTCCGCTCCGCCTCCGCTGGCAGACTGACTGCCCCATCCCTCCGGGCGCCTGGCAGCCGCTCCTCGCGGTCTCGCCTCTTCTCTGTCCTGGTCCCTCGTTGGTGGAACGACCTCCCGCAATTGGTCAGGACTGCGGAATCACTTCCAATCTTCAAGAGACTCAAAACCCACCTCTTCAGACTCCACTACCCCTGATCTCTGTCCATCTAGCTAAATTGTCTTCACCACTGTCTACTTGTTCAACACTATACTCTTTATTAAAAAAAAAAAAAAAAAAAAAAAAAATGTAAAATACCTTTTCCTTCCCGGTGTTACAGGTATGGTACGTAGATGCCTGCAATGATGTCTATTGCTGTATTCCTGCACTGATCTCGTGCGCTAACTGTGATTGTTCCTACCATGTATTGATGCACATCTTGTAAGTCGCTCTGGATAAGAGCGTCTGCTAAATGCTTAAAACGTAAAAATGTATAATAGCTGCAAAAGCCAGTCCTAAAGGGTCACTGTCATTATCAACATGTATGTTGAAATCTCCAACAATCACAACTTTATCTGCCATAGTTGCCAAGCTTGATAAAAACTCAGAAAGAAAGACAGTATACGGTCCAGGTGGTCTATAAATAGTTACTAAGAGGAAGGATTGCACTGAGGTAACTTTATCTTTTGACCGTCCAGAAAGCATAACAAGCGACTTATCCCCACATTTAGGTGTGAAACTAAATTTTGTCGCAAAAATCACAGCAACACCGCCCCCTCTACCGGACAGACGTGGCGCTTGACAGCTAGCATAACCATCAGGAGATGCCTCATTAAGTGCACTGTATTCGTTAGGCCTAAGCCAGGTTTCAGTGAAACTAATCAGGTCAAAACTATGGTCCGTGATTAGTTTGTTCAAAATCAAATCTGTATGACCTCCTTGGGACGGCGACTATGCCTCCCTCAAACCGTGACAAAAACGCCTTGCTGCGAAGGCTCTTCCGGGGGAATAGCACTGATATTTAAACTATTTAAACTCCCTGGTGTGTCCGGTGCTTGCAGAAAAGACTCTATGTAACTCTCTCCCTCCTGAAGAGGAAGTCATGGATGACTACTTAAGAGTTCCTAAAGACTCAGTGAACTTTATATATATATATATATATATATTGTGGTGTCCCTTATGTTTAATAATATTATGACATAAAAATGATTTTATTTTAACATAAACTGCAAATAAAAACAAAGTCAAAAACTTGAATTGTAAATGTTTTAATAATATGACAACGCAAAATAATTACTTGACAATAAA
The DNA here is from genome assembly GCA_029706075.1 of Aldrovandia affinis. Taxonomy (NCBI): domain Eukaryota; kingdom Metazoa; phylum Chordata; class Actinopteri; order Notacanthiformes; family Halosauridae; genus Aldrovandia; species Aldrovandia affinis. Next base: position 303,210 of record JAINUG010000329.1, read on the forward strand.
GTCTGGAACGTCTTCCTTCTAAGCCAGTGGTCCGTCCGAGTCGGTGTCACTGTAACACCGGCTGGATATTTGTGAATAAGTCCAGCTTGAACCACGGTAAGCCTGCTCCTGACCAGGCTAGCCCGAAAGCATATGTTGCTGTAGTAACTTAACTGGCATCTAGTCAAGCTTGCTTTGTGAAACCAAACTTATCCAGACTTGCTGAAATAAGCCAGGCTTAAAGCTTAATCGCGCTTCGTGAAATACCCCCCAGGTAAGTCCAAGTTGGTACACAAAGCAGGGTCCTTAAACAATCCAATTCAAAACACAATCCAAACAATTCTCTCTGTGATAGGAGTTAAACAGGGTCCGAATGGCCTTCTGCTGTCCATAGTCCCAATCGCTTGACTTCGTTCAGGTGTGGGACTGTGGGCTGCTGGGAAATGAAGTATTTTCCTCTCCAGTGTCTGCCAAGAATTAAAGGGCCAGGCAGCCATTTTATCGTCCTGCCCCTTGGGATGCCACAATATATACGTATATATACACTGTCGGTCAAAAGTTTTAGAACACCCCCATTTTCCAGTTCTTACTGAAATTTAAGCAGTTCAAGTCCAGTGAATAACCTAAAATGGTACAAAGGTAAGCGGTAAACTGCCAGAGGTAAAACAATAAAAAAGTTTATAAATAAGTTTATAAGAAAAATAATGTAAGTTATAAAAAAGGCGCTTTTCAGGGAACAACTAATGGGTTAACGTGGGTTAACAGTCACTCTGTGCAAGTAGCCGAATCTGGATCCAGCAAAAGAACCCCAGACCATCACGCTTCCTCCTTCATGTTTGACAGTTGGTGTCACACACTGAGGAACAATCCTTTCGCCTACTCGACAGCCTACAAAAACCCTGTGTGATGAACCAAATATTTTACATTTTGAAGTCTATAAGACCTTCTTCCAGTCTTCAGTAGTCCACTGGCGGTGTTTCATGGCCCAGACAAGCCTCTTTTCCTTATTTTGCCATCTTAGCAATGGCTTTCTTACTGCCACTCGACCTGTCAAACCTGCAGCTCGAAGTCTTCTCTTCACAGACCTTACTTCTACCAGTGTTAAGCTGTGCTTGAAGCTGTTGTCCTGTGAGCCGCCTGTCATGCAAGCTGTTGACTCTCAGAAACTTGTCTTCTGATTTTGTTGTGGCTTTGGGTCTGCCAGACCTTTTCCTGTCAGAGTTTCCTCCAGTTTCCAAGTGCCTTTTGGTGGTGTAGGAACCTGTTTCACTGACACCTTGGCCTTCTTTGCAATTTCTCTAAAGGAAAGACCTACACTTTTAAGGGTTATAATGGTCTGTCTGTCTTCCTTTGTTAATTGCCTTTTTCTCGCCATTATTATAGCAATATACTACTTCCTGCAGTGCAATATTGTCCAAATAATGCTTCAGAGGGTGTAGTAACACAGTCTGTTCCAACACTGCCTTTATACAGACAGAGGGTTTGTAAGTAATCAACAAACGTTGGGACACCTGTAGGAATTGTTTGCATCAACTTTCAAGGCTTAATTTGCTTCCATTGCTGTAGAACAGCTGTAAGTTGTTAACCCATTACTTGTTCCCTGAAAAGGGCTTTTTTTTATAACTCTGAAATGTACATTATTTGTACGTTTTTGGTAACCTAAACTTTTTTTCTTCCTCTGGCAGTTTACCGCTTACCTTTGTACCATTTCAGGTTATTCACTGAACTTGAACTGCTTAAATTTCACTAAAAACTGGAAAAATTGGAGTGTTCTAAAACTTTTGACTGGTAGTGAGCACCATAATTCATTGGACAGTGGCACATTTTTGTTATTTTGGTTCTGTACTCTAGCACTTTGAGAATGAACGGATACAAGGAAAATGACATTGAAGTGCAGACTGTCAGCTTTAAGTTGGGAGTATTTTCATCCATATTGGATGAACCGTTTAGAAATTATAGAACCTTTTGTACATAGTCCCTCCCATTGTCAATGTAGAATAAAGTAATCATTTTATATATTTGGTCACATATCCTTTGCATGCAATGATTGCTTGAAGTCAGCAACACATAGACATCACCAGATGCTGGGTATCTTCCCTGGTGATACTCTGCCAGGTCTGTACTACAACCATCTTCTGTTCCTGCTTGTTTCGGGGACTTTTTGCCTTCAGTCTCCTCTTCAGCATGTAAAATGCATGTTCAATTGGATTCAAATCCGGTGATTGATTCGGCCAGTCAAGGATTTTCCACTTTTTGGCCATCAAAAACTCCTTTGTTGCTCAAGCAGTATGTTTCGGGTCATTGTCTTGTTGCATGATGAAGTGCCGTCCAATGAGTTTGGAGGCATTTGGTTTTATCTGAGCAGATAAAATATTTCTGTAGACTTCAGAATTCATTGTTCTACTTCTGTCTGCAGTCACATCATTGATGAAGACAAGTGAGCCCAGCCCGTCCAGGAGAGTGTTTTTGATCTGTTGAGCCATTGTTAGGGGAGATTTCTTCACCATAGAGAGTATTCTCCGGTCATCCACTACAGTGGTCTTCCTCGGTCTACCGGGTCTTCTGACATAATTGAGTTCACCAGATATTTTTTTCTTGTTAATGATGAACCAAACTGTTGACTTGGGCATGCCCAGGGTTTTTGCAATGTTCCCGATTTATCGATTTTCATTTCCGAGCCTTATGACGGGCAGTTAATTTGCATCGACACTGCTATCTTCCTCATGTTCTCACACGCTAACAACAATCTCCAAAGGCAATTGCAAAGTCTAGAATCAAGACTAGACATCAACAGCTCTCTTCTGTATTCACTAATGAGACAAATTAATACACCTGCCTAACGAAACACTTCTGTGAAGCCAATTCAACAAATACTTGTCGTACCTTAAAATGGGGGGACCATGTACAAAAGGTACTGTCATTTCTAAACGGTTCATCCGATATGGATGAAAATGCCCTCAACTTAAAGCTGACAGTCTGCACTTCAACCGCATTGTCCTTGTATCCTTTCAGTCTCAAAGTGCTAGAGTACAGAACCAAAATAACAAAAAATGTGTCACTGTCCAATGAATTTTGGTGCTCACTTATATATATTCATATATAAATGGGCATATACTTAATTTATATTTTGTTCATAATAATTTCTAAGGTTGCCAATGATTGTGACACACATGTTTTTGAGGAACATTTTTATTTTGTGATAAGGATTTTTATTTATTTTTATAATTTTTATTCAAGTAAAGGTTCGATTTATCTCATTTTGAGTGTAAGATCAAGCTGATGATCAACAAACGTTTTTGCTCATCTTTACCAAGGGTACCAATAATTCTGCAGGGCACAGTATTGACAATTTGACAAACTATTCAGGGTGTCCATGATCAAATGGTAAGTCTACTGTTAACATTCTGTTGGGTCATAATTGTCCATATAGTAATCCATACAGAAAAAATACCACTCTGAGCTATGATGGCTCACTAATAAAAACGACTCCATTCTTGGGTTTAGAATCATTTCTTAAAGGGTACTTTGATGCAAGACCACATTCCAGGGAACTCTAGTGAACAAAGGCCAAGATGGATTATACAGAATGTATGAAACTATAGGCAATGCATCCATTTTTATTTTCTTAAGTAAAATAGTTTAAATAAAATAAAAATAGTTTTGATTCACTTTTTATTTTAATTCATTAAACAATTTAATGTCAGTAAATGAGAAAAAAAACAAGCTGGTTTGGATCAAGTCACTTTTCTGTGACAGAACAGTGGCTTGCTTAAAGGGGGAGCGGCCTTAAAGGGGCCACCTTACGGGAGGACTCTCTCTTGGTTGTTAGTTTTTTTCCTTAGTATTTTATTTTGTATGAATATTTTGAAATTCCCTCTCTCTCATTAGAGCTATTTGTCTGGCTGCTAGTCTGGCATCATACATCCCTTCTCCTAACGGTGAAACAGCTGAGAATGCAGAAGACCCTCCCCAGGATACATTCACCCAAGAGAAAAGAAAAAAAATCTAATACATTTGTTTCCCAATTTGGTTGCCAATTATACCCTCTATTTATTTTAATTCGCCCTTCCCCACGAGTCCACCACACGTTCTCCGGTTCGAGCCAATTTCCCTGGGCCGGCAGATCCGCCTCCGGACGGAACCTGCCCACCTACTCTAGGTACTCTACAGTGACGCCCTTCCGCTCCTCAACAAACTTGTGCCGGCTCTCCCTCCCCCCTCCCACTGGGGTGGACAGCCAAACGCTGCCCTCGATCAGGGATAGCGGCCAGGGCCGGTCTGGCAGAGACATGTTTTGAACCGCATCCATGCTAGACAGCTCACACTCATACCGGACCAGCCAAAGTACTGGTGCTACGCTCCATTTCTAATTAGCATATACAGTCAGGTCCATAAGTATTTGGACAGTGACACAATTTTCATCATTTTGGCTCTGTACGCCAGCACAATGGATTTTAAATGAAACAATCAAGATGTGCTTTAAGTGTAGACTTTCAGCTTTAATTTAAGGGTTTTGTCAAAAATATTGTATGAACCGTGTAGGAATTACAACCATTTTTATACATAGCCCCCCCACAATCATAAATTGTCATTTTTAATACTTGCAAATTATTAAATAGTTGCAAATCCTTTGCAGTCATTGACTGCCTGAAGTCTGGAACCCATAGACATCACCAGACGTTGGGTTTCTTCCCTGCTGATGCTCTGCCAGGCCTTTACTGCCGCTGTTTTCAGTTCCTGCTTGTTCTTGGGGCGTTTTTTACTCTGGTGAAGTCTTCTCTTGATTGTTGACTTTGACACAGACAGGCCTACCTCCTGGAGGGTGTTCTTGATCTGGCTGTTGTGAAGGGGGTTTTCTTCACCAGGGAAATAATTATTCTGTCATCCACCAGTTGTCTTCCGGGCCTTTTGGTGTTCCTGAGCTCACTAGTGCGTTCTTTATTTTTAAGAATGTACCAAATAGTTGATTTGGCCACACCTAATGTTTTTGCTATTTCTCTGATGGGTTAGATTTTTTGGATATAAATACCCTCAAATTAAAGCTGAAAGTCTGCACCTTGAGCTCATACTCATTCTTTAATTTCAACTCCAATATGCTGTGATAGACAGCTAAAATAACAATAACTTTGTCAATGTCTAAATATTTATGGACCTGATTGTATATTTTTTTATAATAATTTTTTTCCTTTCCCCCTTTTTCCCTACTCTTAGCTTTTGTGTTTTTGTTTTCTGAGCTTCAGATCCAGAGGGGAGCAGGGACAGAGACCTGGAGGACCTGGTGCTGATTCTCAGTGGCTCTGTCCTCATATTACAACTAGCCAGCTCGAGCCGCTGAGCATTTTCTCCGGAAGCGCCGTTGCACTGTAGTTTAACCAGCCACTATCCATCACCAGGATGGTCCCCTCCATGTGAACGCCTGTACACCACCTTTCAGAACCTGAAGAAGCCAAAAAAATCCCCGCCCTCTAGCACGTACTACCAGATATTTCATGAAATATTTAATGATAAATGAATGATTAATTAGAGTGCAAGTTGCCCGCTGCAGCTGGGGTTTGATTCCCTGGCTGCGTTATCCCAGCTCTGGCCGCAAGTCCCGTTTAGGGGTGGCGAATGGCTGTCCGCATGAGCATAGGTATCTCTGAGGTTCTACAGTATATACAATAACCTGAACAATACTAATGCTTAACCCTCTGAGGTCCGTGCTAAGCTTAGAGGAGGTTTTTGATTTTGGCATGGTCTGATATTTATCTCAATTTCATCAACTTAACACACACTTACTCCAAAGTGTTTGATATTTTTATTTGAAGGACAATCACAGCTACATTTATATGCCATCAATAGTGTGGTCAGTATCATATGCAGCTTGTAAATAGATCTACAAACACACAAGTTATAAAGAGTAAATTTTTCTGCCGTCACAAAAGTTGTGAAAGCACACACTAAACTATAGTGACGAATTGTTTTGCCAATATGCGTTTGTTCATCAAGGTCTTGTTTATGTAAGGGTGTGAAAATAGTTTAGCACATCTGAGATCTAAATAGCTAAAAACCTGTTTTTATCAGAACTGGTCACATTTATTTCAGGCTGTGGGAGGGCTATATGCTAATTTCAAGAATATTCATGATCCACACCTGAGGCTTGTCCACACCTGTAAAATCTGTCAGATGGGCCATCTCTCTCAAAGGCCGCCAGACAAAGAGAAAAGCCATCAGAGTAAGCAATAGTCAGTGAGCCATGCAGAAAGTTTTTTTCATTTGGGAAGATTCATTGAAAACAAACTATATACAAAACATTCCAAATTAAAACATGGTGAGACAATTTGTTCTTTCACAGTCTTTGGTGCCACTTCACAAAACAGTTTCTGGTCAACTGTAGACACAAGGGAACGTCACAAACCGCTGTTTCCCGACATCTTGCAGAGTACACATTTATTGCAACCAACAGAAGCCAATTTGCCAACATCCAGAGTGTTTGGCAGTGGACACAGGCACATGATCAAAAGTAGCCCGTTTTCTGGGTTTAAGATATTTATCGTTAAACGTCTGTCGGAAAACGAAAGCAAAATCCGTGTCTGCGAAGACACGGAAAGACAAACAAAACAAAACCAACGAACAGGAACAAACAAATCAAAGTAAACAGGTAAATCCACGTATCCAAAAACGTGGTATAAACTAAACGCTGGGAATCTAAACAACAACAAGCACACGAACAAACAAGTTCTTGAGAGGCAAGAAACATTAATCACAATAGGTATTATCAAGCTAAGCTAGATAATGTCCAAGCGCCGAAACAGAATGCCAGCTGGTTAAATATCCTCCGTTAATTATTCGCAGCAGTCGAATACTTTTCACGAGTATTTGAAAATATGGTAAATAAAATAAATATCAGCATACACCGTCTGTTGCTGGCAGCTCGCAACCGTAAACACAGACAAGATCCGATATAATGTCGGGACATTGTTTACGCTGCAATTTAACACACGGAATTCATATATTGAATATATATACGAGTATTTGATAACATGGCAGATCAAATATAGTTACTTACTCTTCGTCAGTTATTGTCTTCGTCGCTTTCCATCGATGCTCTCAAACACTGCAGCGCAGAAAATCTTTCCATCTTGAATAAAATTGTATGTCTGTATAAAATCTTGCTTCAAATTGTCGGGACAGTTTGTGTTTGTTTACGCCGGCGTTTCACACATGGCCCCACGCCCCTCCCCACACCTCCCGAAACTCGCACCTAGTTACCATGTCAATAGAAGGGGACGGTACTAAAAGGTAAAAAACAGAGTAAAAACAAGGTTTACTTTTGGTCTAATTAACCTAATTTAAAAAATCCCATTTGATTTGCCAGTGCTCAAATCGGAAAGTCGCGATTCTAAGGTTTCTGTCAATGTTTTTGTCGCGTGTGTATGATAAAATATCGCGAAGTTAGAAATAGTAATATACTTTTATTGCTGCTGGGAGCGGCGCCGCTCCCGTCGACCTCAGGGGGTTAAAGTGATGTCAGCTTCTTCCGAAGAGACGACCAGGAGACTCAGCAGTCTGACTTGAAATGCAAGTTTATTACACACAGCGGTCCACAGCGAGTTGGTAGAGAGTCTAAAGTGAATGAGTCTCTCACCTGAATATATACATAGGGATAGATGATGAGTTTCAGCCGAGCCTTTGTATTGCTAACAAGGCACCAGCAAGGAAGTCAGGAAGTGACACACCCCCATTTAATGAGTCTCTCACCTGAATATATACATAGGGATAGATGATGAATTTCAGCCGAGCCTTTGTATTGCTAACAAGGCACCAGCAAGGAAGTCAGGAAGTGACACACCCCCATTCAATGAGTCTCTCACCTGAATATATGCATAGCCTTTGTTTTGCTAACAAAGCACCAGCAAGGAAGCCAGGAAGCTCATTTGAATAGAAGAGGCACTGTTTGCTGACAAAGCATTGGTGATCAAAGACAGGAACTTACTGTCTAATCAACTCACTCATTCCTATACAGATGACCTCCCAAAATGGTACAGTTACAGACAGAATACACAATTCCTTCAATCCCCCATTTGATCCTCCCATAAGAGAGGATCACAAAGAAAAAGGCGTTTCTTCCACCAGTCCCATCCAACAGCAGTTGCGGCAGGCACACTGGACACTGGACCTGTGGGAGAAACACACACACCACAGACAACGCACGCACGCACCGCATGTGACCCACACCACACACACATGCACATAGACACGCACAACATTTGACTCATACCACCCACAGACACACACGCATGCACCCACACACATAGCATGTGATCCAGACCACACACACACACACACACACCACATGTGACCTATATCACACGCACACAGCAGCATGTTACCTATACCACATTCAACACAAGCAAAGGCACAAGTAAACATGAGAAATGTTTCAGAGAATGTGTAGGCTACTCATTCCATGAGTAAACCCACCCACGTTAAAAATAATCTACTGTGAGCTCTTATTGGCTGAAGGAGGCTTAGGTTAGCGCTCAGACAGGTTAGCAGTCACAGATTCAGGTTAGTGCTAGCACTCAGACTCAGGCTAACACACACAGACTCAGGCTAGCGCTAGTGCTCACAGACTCAGGCTAGTGCTCACAGACTCAGCCTAGCGCTCACAGACTCAGCCTAGCGCTCACAGACTCAGGCTGGCGCTCACAGACTCAGGCTAGCGCTCACAGACTCAGGCTAGCGCTCACAGACTCAGCCTAGCGCTCACAGACTCAGCTTAGCGCTCACAGACTCAGCCTAGCGCTCACAGACTCATGCTGGCGCTCACAGACTCAGGCTAGCGCTCACAGACTCAGGCTAGCGCTCACAGACTCAGCCTAGCGCTCACAGACTCAGGCTGGCGCTCACAGACTCAGGCTAGTGCCACACACACACACACACACAGAAAACATTCTCTTCAGCAGCATCATGTCTTTGTTATTACTGTATTATTATTCTTTTTAATTGATTCTCCCCCCCCACCTTCCCCTGTTCTCTCCCTCAGGGAGTGGTGTAAGGAGGAGAACCGGTGAATAGTTTGAGTCTTCACCCCGTAGGTTGGCCCCCAGTGCCTAGAGCCTCTGGTTCTTCCTCGGGGCTCCGGTTCTCTGCCGTTCCCTTTACTGGCCCTGTTCTGTCCCTTCCTGCCCTGCAGGAGGGGGAATCAACTTGCAGTGCTGGACATGTGTCCAGGTTTTCTTCCTCAATACCACTTCCTCCCCCGCATTTTTCTTTTTCCTACAGACTTTTTACCCAATGGCCGTTCTTACCACAGTAGTGGCAAGCACTATTAGTACTCTGCGTCTGATTCCCCCTTTTGGAGAATCCTCTTCTATTGAATTTGGGCTTAGAGTCATTCCGATCAAGATATGCTACATGGATTGGTGGCATAGCTGAAGCCCCTCCCTGTTGGAGGTCTCGCTCTATTTTTAGTTTTACTATGTAGTGTTACGGGCGCAGCTACGGCTATTGCAATCTCATCAGCATCAAGTCTGATATTGTCACCAATATTGCCACAATACCCTGCTACCTCTCTTAGCTCATCTAAAGGGTAAACAGTGCCCTGTGCTAATGTGGTAGCACGTCTGCATTTAATTATCTCATCTTTCAATTTTTCATTCTCTGATTCTAAATCAATTTTAGTTTTTTCAAAATATCGCCCCATAACACAAAGTATCATTCCTGTGTCTTTCTTTCGCAAAGCGTATCCTAACGCTTTTTTACAGTCATCAGTACACCATACTTTTTCTGGGTGAACGGGAAACCTTTCCTGAAAATACATATGAGCCTTTTTAGTCAGCTTTACCAGTTCAATGTCAACAATAAACTGCTCATCTGTCCACAACGGTGTACCTCGACCCCCTTTCAAAGTGGTCGGAATCCCTGGATCACCCTTCTTTGGTTCACCCTTCCCTGTGCCAAACAGAGGCTTCCCCATCTTAAATGGAGGTTAACACTGGTCATCCCTTGTCTCAAAAACAAGAGGGATACGTCTTCCCTTGCTAAGACTACAACTTAACAAGAGGATACCAAATATACCAGTCTGCCTTTGTTAGAGAACTTGCTTTAACAAAGGGGCTCCCTATCGGAGGCTTCCTAACTTCTTACTGGTCTCTCAACAGAAAACAGCAATCCCCAAATACTTTTAAATGGGAGCTTACCAATGTTTCTTTCAAACGGTTAGTCCCATCCGAGTCATGGCACCAAACTGTTAGCTTCTTCCGAAGAGACGACCAGGAGACTCAGCAGTCTGACTTGAAATGCAAGTTTATTATACACAGCGGTCCACAGCGAGTTGGTAGAGAGTCTAAAGTGAATGAGTCTCTCACCTGAATATATACATAGGGATAGATGATGAGTTTCAGCCGAGCCTTTGTATTGCTAACAAGGCACCAGCAAGGAAGTCAGGAAGTGACACACCCCCATTCAATGAGTCTCTCACCTGAATATATGCATAGCCTTTGTTTTGCTAACAAAGCACCAGCAAGGAAGTCAGGAAGCTCATTGAATAGAAGAGACACTGTTTGCTGACAAAGCATTGGTGATCAAAGACAGGAACTTACTGTCTAATCAACTCACTCATTCCTATACAGATGACCTCCCAAAATGGCACAGTTACAGACAGAATACACAATTCCTTCAGTGACTTTGCCATGGACTGCTCTGATCACTGATCATACACAAAGAAACTCAGCTTTCCTAACTTGTTTTACCATGTCACCCTACTTTTCTCTCCCCTCCTTGATTGTGTCTATGTATTTGCATATTAGTCTATTCTCATATCTTCTTTTTTTCATATTTTTCCCATTTTTCTCCCAATTTACTGGCTAAATATACCCTCAATTTATTTTGATTTGCCCTCCCTACACTAACTCGCCGCCTATCTCTATGAGGCAAGCTAAGTTTTGAGTGATGTTCAATAGTTTTGAGTATTTTAAAATTATGAAGTTATTTAAAAAAATACTGTACTGGGTTAAAATTAGATTTTTTGCCTTCTTAATGAAATCATTGAGTCCAGTAGGCCTATATTGTTATTTATTATAATGCAATTTATTAGTAAATACTGTGCAGTGTTTACATAATGGTTGTACAGCGTTTAAATTCAAAATCTGAAAATCACCAGATCCAAATTTGTTAGCTGGTTTTATTAAAAGTAACAACAATTGAAAATCATTAGCATTTTGTAAGAATTATTTTTGCACAATTCTACCATGTTTTTACATCATTATACAGTTTCTCGCCATATTAGAACACATCAGACTTTTAAATGGACCAGTGATGAAAATGTGCCACAGCTTTTATTCAAATTGAGATTGCGTCATAGTAAGGTACACTTCAGTAGCCTACAAATACTGGAAACTGGAAGCCATTGCAACACACAAAGCCAATGTTTAGAGCCAAAATGGCAGCGAACAATAAAGTGCTGTTATAGCAACTCTGTTACATCCAAACAATATTTACATTCCCACACAGAGCACTAGTGGTCCAAAAGCATTATTAGCAGCTTAGATTAGGTTAGTCAGTCAACCAGCTTTGGTTAGGTCTGGTAAAGGATAGAAATTTGTAATCTATATTTATAATAGGTGCTAGGCCCCGTCCTATTTTCTCTGTACACCAAGTCACTTGGCTCTGCTATTTCTGCTCATGGTTTTTCCTATCACTGTTATGCTGATGACACTCAACTCTTTCTCTCCTTCCCTCCATCTGATACCCAGGTCCCGGCACGGATCTCTGCATGCCTGGCTGACATCTCTGCATGGATGTCCACCCACCACCTGAAGCTGAACCTGGGGAAGACAGAGCTGCTCTTCCTCCCAGCGAAGGGCTCCCCGATGATTGATGCATCAATCACCGTGGAAGGCTCCATAGTGTCTCCGTCCCAGTCTGCCAGGAGTCTTGGGGTAACCCTGGACAACCAGCTGTGCTTCTCGAGCCATATTGCAGCGATCACTCGGACCTGCCGTTTCTCCCTCCACAACATCTGGAGGATCCGACCGTTCCTCACCCAAGAGGCCACTCAACTCCTGGTCCAGGCCCTGGTGATCTCATGTCTTGACTACTGCAATTCCTTGCTGGCTGGCCTCCCGGCCTGTGCCATCAAGCCACTGCAACTAGTCCAGAAAGCTGCTGCTCGCCTGGTGTTCAACCAGCCGAAGTTCACCCACGTCACCCCTCTACTCTCCTCTCTGCACTGGCTCCCCATCGCAGCACGCATCAGATTCAAGTCACTGGTGCTTGCTTTTCAAGCGGCCAGAGGTACTGCTCCCCCATACCTCCAGTCACTCATCACTCCCTACACCCCGCCCAGACCCCTCCGCTCCGCCTCTGCTGGCAAACTGACTGCCCCATCCCTCGTTGGTGGAACGACCTCCCGCAATCGGTCAGGACTGCGGAATCACTTCCAATCTTCCGCAAGAGACTCAAAACCCACCCCCCAGACACAAGTCATCCTCCAGAGGGAGGTGTATTTTAAGTTACACTATGGGTTTACTTAATAAAAAATGTGTATGTAATTAGTTACATTCTCTTTCAGACTCCACTACCACTGAACACTGTCCATTCTAGTCCATCTGTCATCACCACTGTTTACTTGTTCTACACTGTTTAAATTTTTTTAAAAACCCACTAACCTTTTCTTTCCCAGTGTTACAGGTATGGCAGACGCCTGCAATGATGTCTATTGCCGTTTTACTGCACTGATCTTGTGCGCTAACTATGATTGTTCTTACCTTGTATTAATGCACAACTTGTAAGTCGCTCTGGATAAGAGCGTCTGCTAAATGCTTAAAATGTAAATGTAAATGTAATAGTTTTCTATTGTAGCATAACCACGGGTGTGGGGTTTCCACTCTGCCAATAATCGATAACTTAATCAATGAACAACTGCAAAATGGAGACAGTTGAAAAACAAAACGAGATTTATTAATTACAGCGGAGGATTCCGCGGAAGGAAATGCCGCCGTGGCAGGGAAATTCGGCCTGCAACAAATGTCACTGGAAATACAACAATGTCCACAAACTTTCGCTCTCGTTGTTGTGCTGTCCGTGATCCAATTTCGTTGTCGTTGTCCGTTCCGGAGTAAATCCTTTGTCGTCGTCGTTGTCCAATCCGTTGTCGTTTATCCAAAAAAAGAATCCGTCCGTTTGCCACAAAATAATTATCCCAAAAACTTTCAAAAGAACAAAGCGGTGTTAATTCAACACTCGTACTTTTCTCTCTTTCTCGCCAAACTCTCGCCCAGACAATCCAGTACCTACTCCCAACAAAGCACCTGAGGGAGAGCGCACCTCTTAACATTTCTTAATCGCGTTTATGCCCTTTAACTGGGAATTAGTCCCGGGATTCCCAATTCTGCGCGGGGGTGGAGCCAGCGGGCGGAGAGGTATTTCCCCTCCACAATGACGCCATAGCACGCGCCTACTCGGGCGCTACACTATGTTTTGAGTTATTCCTGCTCTGAACTACTTAAGCAGTGTTTGTGTAGGCATGAATACATTGAGTGTAACACACTGTATTTACTGATTATATACACAATTATTTCTTATAATTATACTGTTTGCATTGCTGCAAAACTATGAAAAGAAATCAACTCTTTAAGTCCTGTGTTGTTTTGAAAATAATATATTTGATTGCTAATTCAAAGAGAAAGTGTGACTGAATCCTCAGTAGCCTGCCCAGTGGTGAGTCTAGTGTTTGAAGTAGACCAACATAGTACAGTACACATCAGTTCAGCTCTGATGATGACATACCTGAAAACCCATTGTACCAAAAGAGGGTTTAGATTACATTGAACCTACCAATTGTAATAACATTTAATTTCCTCTGTTACACCAGTCACAATAGTGGCCAGACAGTCAAACACGTTTTAATTTAAAAAAAGTGTAAAAATACATATTTGGATGGGCGGATGTCTGAATATGTTCATATAAAATATCTTTTAACATGATTATCAAAAAGAACAGTTTGGGGGAACCTTCTTCTGTACAACATTGACAAGCTAGCTAGCTAGAAATTCAGCTGCTTAGACAATCTAAACAAGCAATTTAACATGTGATTGCAGGTACAAAATTATCACAATAATAATGCCATGGAATGCTTCGATAATGTGAGGGTGGTAGTGATTGGTGCCACTCGCAGAACCCCGGGGGATCAATAAGTTAGACCGTACTGCCCTACAGTCTAACCACAAGCTCTGAAGGTCAGAGAAGTAGGGAAAAAATAACAATAAGGGGGAACATAAATTATCACCCAACGGGTGACTAAGTGTCATAAAGACACAAACAAACAAACAAATAAACCACAGACAGCCGAGTGTCCGAAACAAATAATAAACGGCTAGAAGAGCCAAATAAAGAACGAAAATGAAAACCCAAAACACAGTCTTGTTTGACTGCTCGAAAGAAACCAAACTGAATACCTAAAGGTAGATAGGTTCCTAAATAAGGTTTCATAAAGAGGTCCTACATTTGCTAAAGAAGATACTTGAAAAGAGATAATTTCTGTTATATCTTTACTCTTTTCAGGTTTTCTATATAACAAGTATAACTCGGACCACGACGTAACGTAACTGTTTTATTGAACTACCGAAGTGCATGAACAGTGGTTGATTACTAAGTTACCCATAACTTCCCCGGGGTTCCTTCCTACGGAATTCCCCCTAGCCCAAAATACACAACAATTTCTTTATCTAAATAAAGTCTCTTAAGAATCACGTCTTTAAAAAGACACGACAAACCGTACCGGCTAAATCGTAAAAATGGCTTACGATTTCGCACAGAACGAAGCCAGGTGCGAGAATATATAGGGAGGCGATTAATAATTGAAACCAGCTGAACACACCTCCCAAGAAGGCGCAACACCGCCATCTGGTGGTGGTTCAGGGGAACAACCGTGACAGGACCCCCCCCTTAAGGGACGACTCCTGACAACCCTTCAGACCTACGCCGGTGAAAATCTTGGATCAAAGATGGATCCAAGATGTGCCGGGACGGGACCCAACTGCACTCCTCAGGACCGTAACCCTCCCAGCCAACAAGGAACTGAGTTCCCCTGCCTACTCGCCGCGAGGCCACAATACTCCGTACCGTGTAAGCGGGACCACCCCCAATGATACGAGGCGGCGGCGGCGGTACTTCGGGAGGCGCTAAGGCGCTAATGAGTAGTGGTTTGATGCGGGATACGTGGAACGTGGGATGTATCCGCATGGATTGTGGGAGCTATAATCGAACGGTGACCGGGTTAATCTTACGGATGATTTTGAAAGGTCCAATAAAGCGCGGCGCGAGTTTCCGGGACTCTACCCGTAATGGCAGATCCCGTGTAGAAAGCCACACCCGTTGCCCCACCCGATACGATGGAGCAGCCCGTCGACGACGGTTAGCGAACTCCCTCTGGCGATCCACGGCGCGCAACAGTGCCGCCCGAACCCTCCGCCAGGTGGTCCGACAACGTCGCACAAAGGCCGCTGCGGAGGGCACCCCTGCGTCACCCTCCAGCTCAGGAAACAGAGGAGGTTGAAACCCAAATTGAGCCTTGAACGGAGAGAGACCAGAAGAGGCATTACGCAGGGTGTTATGGGCGTACTCCGCCCAGGCAAGATGCCGACTCCACGATGTGGGATTGGCGGAGGCCAGACACCGGAGAGTGTTCTCCATAGTCTGGTTCATGCGTTCAGTCTGTCCATTGGTCTGAGGGTGAAAACCCGAAGACAGACTGACCGACGCCCCTAAAAGGGAACAAAAGGCCCGCCAGAATCTGGCCGCAAACTGAGGCCCCCGATCGGACACCACGTCTTGCGGCAACCCATGAAGGCGAAAGACATGGTCCACCATCAGGCGAGCTGTCTCGAGTGCGGACGGCAGTTTAGGAAGCGAAATGAAGTGGGCTGCCTTCGAAAACCTGTCCACCACTACCAGAATGGCCGTAAGACCGTTCGAACTGGGTAGGCCGGTGACAAAGTCCAAGGCAATATGGCTCCAAGGACGATGCGGAACGGGTAAAGGCCGAAGTAACCCTGACGGTGCCAGCTCCTGCACAAACTCCCGCACATCCTTCTCCATCCCGGGCCACCAGAACCGTCTGCCCAGGAAATCGTGCGTACGATGTATGCCCGGGTGACCCGTGAGCCGAGAGGAGTGACCCCACTGAAGAACTTGGGCGCGTGCTCCTGACGGAACAAAGAGACACCCCCGAGGACCCCCGCCAGGACCCGGCTCAAGGCGCTGAGCCTCGTGCACCACTTTCTCTATCTCCCATGAGACCGGGGATAGAATTTGTGCTCCTGGGATAATGGGTGTGGGCGGACGGTCCTGCTCTGACCCATCGTACAAGCGGGAAAGAGCGTCTGGTTTAACGTTTTTTGAACCCGGACGGTAGGTCAAAAGAAAATTAAACCTAGTAAAAAACAATGCCCATCGAGCTTGCCGTGAATTACGACGCTGAGCCCCCTGGATGTATTCCAGGTTTTTATAGTCTGTCCAGACCGTAAAGGGATGCTCCGCCCCCTCTAGCCAGTGACGCCATTCCTCCAGTGCTAATTTCACCGCTAATAATTCCCGGTCCCCAACATCGTCATTTCTCTCGGCAGGGGAAAGGCTCCGAGAGAAATACGCACAGGGATGAACCTTCTGGTCTAAGGCCGACCGCTGGGATAATATAGCCCCTGCACCGAGCTCAGAGGCATCAACCTCAACAATGAAGGGCAGTGAAGGATTAGGAGAAATTAAAATGGGTTCTGAACAGAATCTCCTCTTTAATTCGGCGAACGCCGCCTCCGCCTTAGGAGTCCATTGGAACCGAGAGGGAACCGTCTTTCGGGTAAGCACTGTGATGGGGGCAACCACGGAACTAAAATTGCGGATAAACCGTCTATAAAAGTTAGCAAACCCTAAGAACCGCTGGACCTGTTTAACTGAGCCCGGGGATGGCCAATCCCTGACCGCAGTCACCTTTTTGGGATCCATTTGGATCCTTCCCTCGGAAACAATGAATCCTAGGAAGGAAACTGATGGAACGTGAAAAATGCATTTTTCTGCTTTAACAAACAGTCTGGCGTTTAGCAGGCATTTCAGCACCTGTCTGACGTGTTTAACGTGCTCAGAGAGAGAAGTGGAGAAAATCAGTATATCGTCCAGATAGACAAAGACAGATTTCTCCAACATCTCCCTGAGAACGTCATTCACAAGCGCCTGGAAGACTGCGGGAGCGCACGTGAGACCAAATGGCATGACCAGATACTCATAGTGGCCACTGTGGGTATTAAAAGCAGTTTTCCACTCGTCCCCCTGACGAATCCGAACCAAATTATATGCGTTGCGAAGATCTAATTTCGTAAAAATGGACGCCCCTTGGAGACGTTCAAAAGCGGAGTTCATGAGGGGAAGAGGATATCGATTTTTTATAGTGATGTTGTTTAACCCTCTGTAATCGATACAAGGTCGTAAGCCCCCGTCCTTTTTACTGACAAAAAAGAACCCCGCCCTAGCAGGAGACGTAGATGACCTGATAAAACCGTTAGCTAGAGCTTCAGAAATGTATTTTTTCATAGCCGCACTCTCAGGTACCGATAATGAATATAAAGCTCCGCGCGGAGGAACCGTGCCCGGATGCAGCTCAATGGCGCAATCATAAGGTCGATGCGGAGGTAGTTTAGTCGCCCTTTGCTTACTAAACACCTCGCTAAGATCAGAATAAGCCTTAGGAATGCCGGTGGGTAACGGATATAAATCCGCACTCATGAGTTCCATCCCCTCCTGAGTTTTAGGGAAACCTGGCTCGATGACGTCAGGTCGGAACTTTTTATGGGAATCGGAACTGGAGTGACTAACGGACCGTTTAGGGACTCGAGACTGAGTCGGTTCTGTGTCAGTAGAAGGTATGTCGACCTCCAAAGAATCAAACGATAGTGATTCTAGGTCACTAATTTCCTCCCCAGTGGACTCCTCAAGCGGAACTCCCCAGTCACATTGCGGATCCCATTCAAGTTCTTTCTCCGACTCACAGGAATGTACGGAGGGCGGAACATGTTTAGGCGAGCAGTACAATGAATCGTCGGTCTCAGAATCGGTCTCATGTTTATTAGACCAACCGAAACCGGACGACGAGGGAATGAAAGGTAAGCAACCACGCGAGCACTGATCCCCCCATTGTACAATAGTGTTCCTGTGGCTGCCCCAGTTAACCTGTGGTTTATGTTTAATTAACCAGGAGTGACCCAGAACTAGTGGATACGTGGGAGAATCGACCAAAAAGAATTGTATTTGTTCGGTGTGTCTCCCGTAAGCGATACGCATAACCACCGTCTCCGTCGACTCCTTAATGCGACTGGAACCCAGAGGACGACCGTCAAGAGCTGTGACACCACAGGGTTTTGAAAGAACCCGAATAGGTAATTTAACTCTCTTGGCCCATCCGGAATCCACAAAACAATCTACCGCCCCTGAATCAAGAAAGGCGTTTATCTTTGTGTTTTGTTTTTTCCAGGAGAGCTCCACCGGAATAAAGGTTCGGAAGATTGATGATTTATGTCTCGCTTCTGACCCGATCGCGAGACTACTCGTTTCCCTTTTAATTCGGGACAATCCTCTCGGATATGACCTTTCCGTCGGCAGTACCGACACCAGTCCATACGGACATCCTTTCCGGCCTGATCCCGAATGCTAGCACTGTCTACCTCCATGGCTTGCCCAAACGCTTAGGATATGGAGATTCAAACCCTTTCATAGGAACCAGGTGCTCTCTATCCTTTTTCTCACGCTGGCGCTCCCTAATACGGTTATCAATCCGTATAGCAGTGGTCACTAATTCGTCTAATGAATCCGGTATGCCAATAGTTGCCAGAGCGTCTCTCACCGGATCGGATAGGGCGTTAGTGAAAAACTTAATGAGAGGGCTCTCAGGCCAACCTGTAACTCCCGCGAGAGTTCGGAAAGAAATCGAGAACTCAGCCACACTTTGGTTACCCTGGCGCATGCGCGTCAACCTTGTAGCAGACTCGCTGTCGTGAAGTTCCGAAAACCAACTCCATCCTATTCATAAACCCTAGAGAGTTTGCCAATACCGGTGCTTGAGAACGTATTAGAGGTACTGCCCACTCGAGAGCAGCCCCCGTTAACAATGATAACACGAGTGCCACTCGCACTGAAGGCCTGCAGTGTTTGAAGGGTTTGTAGTTTCTGTTCAATCAGCAGCCAATTTTGGCATTGGAAAGAGGCCTTGCATTTAGACTCCTTAGCCAATCAATTACTTAAATTAAGTGCTGTCAAACACCAAAAACTGGCAGACATGTGGCCCTCCAGGACTGGAGTTTGTAACGTGAATTCACAGTAAACCAGTTCAGTTTACACAGTCATGGTATCTTAGGAGTAAACTTCATGTGCAGTTTGTGCAGGTTAGCTGTAGGTGCCTAATGAATCAGTGGCGGCACTGGTGTGAGATGAGACACAGTCAGGCCGCCGCCTGAATCGTCATTTGCTCATATCGTCTCTGCTCACATCCATCATCACCACTCCCCCTCCTGCTTTTTTTCCCCCATCAGACACTCAGCCCTTTGGCTCTTGGCCAGGGGAAACAAGGCCAAAGAATTCCTCTGAATCCACATGTACGGAGGCCCACGCTGTCTGCAGTACCACTCAGAAACCAGGAGCATTGTGAGTCTTATTACGGGATAATGACAGGAAAGTGGATTTTAAGTAACCGTGGAACGGCTCCTGGGAGAAGTGAGTGGGTGCAGCAATCAAACGCCTGGATACCAACCAGTCCCCATTGGAGGCACCACTACAATGTACAAACACCAGGATCTCAACCAGCTCCCATTGGAGACACCACTACAATGTAAGGACAGGCCTTCAGTAAACCTTCTGTCTGTGATCTGAAAACAACAACAAAAATCTGTAATCAACTTATGCAGCTTGTACTGTCAACTGCATGCTTTTTCCATGTTGATACATCTGTGTACACTATGTAAACCTCTTGTATATTTTGTTTAATCTTGGCCAATATCTAACTGTTTTACAAGTGGACAAAGCAAAACATCCAAGCTAAAGTTGAATTTAATGCAAGCCAAAAAACACATGTTGGGCACAAATGTGATTACATTTTGGAGTTTTTTTGGTTGAATTGAAGATTTATTTGATCAGCTGGCATGCATCTTACAAGCTTTTTCAGTGTGCATTTTCCTCAGTGTTAAAATATTTTGCTCATGCTGTTTTTAATGATGCTTCCCTATGTCTAGGGCTGCAAAAGTCTGGGAATTTTCAAAACAGGAAACTTTCCATGGGAAAGATTTTGGGAATGAATGAGAATTGAATGGGAATTTATAATCATAGGACGACGCTTGCTGTTCCATACAAATTACAACAGGCTTTTCAAACTTTATAAAACAAAAACAAAGTCAGAAGAAATAAAGATATAGCGAATACAAAATAGTTATATATAAATTATTTAAGGGATCGGAACAAATTTTAATAATTCCATAATTCCCACGTCAAAGTTCACATGGAAATATACAAGGCATTTACCAGAAACGTTTCACCCCTTTGCAACCCTATCTATGTCCAACCATATGCCACAGCTATGATGACTTCAGAGACTTCTCAAGGTGACTGGCAACAGTGATATCATGTATATGAATCCATTATCCTGTGATTTATTTAATTTTACCTTTATTTAACCAGGAAGTCCCGTTCTCTTACAAGTTAGACCTGGCCAAGAGGGCAGCCCAATACACTCAAACCATGTTGTTTGAGACAGAAATAAACAGGACCTGAGAGAGGTCAGTGAAGAGTCATCGTAGAGTCAGAGATATTCTTTGTTAAATTGGTGATGGGTCCCCCTGGTGGGATTTCACTGTAAGTGCAGGCTGAGCTGTCGCGATATTATCCGTACAGGACATTTTGGTGGGATGGTGTAAGTTGCTCTGAAGTGCAACGTGGACTTTCTCTCACTCCACAGATTGTAAATTGTACAGAAAAGCTGTGTTTTCTCTGTTGGATTGTCCAGAATGTTTCTCGACAGAAATGTCATGCTTAATTTGTTAGTCCAGCTGCTTCTGATGACAAATGCATACAACAGGAATGGGAGAAACAAACTTATTTCCCCACCTTACACACAAACATACAGAGAGATTGACCATTTGTGATAGTTTTTACAGTTATCATCTGTTGCAATTGTCTATACTTTGTCAATATTTACTGAATTGTATTTCATTCCAATAAAGCATGTAAAATGTATTTTGTAATTTAGTTTTAATGAGTCATTCCTTCTATAATATAAGGGCATCCTGGCGGTTGAGAAATACAAATATCAAGATGCAAAAGGTTTTGTTAAGGGAAATGCTTCCACCTGGTGGAAATATAAGAAAATGAACATTCACAGTTCACAGTTCTGAACCATGGGACAGATTAAAGCAATTTCAGAGAACTAAACACGTTCAGCTAGTCTTCAAGCATGGTGATGAATAGTCCACACGAAAAAGGCTTGAACCAGGAGCTGGGAAGACTAGGTTATTCTGATGTTGAGGAAGAATCTGCAGGGTCAGGTTACCATTCTTCACTTTCTATGTGAATGAGAGATCCTGCTATCAAGGATAACTGCTGTTCTGGCCAATGTTATGATTCAATTAAATGAATGTAGGTAATGTCCTATGTAAAAGTTTCAAGTGATGCAAGCTGCAGTGGCCTTGGACAAGGGCAGTATTAAAACAAAACTGTACAGAACTGGTGGAATTTATATTTGTATAGGCTACTAATTATCTAATCTACAGGATGAGTAACTATGGCTCGTGTTCGATGAAGGAACTTGAACTTGATCAAATCAAAAGCGAATGCGGTTTTGTTCAGAGCTGAGCTTTACTGTGTAGTGTGGCTTTAAGGGTCGACGTTACGGAGATGACGAACAGCGATCACATGGTGCTGAAAAACAGGAACCAGGACAGAAGAAAAGCATTACTGGAGGCCGAGCACAAAGCGAGATATTGGGGAAGGGCAGTTACAGGAACGATAGTCAACAGATTTCGGCATGATGAGCGAAGAACATTACCTAGAACTTTGCGAAAACCCGGTGCAATTTGAAAATGCGTCTAGCGTCAACAACGTATTTTTCGATGAAGCAAATAAGCAGGTAATGGCGTGTGAAGCCAGGCTGGGGTCTGGTGAATTCAAGGGCTTCGATTAACTGGAGACGAAGATAGCAAGCCAAATCTCTTTTTATTTACTCGGAATCTTGCGTAATAGTCCCTGTTTTTCTTAAATAGGTGTAATGTCCTTGTTTCTTTCGAAAGGTGTTCGCTGTGCGATCAGGTGGCGCCACGGGAGTTGTGGTGAAGGGACCAGACGATAAAAATTCGATTGCATTCAGGTACATTCGCATATTTGCCAAATGTAACATACACCTTATAACTCAGTAGTTAAACACATTGAAAAGCAGAATTGGTTCATCTTTTTTTTGTTTTTCTTCCAGAATGGATGACAAAGGTGAAGTGAAATGTATCAAGTTTTCTTTTGGAAACAAGATTTTAGCTGTCCAGAGAACACCAAAATCAGTGGTAACAACCATTCAAATACATCAACTTTTAAATATTTAAGAAAGAAATCGTGTCTCTCATTCTGGCTAAACAAAGTAATGCACGCAGTTGAATCCCCTGTGTTTTAGGACTTCATCAACTTCATGCCTGATCTCCCCCACTTGGAATACTCCCAGGAATGCAAGGTAAATATGCCAGGATCTTCTTATTGTTGTGGTGGTCATTATAAATGACTGGATTAACTGATGTCTCACCTACTCACAGACCAAGAATGCCTGTGTTCTGGGCTTTTGTTGGACCAACTGGAACGAAATAGTTTTCATCACCGACCAGGGAATCGAGTTCTACCAGGTAGGCTCCTTTACGCTGACATGGGGTTAGTCAGATTAAGAGCTGCATTGTGTGCCATGCATGGTTTAACTTTCCATCTGAATGTATTTTATAAACAAGCCAATTAATTGCATATGACTCATTCCTCCCTTTTCATCAAAATGCAGTGGTACCATGTTCTCTTTAACCCATAATTTCGAAATAAATGTTTCAGCATTTAAACAATCATGCTTAAACTACAGTGCATAACTAAAATGGCAAAGAGCCAAATATTGATCACTTATAAAGCCCAAATATCTTGGATGTACCATCTCTCGATTAATTTATTTTTTAACTAGGACAATATTCCAACTTAAAGCTCATCTTTCTTATTTGAAAATGATATTATATAATCTTGCATTTGATATGTGTGTATGATATTTGCTGTAGTTGAGCGAAAGTGTAAGTCTTACTGCTGTCTTATTTTGTACTTTGCACTATGCCTTGCCACTTTATTTTGAAATGCCTTAAGAGTTACCCAGGATAAGGGTGTATGCAAAATAGGAAAAGTTATTATTATTTTCATAACAATGGTAATGGTTATAATGATTAATTAGTCTCTCTCTGTGCAGGTGCTGACAGATAGGCGCAGTTTGAAGCTTTTAAAGAGTCAGAGCATCAATGTGAACTGGTACATGTACTGCCCTGAGACCGTGGTCATCCTGCTGTCCACCACAGTGCAGGGCAACGTGCTGCAGCCCTTTGCCTTCAAGGTGAGCCGCTGCCCAGCTTGCACACGTTTGAGTGTTCTACTGTTTTTAACAGACATATTTATCAGGTGAATCTTTGTCATTATTATGCCGATAAATGGTGTATTTCCCTTTTTAAAGACTTCCGCATTATAAAACCATGTGTGACCACCCGTTTCATTAGTTTTTGATGTCTTTTATTTATTTTATTTTATTAGTTTATTAGTTTATTAGTCAATGCATTTATTCACATTGCTGTGCTAATTCTCGCTGTCTCTCGATTTCCACTCAGAGTGGAACAATGTCCAAAATGTCTAAATTTGAGATTGAGCTTCCCGCGCTCGCCAAACCCGCCAAGCTCAGCCTATCGGAGAGGGACATTGCCGTGGCAACCATGTAAGTGACCGCCACATATGTTGTCTGATGTCGTTCTGTGTGGCTCAGTAGGTAGAGCGTGGTTCTGTGTGGCTCAGTAGGTAGAGCATGGTTCTGTGTGGCTCAGTAGGTAGAGCATGGTTCTGTGTGGCTCAGTAGGGAGAGCATGATTCTGTGTGGCTCAGTAGGTAGAGCATGGTTCTGTGTGGCTCAGTAGGTAGAGCATAGTTCTGTGTGGCTCAGTAGGTAGAGCATGGTTCTGTGTGGCTCAGTAGGTAGACATGGTTCTGTGTGGTTCAGTAGGTAGAACGTGGTTCTGTGTGGCTCAGTAGGTAGAACGTGGTTCTGTGTGGCTCAGTAAGTAGAATGTGGTTCTGTGTCGCTCAGTAGGTAAAGCATGGCATTGACAACACTTAGGTTGTGGGTTCGCATTGGGACCACATATACTGAAAAATGTATGCACTCACTACTGTAAGTCACTTTGGATAAAAGCGTCTGCTAAATACCATATGTGTATGTGTGTTTTTGCTCATGCTGATCAGCATTGTTTAATGTCCTCCTCTGACATGCCTGCCTCTACAGCTATGGGCAGCTGTACGTCATGTATCTGAAGCATCACTCCAGAACAGTCAGCAGTCCTGGTGCTGAAGTGGTGCTCTATCACCTCCCCAGGTAACGACTGCTTCACTTTTCATTTCCAGTTTTCACAAGCTCACACTGGACACGAATGTGAATGGGAAGTAACTTTGAGCACCCTGTGCTGTTAATTCAGGGAAGGCTCGTGTAAGAAGAGCCATGTGCTGAAGCTGAACACCACGGGGAAGTTTGCTCTCAATGTGGTGGACAATCTGGTGGTGGTGCATCACCAGACCTCGCAGGTGAGAGAGTGTGAGCGGGAGTCCCACTCTGATCACGTTTAAAAGTGCTCACCACTTTACACTTCCTGTCAGCACTTGCTGTAGGGCTGCACCAAAGCACTCTGCCTGTTGGACGTGACCTTGATTATTTTCTAATCACACCATTTATGTGCATTTAACTAATGGGAGATGCAGGATAGGGAAGAATAGTCCTTAAAGGTCAGCAAGGCTGAAGATTGCATGTTTGTGTCATTTCTCACTCTATATACTATTAGTACACAGTACTACAACCCACGCAAATATCTGCTCGAATTCAGTGTGAAAAATGCAGAAAATCAGATGGGACAAATATCTTCTTTTTTTTTTTTTTACAGCCCTGCAATTGTAAACTCATAATTCTGCTGTTCAATTAGTATACATTTAATAGTGGCAATCTGTAGTAGTCTGTAACTAGACACGTCTTATTCTACACTTTATACATGTGATCGAGCGAGGACTGCAGATCAGATCACTGAAGCTCATGGTGAAACCACAATGTACAAACCAATCTTTTACACCAATTATTGCTTTTAGACTTCTATCATATTTGACATAAAGCTGAAGAACCCAGACAGTGCCTTGAATGTCCACCAGTCTGTGCTTCCTGCCCGCTCCATCCACCCCTACAGGATCCCACTGACGGGTATGAGCTGCCATCCTTCACACCCCCACACACATTGACTGTGACTCCATCCCCCACACATCATGACTGTGACTCCATCCCCCCCACACACATCATGACTGTGACTCCATCCTCACACACACACATCATGACTGTGACTCCATCCCCCCACACACACATCATGACTGTGACTCCATCCCCCCCACACACACATCATGACTGTGACTCCATCCCCCCACACACACATCATGACTGTGACTCCACCCCCCCACACACATCATGACTGTGACTCCACCCCCCACACACACATCATGACTGTGACTCCATTCCCCCACACACACATCATGACTGTGACTCCATCCTCACACACACACACATCATGACTGTGACTCCATCCCCCCCCACACACATCATGACTGTGTCTCCATCCCCCCACACACATCATGACTGTGACTCCATCCCCCCACACACACATCATGACTGTGACTCCATCCCCCCACACACACATCATGACTGTGACTCCATCCCCCCCACACACATCATGACTGTCTCCATCCTCACACACACATCATGACTGTGACTCCATCCCCCACACACACATCATGACTGTGACTCCACCCCCACACACACATCATGACTGTGACTCCACCCCCCACACACACATGACTGTGACTCCATCCCCCCACACACACATCATGACTGTGACTCCATCCCCACACAGATCACAACTGACTCCACCCCCACACACATCATGACTGACTGTGACTCCACCCCCCACACACATCATGACTGACTGTGACTCCACCCCCACACACATCATGACTGACTGTGACTCCATCCCCCCTACACACACACATCATGACTGACTGTGACTCCATCCCCCACACACACATCATGACTGACTGTGACTCTGCCCACTTTCACACATGGTGTGTGTCTGTGGCGAGTTTATGCTCACAGATATTTCTCTGTCCTCAGGCCCTGCTGCTGTAGGCACCCAGGCTCCAATACGTTGTGAACTATGTATCCTTTTTGGTATAAATGATCTGCATCAATATAAAATATTTAAAAAGTACAGATAAATAGGGCTGCTTTGTGTTTATGCCTCTGGGAACTGGAGCATGTTCAACTCTGATCAGTGGTCTATTTTTTAAGAACAATTGAGTTTATCCAATTGTTGATTTAAAATGCATTTTCTTGAAAAAGAAGTCAATGAAATCTGGTTTAAGGCTTATGTGAAACCAAAAGCATTACAATGTTGGCTGTCACGTAACTCAATTATGCAAAAACAAGTAACCTGCACTGATGTTAGCCAACTAGGTTACCTGCTTTGACCATAGGTTAGCATGAGCTAGCTAGCTAGCTAATGTTAGCTATCATGCAGTTTTTGGGTCAGCTAAATAGATAGTTAACATTGTCTAGCTAGCTAAGGTTATCATTCAGAAACATCAGCGGCACCCACCTCATTTCCCCATAAGTGTGCTGTTTGTCCCCTCAATTGAAAAGCAAAAATACCTCAAGCTTGTGGTGGCTATTATACCAACATGCCTATTCTAGAAGACAAAATATGATGTATGGAGAGAGAGCAGCTATGTCGCTTTGCAAGAGCACTCCCATACAATACTGAAAATGTGGACTTAAAAGGCAGGCCATTCAGAAAGGAGGGAGAAGTGCACACCCTCCGCCACACTGCAGGCTGATGGCATGGCCACGCGATTGTTTCATTTTCCTGGAGCATGTCATCATATTTTAGACTTTGGAAAATTGGAAAGTTAAATTTGGGACCAATTTTCATATGTTTAACAACAAACAAACTAACTTTGTCTAAAAAGCCATTGTGGTTGGAGGGGTCTTTAAGGATTCAGTATCATTCAGTGTCTCTAATTACTACTTGCACTAAGGACTTTTGCAGTGGAAATGTGAATTGGATTCCAACTTTGTCACAATTGAGCTGTTTAAGCTAATTTATCTAGGATAATCGGATAGCTAGCATGACTTTCTCAATAAAATACAACATGCTGTTGCTTAACCCCCTGAGGTCGGCTGGATCGGCGCCGATCCAAGCAGCAATACAAGTATATTACTATTTCTAACTTCGCGATATTTTATCATACACACGCGACAAAAACATTGACAGAAACCTTAGAATCGCGACTTTCCGATTTGAGCACTGGCAAATCAAATGGGATTTTTTAAATTAGGTTAATTAGACCAAAAGTAAACCTTGCCTTTTACTCTCTTTTTTACCTGGTAGTAACGTCCCCTTCTATTGACATGGTAACTAGGTGCGAGTTTCGGGGAGGTGTGGGGAGGGCGTGGGGCCATGTGTGAAAACGCCGGCGTAAACACATAAACTGTCCCGACAATTTGAAGCAAGATTTTATACAGACATACAATTTTATTCAAGATGGAAAGATTTTCTGCGCTGCAGTGTTTGAGAGTATTGATGAAAAGCGAAGACAATAACTGACGAACAGTAAGTAACTATATTTGATTTGCCATGTTATCAAATACTCGTATATATATTCAATATATGAATTCAGCGTCTTGTGACTACATATTCCGCGTGTTGCAACGTAACAAATTGCAATATGCACACAAGATCTATGGAAGAATACTTTTCAAACAGCCTAAAATGTTATTTATTTCGCTTGTTTTCAAATACTCGTGAAAATATATGAATTCCGCGTCTTGTGACGCCAAACATATTCAGCGTGTTAGTAACTTAATCTAAATCCCTAACGTTAGTAGATTAGTTGGTTAGTACTATACACATCTACCTAATATATACAAAGTGCAATCTAGAAAGTAAGAAGGAAGAAAACGAGATAATAAGCGAAGGCGGAAAAAACCGAAAAGTATAAACTCCCGAAGTGCATGACAAGAAAGGAGTGGATCTCGAAATAAACGGAACAAGGACAGACAGGGAGCAGAACGTGACAGAACAGGGAAAATGCAATACTGGATAAAGAATAATGAATAAGGACTGAATGAAAAATAAACAAAGACCAAAAACAACAGAACAGGAACTCAGAATATAACACTGATGGCCCAGTGAGATGGCCCATCTGACAGATCTTAGAGGTGTGGACAATGAATAATGAATATTCAGGTATTTGGCATTTAGCCCTCCCACAGCCTGAAATAAATGTGACCAGTTCTGATAAAAACAGGTTTTTAGCTATTTAGATCTCAGATGTGCTAAACTGTTTTCACACCCTTACATAACCAAGACCTTGATGAACAAACGCACATTGGCAAAACAATTCGTCACTATAGTTTAGTGTGTGCTTTCACAACTTTTGTGACAGCAGAAAAATTTACTATTTTTAACTTGTGTGTTTGTAGATCTATTTACAAGCTGCATATGATACTGACCAAACTATTGATGGCATACAAATGTAGCTGTGATTGTCCTTCAAATAAAAATATCAAACACTTTGGAGTAAGTGTGTGTTAAATTGATGAAATTGAGATAAATATCAGACCATGCCAAAATCAAAAAACATCTAAAAGCTTAGCACGGACCTCAGAGGGTTAATGCCAGTGTGCTGCTTGAATATTCATGTATACATGCATTAAGATTGTTTGGCCTCGTGAATCAGTTGGACTACAATCTGAATACGCAACCGCCAAAATACAGCAACAGGCAGCTACTCAGACAACAGGAATAATAATAATAATAATAACCCTCATTTATATAGCACTTTTCATCGCAGAGCGGTCTTAAAGTGCTTAACAGAAAAGAAAAAGAAAAGAAAAACTGAAAACAAAGCAAAACTAAAATGTATTCAAATTAATATAATTTTAAAAACTGTATGTGTATGTATGTGTGTGCGTGCGCATATGTACGCCAAACTCAGCCAAAAAATTGAGTGAATAAGTATGTTTTGAGTCGGGATTTTAAAACATTAGTCAAGTCGAGTCAAGTCAAATTTATTTGTATAGCACATTTCATACACAAGGGCAATTCAAAGTGCTTTACATAAAATCAGTGCAAGACAAGCAGCAAAAGCAATGCATAGCACAAGTAGAATACGAAGAAATCAACATCATATCAGAACCTAACGTTCTAATAGGCTTCTTGAATTACAAAATCATTAACAATAAAATTAAATAAAATTAAGAATAGAAAAATACAAAGAAATCAACATCAAATCAGAACCTAATGTTCCAACAAAATCATTAACAATCAAATTAAATAAAATTAAGAATAGAAATGAGAAATAAAGGCTAACAGTCAATAAAAGTGCAGTAGTTTAGCAGCAGTTAAAGGCAGAAGTAAACATAAAGGTCTTTAGCTTAGTTTTAAAAATAGGCAGAGTTGGGGCAGATCTAAGGTCTTCCGGGAGCTTATTCCAGCTCTGTGTGGCATAGTAGCAGAAAGCGGCTTCACCATGCTTTGTTTTGGTCCTAGGAACAGTTAACAGACCAGTCCCTGATGACCTAAGAGGTCTAGAGGGTTCATAGTGTAAAAGCAGTTCAGAGATGTATTCTGGGCCTGACCCGTTAAGAGATTTATACACTATTAGCAGTATTTTAAAGACTATTCTATGACACACTGGTAGCCAATGCAGAGATTTGAGAACTGGTGTAATGTGTTCAGCTTTCTTGGTTCTTGTTAAAACTCTAGCAGCAGCATTCTGAATGAGCTGTAGTTGTTTAATAGCTTTTTTGGGGAGGCCTGAGAAAAGACTATTGCAGTAGTCTAACCTGCTAGAAATGAAAGCATGAATTAGTTTTTCTAGGTCTTGTTTGGACATATAGCCTCTAATTCTTGCTATGTTTTTCAGATGATAAAAGGCAGATTTTCTTATAGACTTGATGTGGGAGTTAAAGTTCAGATCAGAGTCAATAATAACGCCAAGATTTTTACCTGGTCCTTTGGCTTCAGAGATAAGGATTCGAGATGTACAGTAGCTTTGAGCCTTTCTTCTTTAGCACCAAAGACAATTATCTCTGTTTTGTCTTTGTTTAGTTGGAAGAAGTTCTGGCACATCCAGTCATTTATTTGCTCGATGCACTGACACAGTGAGTCTATGGGAGCATAGTCATCCGATGAGAGGGCTATGTATAGTTGGGTGTCATCTGCATAGTTATGGTAAGCTATTTAGTTTTTTTGCATAATTAGGCCTAGTGGGAGCATATAAAGGTTAAATAAAACAGGACCTAAAATTGAACCTTGGGGTACCCCACATGTCATATTGGTTTGGTCAGATGTGTAATTGCCAATGGAAACAAAGTAGTTCCTGTCTTGCAGATAGGACCTGAACCACTCTTAAGACCGTGCCTGAAAGCCCAACCCAGTTTTCCAGTCTGTCCAATAGAATTTCGTGGTCGACAGTATCAAAAGCAGCACTAAGGTCTAGTAGCACTAGAATTGAGATTTTGCCTAAATCAGTGTTCATTCGGATGTCATTTATAACCTTAGTGAGCGCGGTTTCAGTGCTGTGATGGGGTCGAAAACCTGATTGGAAATTATCTAGGAGGTCATTAGAGGATAGGAAGTTGTTGAGTTGTTGGTAGACAATTTTTTCGAGTATTTTGCTTATAAAGGGAAGATTTGATATTGGTCTGTAGTTGCTGATTACAGAGGAGTCAAGGCTATGCTTTTTTAGCAGGGGCTTAACAACTGCAGTTTTCAAAGATTTTGGAAAAATGCCTGTAAGAAGGGATGTATTAACTATCTGCAATAAGTCAGTCGCCAGGCAGCTATAAACATTTTTTAGAAAGCTTGTTGGCAGGGTGTCAAGGCAACACGATGAGGACTTAAGGCCTTGTACCGTTTCTTCTAATTTTTGGTGGTCAATGACATTAAACTGGGTCATGTTTATTGAGCTACTTTTCTGCAGGTGCAGTGGAGCACCTGCATTTCTTTTTGATGAGGAGACACTGATAGTTAGTTTGATGTTTTTAATTTTATCCCTAAAGAAGGATGCAAATTCATTGCATTTGGCAGTGGATAGATGATCAGGGGCAATTTGTGGGGGGGGTTGGTCAGCCTATCAACAGTGGCAAAAAGAGTGCAAGCATCATTGATTGTTGATAATGTCGGAGAAGAAGGATTGTCTGGAACTTTTCAGTTCCAGATTATAGGAGTGAAATCATTAGTGGAATCAGCCTCCCTAATAGAGATGGGGAGGCTATTCCATAGAAAAGGAGCTCTAAAATAGAAAGCCCTACCTCCAACCGTTTTTTTGGCCACGGGCGGGACAACTAATAACCCCGCATCCTGCGACCGGAGGGCACGCGCCGGAATATATGGCCGAAGCGCATCAGACAAATACCCGATGTCCAGTCCATGTAGGGCTTTAAAAGTAAAAAATAAAATTTTAAAATCAATTCTAGCCTCAATAGGAAGCCAATGCAGAGTAAATAAAATAGGGGTAATGTACTCGGTGCGTCTCGTTCTAGTGAGGATTCTGGCTGCCGCATTTTGAACGAGCTGGAGGCTCCTTAACGCGTTTTTTGGGCAACCAGAATAGACAGAGTTGCAATAGTCCAACCTTGACGAAACAAAGGCGTGAATCAAATTTTCAGCATCTTGTTGTTTAATAAATTGTCGAACTTTTGCTATATTTTTAAGATGGAAAAATGATGTTTTTGTCACCTTGTTGATTTGGGACTTGAAACTTAAATCTGAGTCTAGGAGTCTACTTCATCCGTACAATCCCCCACGTTCACTTCGCTCACAAGATGCAGGCAACTGGGTAGTCCCTAGAATATCAAAAAATACAGCAGGTGGCAGAGCTTTCTCCTATAGAGCTCCTTTACTGTGGAACAGTCTACCCATCTCTGTGAAGGAGTCAGACACGGTCTCAATTTTCAAGTCTAGGTTAAAAACACATCTCTTTAGTCTCTCTTATAGTCATTAGGTGCAGATGTGGAGGGGGCGTAGCAATAGAGCCTTCTGGTGCAATGAGCTATCCTTACTGTCACCAATCATAAGTGATGATCCGCCCCTATCAGGACTGCTGATGATGTGGTGGGATGGTCTCTGAGTGCCCTCATGGCTGCGTGCTCCCTGTGCCACTCACCTAATTAGTTATGCTGCCCTAGATTACTTCTGCTGGTGCAAAAGTGTTATCACTACTCTTCCCCTGATCCGGTGTGATATTTATCATAGTCATAATTGCACCTTTCCTCTTTTCTCCCGGCTTCGTGGCACCTGCCCGGAGCTCACCTGCCCCAGAGTCAACCCCCCACCCCTGCCATGTATTAGCCGGATGCCGCTGGCCCAGACCCTAGCTGCTGGTTCCATCCCCCGCCCTGCCCTGGTATCTGGAGGGATGAGGTCCACCCCACTCCTACACTTAGAATGCCCTTCCGGTGGTCTGTTAAGCCACATGAGCCTCAAGGACTATTTGTGTTGTTTTTCTCTGTATCCCACAATTTTCCAGGAGTTAATCTCGACCGCCTTTTAAGGGGTCAGGGAATAATTTTCCAGTCTCCCACATTGGCTCCAATGGTTTTCTGTTTTTTTGATTCCCTCTGGAAAATGCCAATTGAGAAGCGCTGTGTGACAACCTGTTTGTAAATGGCGCTATACAAAAATAAAGATTGATTTATTGATTGATAGGACAACACCAAGACTTCAGGTTTGATCCAAGAAGTCAATTTCCCCAGAGAACTAGGCAGCGTATTGCTCCGCAAGTTATTAAAAACGACTTCCCCTTTGTCTTTTGGGCCAAGTAATAAAACTTCCGTTTTGTCCTCATTAAGTTTTTAAAAGTTTTTACTCATCCGTTGTTCTACGGCAGACAGACAGGCAGTCAAGGAGCACAAAGCAACTGAGTCATTTGGCTCCATTGCGATGTATAATTGTGTGTCGTCAGCGTAACTGTGAAAGTCGACGTTATGATCTCCAATTATGTACAATGAAAAAAGCAGAGGGCCAAGACAGCTTCCTTGTGCAACCCCAAAAGCCATGTCGTATATCCCATGTGGGATGCAGGTTCAGTTCATCAAATGGTATGGATTCAGTCAAATCCAAACCCAAACCCACACATGGCTAAAAACCGAGAGATTCGGCTGAATACAAACACAATTAAGTGCATCACTACTTTTTAGTGGTCTAAACAATCCCTTTTGCAGCATATTTGTAGTTCTTTCTGCAATTATTTTTCTCAATTTTGTAATCCCTTACTATAGACTCTCTGAAAAAGAGACCTGACCATAGTTCATCTCTCGTAATGATATTAGACATTAACAAAAAATAACGTGTGCATGTATTGTATGAGTTTGGGATTTCCCTTGACATTCAGACTCTTCTACTTGGAGTGTGTTTCAGCCTGACATCATCATCAGTGCCAGCGAAGGTAAATGTTTCTGTGGATTCCTTCCGTAATGATAATCGCCTGGTCAGGGGTTTTCAGTACTGGTCCTGGAGGCCAAGCTGGGCCTTCTGTCCTGTTAAAGCCTCTCTGGCTCACACGACACACAGAACTTCCAAAGTTTCTCATTTTTAGGCTAACATTATGCATGTCACATGCTGTAACTTAAGAAAAAAGTTCTAATGACATACAGGTAACTGATATAAAGGAAACACTTGAGTAAGTGAAGGGTTCTGGCGGCATCGTTATGGTGTGGGGTGCAGTTTCCTGGCATGGCTTTGAGGGCAAGGTGAGCGGCAATAAATACAAACCATTCTGAGTGATTTCTATATCAAAGCCATTTCTATCCTGATGGGAGTGGTCTCTTATAGGATGACAATGCTCCATCCAAGGTTTTATGAGCATGTAATGATGTAAACCATATGCCATTGCCGTCTCAGTCACCAGATCTCAACCCAATTGAACACTTATGGGAGATTCTGGAGCAGGGCCTGAGACAGTGTTTTCCACCACCATCAACAAAACACCAAGTGATGGAATTTCTCATTAAAGAATTGTGTTGCACAGTTCCAGACACTTGTAGAATCTATGCTAATGCACGGCATTGTTAATTTTGGCAGGTACCTGTAATACAACCGGCCGACGGGCTGCATCTTTTGGCATCTCTCAAAATAATTTGCTGAAGAGAGATGTCACTGAAAGATTTACATTAAATTAAGTACCTCACCATTTAAGTGTTCAGCTCTTAACCCATTCAGACCTAAAATGCCTGCTAAAAACGCCTATTAAAACCTAAGCAATTATTCTACACAACCTCTTAAAACCTGAGGGTTTTCTGAAAAAAAAAAAAAAAAAAAAAGCCGACACCAACGTGCACTTCATTTCCCCCACGTCTATTTCAGCGAATCACAGCGCATTTCATTAATCGCAAAATCGAAGCGACCTAAACGTCACTCCAGGTCTTAATGGGTTAAAGATTATCCGTAGACTAATGGCTTAAAAGAGATTAACTACTTGGCTTGGAATAAAACCTCTGGTACCAAGTCTGTTCAGTAACCTGTGTTCCAAATTCAACCTGTGTTCCAAATTCATTCTCTGATGTCAGAATATCTGTGGTACATGCTGTTACCATTTCTCTATGGGGGTGCAGGATGTCTGTGGTAGTGTCCATTCCGTATCCTCTGTTCCCAGGATATCTGTGGTACCTCCAAGTGAAGCTGCAGCCTGCGCTGAACCTCCTGCAGGACCGGGGGAAACTGCTGGACTTCCTTCTGCGCAGACGTGACTGCAAGATGGTCGTCCTGTCGGTGTGCTCTCAAAGTGTGTACGACTGCACTGTGTCCAATAAATACTAAATAATGTTTTCTAAGAAAAAAAAACATTTTCTTGCAAGGGAATATTTCCCATTTGTAGATCATTTTATCTTAAATGACATGCCCCAGAATGATTTATGTTAACCTATTAACATGTGGCTTGTGTTTTTATTTTATTTTTTAAACCAAACATTCTTTCATTTTCTTCCTAGTTTTAATTTCCAGTTTTTGATTTGAAGGCTATCTACCATCAAATGATTTGGGTTGCTTAAATTATTGACCCGTACTACAGCACAGGTGTTTTGATACAGCAGTCTCATAGTTCTGTGGTAGTTGAAGATGTACATGCCCTCTGTGGACAGTGCTCAGTGCGGGAGAGAAGGGGAACCTGCCGGTGGTGGCCACTGTCTTCGACAAACTCAACCAGGTGTATAAGGAGTACCTGGAGGCGGAGCAGAGCTACACCATGGTGAGTCATTATCACACTCTGGAGTCCCACTCATTGTTTGCTCACTGGCTGTAGTTACACAGTCATTGAAGGCTTTGAGAGTGCTGCCTTATCTATGTTCTCCTTTTTGTTACTGTGTGACATACTTCAGAAATGTTTCTGTTTGTCTAAAATAATGTCGTTATTTATGAGGAGTAATGGGCATTTCAGGGACATTGAGTCCTTGTCCTGGAGGGCCAGAGTGTCTGAATGCATTCTAGCAGCTCTAACTAATGATTGCCTTGACTGGAACAATTTAGCTTTAATTCCAAGTTCTTAATGAGTTTTAAAGATCAGCAGTAAACTCACTGGAATAAGTCTCCAGGCTCAGTTGAGTAGCCTTGCAGCCTTGTTCTGGTTCTGGAGGGGGTAATAATGGTGGTTGTGTGCTTGTGTTCTGTGCAGGCGGTGGAGTCTGGTCCAAGTCGGGGCAGCGCCACTCACAAGAGGCCAGTCCGCACACAGGCGGTGGTGGACCAGTCCGACATGTACACCCATGTCCTGTCTGTGTTCACAGAGAGGAAGGTGAGGTCACTGCCAATCGCTAAACACATCTAATCCTTGAGCATTTGAAGATGACTGGCTCACACTTACTTTCCCTGCAGACATGGATTTATGATTATACATAAATAACTATTGATTTCCATAGCATAATTAAAACCTATGGCCTTGACATCCAAGTGTTGCATCTCACCATGTTGTCACTTAAGATGGCAGCACAAAGGGAAAACTCTTCATAACCAAGTATAATGATATTATGTATAGGATGCCCAAATCTTATATAGTGTAGTTTAATAATGTTTCCGAGTTTATGAATAGCTCTATTTGTCCTGGCTGAAAAGGCAGCAGTCACATGCCTCTGGTCATGTGACTGCTCATGTGACTGCAGGGACCCATCTCTGCCCTACTTTTAGTAGTATTTTCTGCCTCCAACAGATCGTTCCATAATCAGCTTTCACATCCCTTTATTAAACGCAACCATTATCTGAAAGAACCTGAAGCTGATCATTTTTCCACATATGGGAGCTGAATCTTTTCCACACCCAATATGCTCAGTGACTGACCTTTGCATCTTCAGTATTCGGTCATTAGGCAGGTAATGAATGCCCTTTGTGAACAGTCTGAAGGAAACATCACTGGTGTGTTCTCTCTCTGGACAGGACATATCGCACAAGTTCATCATTGCAGTGCTGATGGAGTACATCCGCTCACTCAACCAGTTTCAGATCACAGTGCAGGTACCGTAGCTTGTTTGAGTGGTATATTTTATAATGCAGTGGTACCCCAGTGGACCCCAACTTTCATGAAATCCATCCAGTTCTAGAAAAATCTGCAGAATTTTTGATAGTAGAACTGGATGAAGGCAAATTCGATCTTTGTCTAAATGCACCACTCCAACCATAGATGTTAGGCTGTCTGAAACCTTCTAGTTTCACTTACCTCTGCATTGAGGCTCTGATTTAGTTTTCTGTTCTATTCCAGCACTATCTCTATGAGTTGGTCATCAAAACCCTGGTCCATCACAACCTCTTTTACATGCTTCATCAGTTCCTGCAGTACCACGTGCTCAGTGACTCAAAGCCCCTGGTGAGTTGTCGGACACTCACTGCTGTCCTTAACGATGATGGCAGATATAACACTGACTTAGAAATGAGGGGCCACCTCAGCTGAAAGAGAGGTTATCAACCAGACCACTGGAGCCAACTCGAGCCGCTTGAGTTCACTGTTTCCTCATTTATTACGCTTACTATTGATGCTCTTGACCATGTGCTTGAGGTACACTTTTTCCATTCAGCACATTACTGTTTATCCGATTACAGTAGACTATAGGTCAACCAAACGGGGTATGAAACCAGAAGAAGCATTCACAATCACCTTATCAAGCTCCATATATTCACTGATGCAAAAATGCAAGCAATAAACAAAAACAAATCACCTTTTCCATTGATATAACTCCACATACTATTAAAATTCTTTTTTTAAAGAATACAACATGGAAAAGTCAAGACTGCTTGATATGAAGAGGGTGGAGAACAAAGTCAAACAGTTCACACAAGTGGCCAAAAATATGGTCACTAGGAAGGAGATGTCGTTCATAATGCCAACATAGAAAACGATTTAACCCTCTGAGGTCCGTGCTAAGCTTTTAGATGTTTTTTGATTTTGGCATGGTCTGATATTTATCTCAATTTCATCAATTTAACACACACTTACTCCAAAGTGTTTGATATTTTTATTTGAAGGACAATCACAGCTACATTTGTATGCCATCAATAGTTTGGTCAGTATCATATGCAGCTTGTAAATAGATCTACAAACACACAAGTTAAAAATAGTAAATTTTTCTGCTGTCACAAAAGTTGTGAAAGCACACACTAAACTATAGTGACGAATTGTTTTGCCAATGTGCGTTTGTTCATCAAGGTCTTGGTTATGTAAGGGTGTGAAAACAGTTTAGCACATCTGAGATCTAAATAGCTAAAAACCTGTTTTTATCAGAACTGGTCACATTTATTTCAGGCTGTGGGAGGGCTAAATGCCAAATACCTGAATATTCATTATTCATTGTCCACACCTCTAAGATCTGTCAGATGGGCCATCTCACTGGGCCATCAGTGTTATATTCTGAGTTCCTGTTCTGTTGTTTTTGGTCTTTGTTTATTTTTCATTCAGTCCTTATTCATTATTCTTTATCCAGTATTGCATTTTCCCTGTTCTGTCACGTTCTGCTCCCTGTCTGTCCTTGTTCCGTTTATTTCGAGATCCACTCCTTTCTTGTCATGCACTTCGGGAGTTTATACTTTTCGGTTTTTTCCGCCTTCGCTTATTATCTCGTTTTCTTCCTTCTTACTTTCTAGATTGCACTTTGTATATATTAGGTAGATGTGTATAGTACTAACCAACTAATCTACTAACGTTAGGGATTTAGATTAAGTTACTAACACGCTGAATATGTTTGGCGTCACAAGACGCGGAATTCATATATTTTCACGAGTATTTGAAAACAAGCGAAATAAATAACATTTTAGGCTGTTTGAAAAGTATTCTTCCATAGATCTTGTGTGCATATTGCAATTTGTTACGTTGCAACACGCGGAATATGTAGTCACAAGACGCTGAATTCATATATTGAATATATATACGAGTATTTGATAACATGGCAAATCAAATATAGTTACTTACTCTTCGTCAGTTATTGTCTTCGCTGCTTTTCATCAATACTCTCAAACACTGCAGCGCAGAAAATCTTTCCATCTTGAATAAAATTGTATGTCTATATAAAATCTTGCTTCAAATTGTCGGGACAGTTTATGTGTTTACGCCGGCGTTTTCACACATGGTCCCACGCCTCCCCACACACCTCGCGAAACTCGCCCCTAGTTACCATGTCAATAGAAGGGGGACGTTACTACCAGGTAAAAAAGAGTGAAATGCAAGGTTTACTTTTGGTCTAATTAATCTAATTTTAAAATCCCATATTATTTGCCAGTGCTCAAATCGGAAAGTCGCGATTCTAAGGTTTCTGTCAATGTTTTTGCCGCGTGTGTATGATAAAATATCGCGAAGTTAGAAATAGTAATATACTTGTATTGCTGCTTGGATCGGCGCCGATCCAGCCGACCTCAGGGGGTTAATGAACATTCTAATGAGATTTTGATTACCACTAGTTTTGTTATCAGTTAACTTAATTAACGATTATAGCTACCAAATGAGAGTACCCGATTTACAAATAAGGTAACATAAGCATACGATTCCAATCAAAAAAGGATTCAAATTCTTAAAATTGGTGTATTTTCACATCAATTTCACACAAGTTCCGAAGGACATTCATTCATTCATCCAAGTTCATATCACTTTAAAGGAACAAAAAACATAAATGCCTCCAGCGCTCTAGGACAAGGGGTTCCTACCCCCGGTGTTGAAATGTGAGCAGAGTAAGTCCTGCGTGGTTGTGAATCAGCCCGGTGTGACCCCCGCCCCTGCCCACCCCCAGGCCTGCCTGCTGCTGTCTCTGGAGAGTACCTATCCCCCAGCTCACCAGCTCTCCCTGGACATGCTCAAGGTAAGCCCTCCTGCTAACAAAAACAATTGAAATTGCTTTCACGACAGCACAAAGTATGTAAGTGTCTGCAACTATAATATAATTAAATATCTTGTCTTTAATCTAATTAAATATCATGTGCTACAAGTGCAAGCTTTGGCTAAAATAAGCACAGTAGTGTAGAGTACAATAGTTTCCCAAATCTAAACTTAAAAGGCACCTACAGACCCTTGCATATCTGTCGGGTAATTTTGGAATTCCCATAGTTCCTCATCCTCCCTCAGTTCAGTAACTTTATACTCGTTTTTTACGTGTGGTTATTTGTTCATAGCAGTGAATAAACGTCCCCTTTGTAACATTCTCGTTCAATCAATCAATAAAATGTTATTGTTACAGAGGCTGTCCACGGCGAACGATGAGATCGTGGAGGTGCTGCTGTCCAAGCAGCAGGTTCTGGGGGCCCTGCGCTTCGTCCGCAGTGTCGGGGGTCACGACAACATCTCTGCGCGCAAGTTCCTGGATGCTGCACAGCAGGCCGCGGACCACATGCTCTTCTACACTGTGTTCAGGTTCTTCGAGCAGAGGAACCAGCGGCTCCGCGGCAGTCCCAGCTTCACCCCAGGTGGGAGAAACACACAGTCCTTCAGCAGACACATTAGGCTGCCAGTTTGGGTGCAATTTCATCTATAATTTGGCTAAGGGCACACTCGGTAATGAGTGAGTTTCTACAAGTTAATGACATGTTGTTACATTGCAACTGGCAAACTACTTACCAGTAAATATTTGTTTTACAATTTATGAGATGCCTTTTAATGGGTTCATGTGCTGGCCAGTGTGTGCATCACCTTTGTGATGGTCTCCCAGCAGAAACCAGTACCTTGAAACCAGTGACATGGTTTCTCATTTATATTCATCACTTATACCTGTGCAAACTACATTATTACTTGATTTAAGAGTTGCGGGTAGAAATTAATGTTATCCTATGAGAATAGTCAGGCAGGAATAGGCGCATAGTCTAAGGAATGTACTAAACCCCACATTCTGGACATTCTGTGTACATCGTTAATTGACCTTTGATTCAAATGAACGGTTTATATTCTCTACCCACAGGAGAGCACTGCGAGGAGCATGTTGCTTTCTTCAAGCAAGTGTTTGGGGAACAAGCCTTCATGAAGAGTGTGACAGTTTAAACTGTGTCCCGCAGCTTATTACAACATGTACAAATTAATTTATTGTATCTACTCCTTTTACAGAAAGGCCATCTTAATAAAGTTATGTATATATTACATTTATACTGTGTTCTGCGGAGTGGACTTGAGAAGATTCCGCTGTGCCATAGGTGATCACTGGGAGGTCTACACACACCACTCATACAGGCAGAGCTCTCACCCTCTGTCCTAACATAGCGTTCGATTTGCTGCCGCAAAGGGCCCAGGTCCAAAAAACTATATTTGAACAATTAACGGACTGAGCAGGATCGCTGCAATTTTCCTTGATTTCAAATATTGATCATTTGTTTGCCATCGTTGCCATCACTTTTCTTATTGCTAGCCCTGGCGTACGATGGAGAAACTTTACCAAAGAACACAGGCAATTGTGAAAAAAGGGCAGTTTCTGTGAGGCAGCACTAATCTGTCTCATGGTAGATGTTAGCAGCCTCACCTGCGTAGCTCAGCAGCATGAGGAAGATGAGGTGTGTCACTCCCAGCAGCACGATTCACAATTTATCCCACTGAACACCTGGGGCCTAATTTATAAAAAGTTGTGTAGAAAACAGGTCAAAATCTCTAATAACTCGTTCCCTTCTTATTGCGCGGTTGACAATGCTGCCATTCTTCCTCTTGCAAACCACTGCATTGGACATTTTATAGCCTATAGATTTACCAAAATGTTTTACATGTGTGGAACCATAACATGTATATTAAATACATTTCCTTCAAGGATGTGTCAATTTTGTAGTAGTTTTGGAAAACCAATGTGTGTTTTTGTTTTGTTTTCCACAAGTAGCCTAGCTTATGTTGTTGTAATTTATTAATAACTTTATTGTGCAAACCATTATGTGTAGCCTAAGCAATGTGTTCAATCTGGTAATACTACTACTACTAATAAAATAATAATAATAATGAGGAAACAATTAGGCAGCAGACGACATGTTGGCGCTCTTCGATTTCCGAATACATTTTACATTACATTTACATTTTAAGCATTTAGCAGACGCTCTTATTCAGATGGACTTACAATTTGTACATTAATACATGGTAGGAACAATTATAGTACGCGCAAGAGATCAGTGCAGTAATACAGCGATAGACATCATTGTAGGCAGCTGCGTACCATACCTGTTACACTGGGAAGGAAAAGGTTAGTACAATTTTTTATTTTTTTATGGAGTAAGCAGGGGTATATAGTGTTGAGCAAGAAGGCAGTGGTGATGACAATTAGCTAGATGTACAGAATTGCGGAAGGTAGTTCCACCAGCGAGGGGTCAGGACAGAGAAGAGACAAGACCGCGAATACCTGCAGTACTCCAACATTGCCACAAGGAAACGTGCGTACGCCAAGTTGAAACCTGACGTGGAGCTGAGTACTTTTCCACGTCAAAGTTTTTATAAATCTGAACTTTGGTGTGGATTTGAGCGCACGCACGTTCTAAGATCAAATCTGTGCGTAAGCATGTTTTATAAATGAGGCCCCTGGAGAGGACAGTGTTCCCCCCACCCCACACAAATGCATTGCACCAGGGACACATGGTAGGGGACAGTTTGAGGTAAACTCAAGTTTCTGCCGACCCACAAAAAATACAAAGACCAAGAATATTTCCAGGGAAATATTCCTGCACGCATCTGCACCTCCTTGATTTCGGCCTCGCTAAAATTATTTTTCTTGCAGCTCGCCATTATCAAGTAGAGGAATTGTGTTTTGAATCGAGCTCCTTTATATGCTAATGATATTAATTAGGGGGCGTTTACAAGGCGGTGATCTAAAACCATTCAGCTACGCACAATTTCAAGATTATTTGTGATTTAGAGATTTCACATCTGGGGGAGTGGCGTACGCACATTTTTTTGTGCATACGTTCAGTTTCTCTGAATCACACTTACGCACATTTCAGAAATGATCTTAGATCAAATGTAGGATGGTTTCTACGCAACTTTTTATAAATGAGGCCCCAGGTGTTTGGACTCTTTAGTTAATCAGCACTTAGTGCTGAAACACACAGCAGCCTTCTAGGACTGCCATTTGAGATCCTTGGCCAATATCATCTGGTCAATGCTCTTCTATTCAGGTGAAAGCAGAGTTGAGAAACCTTGCTGTGGACTGTTTCCACATGTAGAAAACAGGTGGGGGGAACCAGGAACCAGGCCACATGTTACAACCCAGCTCAAATATTAATCTTGTACTTTATTCATTTTCCTGAATGTTCAGAAAAAGTATGGTTCCTGCTGTCAAGGTGGACACAGAACAATCTGCAGGGCATTAACGCTCAAGAACAAAAGCACAAGTTAAGACACACGTTCATCAAATATTGTGCAGACAGATTTAGTTAAAAATTACATGATCACATTCATTTAAAAATGTATTTTCTTTGCTTCATCACCCTGGAGTAAACAACACAGAAAACACACTGATTCTCCCACCTCAGCAGCAGCTCGAGGGGAGCCACCTCTGCACCCGCATCACAGTAATGCATTCATCCATTTCCTTTAACCTGATGTACCAATGAATTAACTCAAAATGCATTTTTACCCCCCGTGTTTTAATGAACATGTTCTTTAAGATAGTGGTTCCCAACCCTCTCCTTGGGGACCCCCAGCCGCTCCAGGTATTCCTTAAGTTCCACCACTAGCACACCTGATTCAACTAATCAACGCTCGTTAGGTAGTTAAAGAGTTGAATGGTGAAGGTGTGCTGGTGGTGGAGTTTAACGAACACATGGAGCAGCTGGGGGTCCCCCAGGAGAGGGTTGGGAACCACAGCTTTAAGATGTAATTTAAGGCAGTTTTAGTAAACACCTAAAAAAGACTCAACACCCATATTCAAGCTGATTTATTCATCCTGACGTATTGACGTGATTTGTAGTTTATAGACAATGGTATAATACGTATTTGTGCAGAATGTGCCTCACAAGCAAACATCACAAGTAAACTCAATTTACACCAGTGGTTAAAATAGGATGTGAAGATTCCAAAAGGCAGGCGCCTCATGCCCCTGTTTGCAAACGACAGCAATCAGAGGTGACGATATAAAGCCTTCTCATCCGTGTTGTCGCTTTGCTGCATTCTCAGCACCTCAACCGGCGGTTGGCGGTGTCTTGTTCTATTAAACTCACATTCTACTCCAAACGGTAGCATTTTGGTAGCGAGCATGGTGCTGAAGCACCACTAGTCATCATCGTCGTGAGAGGTGGCCCTCCATTGCTGGTGGTTGAGAGGCCCTTCCTGGCCTGCTTCTGCATGTGCTCCTCACCTTCTCCAGTGCTTCAATCTACAGCACAGTGAATTATACGCAAGCACAATTAATCACACATCAACATAAGCACCTTGTACCCTGCACAGATCACAATCAGTTACACACTTTGGCTATTCTTTATCCTAGAATTGAGGTATGTTTTATTTTGAATAGTATAGTACTTCTGTAAAGATTGATTATACCCCTGCAT
Organism: Aldrovandia affinis; assembly: GCA_029706075.1. NCBI lineage: Eukaryota > Metazoa > Chordata > Actinopteri > Notacanthiformes > Halosauridae > Aldrovandia > Aldrovandia affinis. The sequence goes on from JAINUG010000329.1 coordinate 347,519, forward strand.
GCATTTATTGTGAAAATTATTACTACAAAATGGTGTATGACATGTGCAGACAAACCAATTTCATATCCTATTACTTTATACAAACACCTTGGATCTATTCTTTTCAAAACATTGCAGTTGCCCAAAACGTGTCTACAGAAGTGGCATATTACATTGAACTATAGTGGATATCAGTGTGGACCTGTGCGGCATTTCGGTAGACAGGATAGCTCTAGGCACTTTAGGGTATTGTTCAGGGACATTAGGCCTGTTCTGGGTTCTAACCAGATAAGGCTATAAGAGAAGCAGAGGAACAGGCCACAGAGCACCAGAGTGGGGGCAGACATGTACCTCCCCATGTATCTCACACAGTACAATTTCAATCTCATATACGAACACTGTGTTGGAAATTATGAGTCAGGCCACTCCTGGTAAAGGCAGAGGTATAGAGTGTTACTACTGGCCTTGGCATGTTTACTTGGCATGCCCAAGCCAGTTTCCCCACATAAGGAGTTCAAAAACCCTCTCTGTCTAAACCCAACAAGCTTCCCCAAACTTCAACACAGCAATATTCGAGGTCACCGCAATACTCATCATGAGAGGATCATTTAAATTATGACCTTGAGAAGATGTGTGGGGTTGGTAAGTGACCCAAAATTAAAATATAAAAGGGGTACAGACCAGACTCACTCTATTAATCCCCCAACTAGGTTAAGCATGCACAGCCTAGGAAGAGAAGAGAAGTCTTTCTTGTTGATGGCTTTTGGTCTTCATTGTATTCTTCTATTTCTACGCTTTCTGGAGTGGAGTTCTTGCGTTCTTGGGAATCTTGTCCTGACTAATTGGCACTTGTTTGTGCTTTGTTCTCTTTCTGCATGTGCTGGGTGAATTTTGAGAGAGTCCAGCTTGATTTGATATATTTTTCTTTCATTTCATCTCTTTTTTGATTGTATCATGTCATTTTTAAGTCTAGTATTTGAACCTAACGAAGGTTGATCCACCAGCTTGCTCTGCCTATCAAATAATCAATTGATTAAATTAGTAACCTGTGTAATAATTATTCAATTTAATCAAATTAAATATATTTCACATGTAGGATAAGTGAGTGGTTTGAATACATAATACCACTTGTGTTCAGTATTCAGAATGCTGAACTTTGAACAAGGGCATTTGATCGTTTCAGGAAATAAGAAATTTTTATTAAATTCTCGCTTGCTCGACAGGTACTTTATGATTCTATTCTAGATTTGGCTGGAAACCACAATATCAACACTATGTAAACAGTGCCCCTAGCCTAAGAGACCCATTAGCCAGCTGATCTCACCTGGTTGATGAACTCTGCCTCGTTGTCAGCTCTGATCTGGAGGCCAGACACAGCGTTGAAGAGGTCGTACACATTCATTGTGTCGGCTACACCAGCTTTCAGGAAGAACTGTTTCACAGAAAGGCAGAAAAAAAACCTGAATTTGAAAATAGCCTCAAAGCACAAATATTTTAAAGTTGAGCAGAAAAGTACCGATGCCAATGATGAAGAACAGACTGTAATATTTGAAATATGATCTACAAGTCTATAGACAGAGAGCATCCTTTGCATACTCAACCAACACACAAACCTGTATATTGCAGTAATGATTTTACATATTTCCATATTTATGTGAAAAATATATATTTTCTATTTAATATAAAAGCATTGCAACTGACTTGCAAAATCACATGTCAGTTTTTCTAGCAAATTCATTCTTGGGTGATTATTATAGTAATTGTGATTATAACAATTATGATAGTAATTGCACAATATTTGAAAACAAGGGAATGTACACAATATGGTTCAATCAACTGAGTTGAGAGGATATCCTATATGTAAGAGATGTTAAATAGGATGCACAAGGTTTTGCGTATGAGAAGCAAAGTTTTGGTTACCTAAAGTATATTATGACGATTTCAGAATGCAGCATACAATGTACTAGCATGGATAGCCTACAGGTATGGTATAATGAGAAATTTGATGAAAAGATGTACAGCCGTGGCCAAAAGATTTGAGAATGACACAAGTATTGGTTTTCACAAAGTTTGCTGCTTCAGTGTTTTTAGATCTTTTTGTCAGATGTTACTATGGTATACTGAAGTATAATTACAAGCATTTCACAAGTGTCAAAGGCATTTGTTGACAATTACATTAAGTTTATGCAAAGAGTCAATATTTGCAGTGTTGACCCTTCTTTTTCAAGACCTCTGCAATTCACCCTGGCATGCTGTCAATTAACTGCTGGGCCACATCCGGACTGATGGCAGCCCATTCTTGCATAATCAATGCTTGGAGTTTGTCAGAATTTGTCGTTTTTTGTTTGTCCACCCGCCACTTGAGGATTGACCACAAGTTCTCAATGGGATTAAGGTCTGGGGAGTTTCCTGGCCATGGACCCAAAATTTCGATGTTTTGTTCCCCGAGCCACTTAGTTATCACTTTTGCCTTATGGCAAGGTGCTCCATCATGCTGGAAAAGGCATTGTTCGTCACCAAACTGTTCTTGGATGGTTGGGAGAAGTTGCTCTCAGAGGATGTTTTGGTACCATTCTTTATTCATGGCTGTGTTCTTAGGCAAAATTGTGAGTGAGCCCACTCCCTTGGCTGAGAAGCAACCCCACACATGAATGGTCTCAGGATGCTTTACTGTTGGCATGACACAGGACTGATGGTAGCGCTCACCTTTTCTTCTCCGGACAAGCTTTTTTCCGGATGCCCAAAAGAATCGGAAAGGGGATTCATCAGAGAAAATGACTTTACCCCAGTCCTCAGCAGTCCAATCCCTGTACCTTTTGCAGAATATCAGTCTGTCCCTGATGTTTTTCCTGGAGAGAAGTGGCTTCTTTGCTGCCCTCTTGACACCAGGCCATCCTCCAAAAGTCTTCGCCTCACTGTGCGTGCAAATGCACTCACACCTGCCTGCTGCCATTCCTGAGCAAGCTCTGCACTGGTGGTGCCCCGATCCCGCTTGCTGGACTTTCTTGGGTGCCCTGAAGCCTTCTTCACAACAATTGAACCTCTCTCCTTGAAGTTCTTGATGATCCGATAAATGGTTGATTTAGGTGCAATCTTACTAGCAGCAATATCCTTGCCTGTGAAGCCCTTTTTGTGCAAAGCAATGATGACTGCACGTGTTTCCTTGCAGGTAACCATGGTTAACAGAGGAAGAACAATGATTTCAAGCACCACCCTCCTTTTAAAGCTTCCAGTCTGTTATTCTAACTCAATCAGCATGACAGAGTGATCTCCAGCCTTGTCCTCATCAACACTCTCACCTGTGTTAACGAGAGAATCACTGACATGATGTCAGCTATTCCTTTTGTGGCAGGGCTGAAATGCAGTGTAAATGTTTTTTGGGGGATTAAGTTCATTTTCATGGAAAAGAGGGACTTTGCAACTAATTGCAATTCATCTGATCACTCTTCATAACATTCTGGAGTATATGCAAATTGCCATCATAAAAACTGAGGCAGCAGACTATGTGAAAATTCATATTTGTGTAATTATCAAAACTTTTGGCCATGGGTGTACAGTATACAGTATATTTAAATTATTATTTTTGAATAACAATTAAGTATTGACATTACACCTAGTAGCCAAAAGCACATCCGTCCACACACAATCTGAATACTGAATCTCACCGTAGACACGTTCCTGCAGTCTCGGAACAGGAACTCCAGTCCGTGGGGGTGGGTGAGCTCCACCGACTGACTCACGTCAATCACCCACACCTGCAAAAACACACACAATCATGCCCATCACTTAGACATCATTACACCACACACAATCATGCCCATCACTCAGACACCATTACACCACACACACAACCATGCCCATCACTTAGACACCATAACACCACCACACACAATCATGCCCTTCAGACACCATAACACCACCACACAATCATGCCCACCACTCAGACACCATTACACAACCATGATCATCACTCAGACACAATCACACACAATCATGCACATCACTCAGACACAATCACACACAATCATGCCCATCACTCAGACACCATAACACCACCACACACAATCATGCCCATCACTCAGACAGTTGCTAACAAATCGTTTTTACTTAACGATTTCTTCGTCGATAAGGACCTGGATTTCCTGCTTATCACAGAGACTTGGCAGAAAGCTGAGGATTATGTCTCACTAAACGAACTTTGTCCTCAAAACTGTGCCTACTCCTGTACCCCCAGAACAACAGGTCAAGGAGGGGGACTCGCTTCGTTTCACAGAGATTACTTCTCTACCCGCACGGTATGCACTGGAACTTTCTCTTCTTTCGAAGTGCAAATGACTAAAGTCGGGCGCTCAAATCTGTTTTATTGTGTTTTAATCTATCGCCCTCCTGGCAAAAACGGGTCATTTTTATCTGATTTTGGGGAGTTCTTAGCCTCCACCATCCGATTTGAGAGAGTCCTTATGATCGGGGATTTTAACATTCATGTAAACGATAGCTCAGACAATTTTGCTGTTAACTTCCAAAGCATTACTGAGTCGCTTCATTTCACCCAACATGTGTCTGGTCCGACGCATAACAAAGGAAACACGTTAGATCTCGTGTTCACAATGGGTTTAAAAGTCAGTATTGTTGGCACTGAGGAGCTATCTGTTACCGATCACAAATGTGTACTTTTTAACTTGGTTGTTGACAATGACTATGTACCGGTGAAACGGGTAAAAAGCTCGCGCGTTTTCGTAAAAACCACTCCACAGAAACAGCTCTTCTTAGAGTTTCCAATGATATTTTGATGTCTGCAGACTCAGGCAAATGTGCCGTGTTGGTCCTGCTAGATCTTAGTGCAGCTTTTGACACGGTTGATCACCGCATCCTGTTAGATAGGCTTAGCGAGTGGGTGGGCGTCTCTGGGAGCGCCCTAGACTGGTTTGCCTCCTACCTCAGAGAGAGAAGTTTTGCGGTGGCCGTTGGCACCTTTTAAGTCCAACTTCGCTCCCCTACTGTTCTGTTTTGGCTCCACTTCTTTTTTCCCTATACATGCTCCCCCTAGGCCTCATTATCAATAACATCAAGGGTGTGTCATATCACTGCTACGCGGATGATATCCAGCTGTATTTTTCTTTTAGACCGGATGATATGCTGAAACTCAACATATTACACAAATGTTTATCTGCCATTGAAGACTGGTTGGCGAGTAACTTCCTCCAGCTCAATGCGGCAAAGACTGAAGTTCTAATCATAGCCTCAGATAGTGTTGCCGCAAGGGTCGCAAATCATATGGGGTCCCTAAAAGGAAATGTCTGCTCTGATATTAGAAACCTTGGTGTTAACTTTGATCAATCCATGCATTTGGACAAACATGTTAAATCCTTGACCCGCAGCTGCTTTTTCCACCTCAGAAATATTGCTAAACTCAGGTCCATTGTGTCACATGCAGAGCTGGAAATGTCTGTTCACGCATTTATATCATCCAGGCTTGATTATTGTAACTCACTGTTCACATGTTTAAACAAATCATCTGTGGATCGGCTACAACTGGTCCAAAATGCAGCTGCCCGTTTGCTCACCAGGTCCAAAAAATCTTGTCATATCACACCCATACTTGCCTCCCTGCATTGGCTACCTGTGCATTTCAGGATCCAGTACAAGGTACTGGTGTTTGCATACAAAGCCCTCCACGGTCAAGCCCCCAGTTACTTGTGCGACCTTATCCTGCCCTACTCATCCAGCCGGTCGCTGAGGTCGTCCGACCAGGGTCTCCTGGTGGAGCCTCGGACCAGGCTCAAAACAAAGGGTGACCGGGCTTTTGGGGCGGTAGCACCAAGGCTCTGGAACACACTCCCCCCGGACTTGAGAGCTTCGGCCTCAGTGATCAGTTTCAAGGGGCAGCTGAAAACGCACCTGTTTAGGCAGGCGTTTGGGTATTGAGAGACTTAACTGCCGTTTTTGCTTGTGACTTGCTTGTCCTGTACTGTTTTGTTGCACTTTTGTATCTTTTATTGTGAGATTTGCATGTATTTTAATTTGATATTTGATATTTGAAGGTTTTAGGTTTTATGTTTTAATGGGTTATTAATGTATTTTAATGTACATTAATGTATTAATGCATTTTAATTTTGATATTTAACTTTTTTTTTTTTTTTTTTTTTTTGTGACCTTGTGAAGCACTCTGTGCACTCGTGCTGGGAAGGGTGCTATATAAATAAAGTTTTATCTTATCTTATAACACCACCACACACAATCATGCCCATCACTCAGACACCATTACACACAATCATGCCCACCACTCAGACACCATTACACCACCACACAATTATGCCCATCACTCAGACACCATTACAAAAACACACACAATCATGCCCATCACTCAGACACCATAACACCACCACACACAATCATGCCCATCACTCAGACACCATAACACCACCACACACAATCATGCCCATCACTTAGACACCATTACACCACACACACAATCATGCCCATCACTCAGACACCATAACACCACCACACACAATCATGCCCATCACTCAGACACCATTACATCACCACACACAATCATGCCCATCACTCAGACACAATCACACACAATCATGCACATCACTCAGACACAATCACACACAATCATGCCCATCACTCAGACACCATTACACCACCACACACAATCATGCCCATCACTAAGACACCATAACACCACCACACACAATCATGCCCACCACTCAGACACCATTACACCACCACCCGTCTGGACTGTCCAGCACACAATTTAAATAATCAAGCATGCACCAATTTCTGTGGTGCTGAACCATCTGATAGAAAAAGTGCTCCCTCTAAACAAGACCACACACCATTTCCCAAGCAGACAGACAATTACTCTGTTGGGGTATGAACCTCAAACCATTCGGTTCAGTATAATATACTTTTTTGTTGTTGTGTGTGTGGAGCGATCCTACCCTTACTTCTGATACATATTAACTTCCTTACAAATGTGTCATTTACGCAATAAGGTTATGGCGGCATTAGGCCCTTTATATAATTTGAATGGAGAAGAGATGAGGCCTACCTTCCCCTCGTGCCACAGCATGTTGTACTCGCTGAGGTCAGCATGAACCAGGGAGCATTCCTCATACAACTGCTGCATCATCTGAAAGGTTCAGAGAGAGAGACACACATCAAAATAAACTATAGAAATACCAGAAACTCAAATGTTTTACTTCTTTTTTTTGAGAGGGGGTAAAAACCTTCAAAGAGGTTTTTACTATCTTGGTATTTATTTTTCCTCAAATATTGACAGTATGATTGATGTTAATCGAGAAGCTGTTTTAAACTCAATAAAACCAGATTTTGTGAGATGGTCCCCATTCTTTTTTACTTTCCGGGCAAGAATAGAAGTAGTGAAAATGACAATTGGCCAAAAAATGTATTACAAATTAAGCATGTTACCCCTAAACTTACCCAATTCTTTCTTTAATCAGATAAATAATCTGATATCCAAATGTATATGGAATCAGAGAATTTCTCTCGCGAGATTAATACTACCTAAAAAAGAAGGGGGTATGGCACTTCCCGATATTAAAACATACTATGGGCCCTATTTAAGCAGCGTTATGCCCTAGCGCAGGCGAATTACCAGTTTTGTCTGTCGCAAACTGAATATTTCCCGTCTCCGCCGACTTTGGCAATTTCGTGGTGCGCAGTGAAGGCGTTTGCACAACTATGCAGCGCAATAGGGGGTGTGACAATGAAAACAGTCGGGCGCTATGCAAGTTTGGTGTCAAATAACGAGTTTGCGTTAACGTCCAACTAGACCACCTCTTAGCGCAAACGCTGGCGCTCTGTGCAATTTGGTGACTTTATTGATGCGCACATTATCTGAAATCATATGAGAATGTTTTGTGAATATTGTTAATTTTCCCCCACGTTGAGGCAAATCGTCCAATCCATTGGTAACTTGCAAGCGTAATCAATTAAGCTAAAAACTATTTCACCACAGCTGTGGTTATTCAATGCATGGACATGAAAGACCGAAGCCAGCAGGCCATCCATCACTACCGGTCAGTAAGATACACCTGTTAAATAAATATGTTTGTATGCACATTGTTTTTCTTATGTGAAAGGGTTTTATTCTTTACATTTGCACTACAGAAAATGGAGTACATAATTGGACGCCGAAGGCGATACTGTGAGCGATACCCTGGGTTTGGTAGCCAGTGTTGGCCAGATGGCTATCAGTTCGGCTGTACATGCAGTTTCTTCTGCATGACGAACATAAATGAAACAGGCCTAGTTCCAGTTGTGAGTTTGTTATTTATTGCTTTCCATTTAACAATTACATTAAGTTAGAAGAAAATTAACATTGTTTTTTAAGTTGGAAAGCCTACAAATAAGGAAAAAAAGAGATGGTAAATTAATGTGCGCCTTGTTTTCCCCCTCTGATTCACGCGCCAACTTTTCTGCACCTCCTGCACCTTCTTTTGAGAAGTGCTCCTGGCACAGCGCGCAAAACTGTCATCCATGTGAGGAAATTGCCAGGATAGAAAATAGGTGTTCTGATTGGCCATTATGAAACCAAACCCCCACCACACCCACATGTATTTTTTAAAAGTTAATCCAACCTCTTTTACAACTGCGCCAGAGGTGCGCTATCATCCTAAGTCATGAAATTATCGAAATAGCATTGGACACGCCCTAAAGCGCCACCGTCTTCGCTTTGTGTCTGTGTTACCGACACCGTCCTAATTCACCAAAATAGGGCCCTATATGTCATACTTAACTAGACAAACCCTATACTGGTTCAATATCCCAGAAGACCCCCCCTCCTGGCTAGACATAGATATAAATGTATCATACCCAACACAACTTAAGACTATGGTCTTTTGCCTGTGCAGTTAAAGGACCATCCAACTATATCTGCTTCTTGGAACATATTTAAGTTAATAGAAACAAAATGTAAAGTATCATTTTATACATCATTCCAAGCCTCAATTTGGAACAATCCCTATGTGCTTATTAATAGTAAACCAGTTGTTTGGAATGAATGGATACAAAAAGGAATGTGTGCTATTTCAGACCTATATAGTCAAAGAGATGTGCTAACACCTAATGAACTGCGAGAGAAGATGGGAATTTCTAGTTGGGAAGACCAATGTAAAACAGGAGATCTTGAGGGGGAAATGGAGTAAAGATCTTAATGTGAACATTGAGGAAGGAGACTGGCGTGATGTCTGTACATACTGTTGCAGAATTAACAGAGAAACAAAAACTAAAATGATACAACATAATATAATAAACAGGACGTATTGGACTCCCGCCAAGCTCTTTAAAGCTGGATTAACAGCAGACAATAAATGCTGGAGATGTAAAACGGAGGATGCTGGTCTTGTGCATATGGTGGCCTCGTGCCCAAAACTACAAGAATACTGGAAAATAATTTTTAGGGAACAAAGAAAATATTTTACATAAGAATGTAATTTTTATTATACTAGGCATCAATCTTCCAGACGACACCCCAAATGTCAATCTGATAAGAATACTATCATATATAGGAAAAAGAGTCATGAGGCACTGGAGGGAGGAACAACCACCACCCCTAGCAGAATGGCTTCAATTAGCAATATCTACAGCAAAATGCAAAAAAATAATAGCTAAAGTTAATGGGAAAGTCGATGAATTTTTAGAAACTTGGTCACCTTTTGAAGCGTCTTGAAATAGTTTTTTTTCTTCCCCCCCTCTCTCCTCTTACTCATCTTCTCTCTATTAATGAGGTTGTAAATATGCACAATGTGTGGGGATATATGTGTATATGTACTACATTGTATGGATGTCCCTAATGTACAGTATGCTATAAATGTCTAAGTAAAACATTTTAAAACTAAGATAAGAAATAATGACGCACTAAGCCACAAAGAATTACAAGACATGAAGGATTTAACCTAAAATCTAATTCATTCACTCATCTATAGGTTTATTTATATTATAAAACCACCAATGTTTTCATTTTCATATACATATGTGCCTGTTTTGGAGGTCTGAATTGCCATTGTCTTGTCTAATTGTTTTTTTTGTTGTTTTTTATTATTGTTGGCTGTTGTCATGTAAATAAAAAATGTTAAAAAAATTAAAAAGCTCATAAATAAAATTTAAAAAATTAAATAAAAAAACTCAAATGTTTTCTAATAATGTAAAATATATACTAAGGATGACCAACTCCAGGTGGGGGGTGGGGGGGGGGGGTTCACAAATCAGGATTAAGGAGGTTCCAGGAGGATTAAATATTAATATTAATTAAATATCCTCCTGGAACTGCTTTAGAGAGTTTATTAGCAGCAAATCTAAACCTTTGATACCTGGGTGTGAGGCTTCTATGAAGCATGAATGTAGGATACTGACAGTCATCCCCCCCACCACAGCATGGCGGCCAGGTCACTTACATGCAGAACCTGGTAGTAGGCCCCTCTCATGTCCTCACTGCCCAGCTTTACCTCCTTCAGTTTGGGCGCTGGCACATGGTTCTGACCGATGAAGGACATCACCAAGATGTGTTTCTTTAGAACGACCACCTCAGGGCAGAGAATTCCTGCCTTCCTCATCCTGAACGAGGACCCCAAAGCGCAAGTCAGTTCACACACGTCTGCACACAGATCCAATTCCATCGTTACAGAGTTCACCATTATCTTAATCGTGGACTACAAGTACTGGCACAGAATATACAGCACATCAATTTATGGATTTTGATTGTATATAAAAGTACCCTCTAATTATTCACACCCATGATAAAGATGAGCAAAGGCAACTATATGAAATAAACAATACAGGAAATGACCTATATTGTATTCCAAACAAAGGGAAAATGATTTTTCTACTAATACAATTGCTCAGAGAAAAAGATGTTTAACCTGTATTCATTTTCCCCCAATAAGATTATTCAAACAACTAATAATTATTTTAAATAAGATCCAACAAAAATGTATCTCAAATTCATCTCAATCTTAGGGAACTGTATTGTGACCTCCAATGGTTTCCTGTTTCACTGGGGTATAAAAATGAGGTAACACACAAGTAAACTCTAAGGCTGTGTTTGAAACCGCTCACTCGTTCCCTATTCCCTATTCCCTATATAGTGTACTATGTAGCGAACGACAAACTGTTTTCGGATACTACAACTGAACGTCATTTGCGTCAAAAAAAAAAAAGTGCCGGATATTCAGGTGACGCAAGCGGATGCGCCCAGTATTGCGTAAACAAACCGAGCACTCATGACAGCAGGTTGAAATGTACTCAGGTGGTATCAGCTTTGCATATTCAGTTTTGAATGTTAAATCCCAAATAAATTGTTGAAATTCTAATGATGTGCAAGTGTGGTTTTGTCAACTGTGGTGCTGTCTGCTAGCCACTGCTTTAGCCACCAATAGCTACTGTTATGGAAGTCGTGAGCTAACAAGCTCGTGTGGAGAAAATAACGTTAGGATAACTCACGAGCTCACGACTAGCACCAACTTCCATAGCGATAATAACGGTAGCTATCGGTGGCTAAAGCAGTTAGGGCGCCCCCTCTCCCTCTTTCCCACACACACAAGAAGCACTCTACTCTACTTTAGACAAACGCACACAAAACTCAACAAACATCAAACATCCAACATCACTCCACAATACAACGCTCCACAACACTCCACAACACTCGTGCATGCGCACTCACACCCATGACAAGACAAACTCTCCATACACACAAACAAAGACAAAAGACTAACTCTACAATATGCGCACACACGACAATCAATTCCATACACACACATGACACGACAAGACTGACTGATTCCCTATTCGCCCCACCTGCTCTTAAATATGACTTCCATATCAACTGACTGATTGACACCAATTAAATAATAAAATAATAATTAAACCAATTATGGCCTTTGGAGCAACCTTCCGGGCCACAGTTTACTCTCACACCCTGTGAGAGTGCCAAACCTGCCCCTGGGAAGTCTACCTGCTCCAAAGGCCTTCACAACATATAAAGACACAGGCAACCATGCCACTCCCACGTGGCCGAGACCGACATCCTCCGCTAGACAACCATTGCTAATTTCATGTTCAGGAACTCACTGCAGGTGGGCATACTTGTTACCCTGCACCCTGTTACAGTTAAGATCTGTAAGCCAATAGGACAAAAATGCACCAGGTGCAACTTTGTCCAGATGCAACAAAGACAAAAACTATATGAATGAAAGGAAACTTGTTGATTACAAATCTCTTTGAAGTTTCCCTTCGTTCAAGATTTGTAAGTTAACATAGAGAAGTGACCAATTCACATAGAAGCTCTGTGTCTCTTTTTATGAAACTTGGCAGGATGATAGAGGGCAATGCCACAAATATTTGGGCCGATTGCTCCACCCCTGTATCACCGCCTTCAGGCCTGTTTGACCTAGATACATGACCTGAAACAAATAGGCCCCTCTTCTCGCAATGAACAACTTCCTACAATTGGAACCATGAAGTCCGCCATTTAGATCATTTTTCCAAAACATGTCAAACGCTATTCCTTCTAGACGGTTTGACCAATTTGCACGAAACTTGGTAGCGCCTACAAATGCAGATCTATAAATCCTAAAACAGTAAAGCAGAAAATGACAAAACTTGGCATGCAAGTTAAGACTGGCGGCAGAAGCCCAGTCCACCAGTAACGGTGCAATCAAACACATTCCCTAATATATTTATATTAATGCATTAACGCATTTCACAGGTCTGAGGTTCATGCCCACAAGAGGTCCAATCGACCTGTCGGCGGCATTCAACACCGTGGACCACCGGATCCTGCTCTCATCTCTCGTCGAGATGGGAATCTCTGGATCTGCGTTGACATGGTTTGAGTCCTACCTGGCTGACCGGTCCTACCAGGTGGCCTGGAGAGGATCCTCTCCTCTCCCGCACCCTCTCTACCGGTGTCCCGCAGGGCTCGGTGCTAGGCCCTGTCCTATTTTCTCTGTACACCAAGTCACTTGGCTCTGTTATTTCTGCTCATGGTTTTTCCTATCACTGTTATGCTGATGACACTCAACTCTTTCTCTCCTTCCCTCCATCTGATACCCAGGTCCCGGCACGGATCTCTGCATGCCTGGCTGACATCTCCGCGTGGATGTCCACCCACCACTTGAAGCTGAACCCGGGGAAGACAGAGCTGCCTCCCAGCGAAGGGCTCCCCGATGATTGATGCGTCAATCACCGTGGAAGGCTCCATAGTGTCTCCGTCCCAGTCTGCCAGGAGTCTTGGGGTAACCCTGGACAACCAGCTGTGCTTCTCGAGCCATATTGCAGCGATCACTCGGACCTGCCGTTTCTCCCTCCATAACATCCGGAGGATCCGACCGTTCCTCACACAAGAGGCCACTCAACTCCTGGTCCAGGCCCTGGTGATCTCACGTCTGGACTACTGCAATTCCTTGCTGGCAGGCCTTCCGGCCTGTGCCATCAAGCCACTGCAACTAGTCCAGAACGCCGCTGCTCGCCTGGTGTTCAACCAGCCGAAGTTCACCCACATCACCCCTCTACTCTCCTCTCTGCACTGGCTCCCCATCGCAGCACGCATCAGATTCAAGTCACTGGTGCTTGCTTTTCAAGCGGCCAGAGGTACTGCTCCCCCATACCTCCAGTCACTCATCACGCCCTACACCCCGTCCAGACCCCTCCGCTCCGCCTCCACTGGCAGACTGACTGCCCCATCCCTCCGGGCGCCTGGCAGCCGCTCCTCGCAGTCTCGCCTCTTCTCTGTCCTGGTCCCTCGTTGGTGGGACGACCTCCCGCAATCGGTCAGGACTGCGGAATCACTTCCAATCTTCCGCAAGAGACTCAAAACCCACCTCTTCAGACTCCACTACCCCTGATCTCTGTCCATCTAGCTAAATTGTCTTCACCTCTGCTTACTTGTTCAACACTATACTCTTTAAAAAATAAAAAAAATAATAAAAATAAAAAAATTCACTAACCTTTTCCTTCCCGGTGTTACAGGTATGGTACGCAGATGCCTGCAATGATGTCTATTGCTGTATTCCTGCACTGATCTCGCGCGCTAACTATGATTATTCCTACCATGTATTGATGCACATCTTGTAAGTCGCTCTGGATAAGAGCGTCTGCTAAATGCTTAAAATGTAAAATGCAATCGTGTGGTTTCACAGATGTCTGCCATCTTTAACTGTTCACCATTTTGAATTGTTAAACATTTGTCATATTTTCTGTAAAATGTCCTTGTCTTTCAAATGGATCAACAAACTCAGAAGAAAGTTAGACTTCTCAGCACCTTCTCATCTATGTTTTTAAGGGGATCTTACAAAAGCTTCCCTTTTACATGAATTCTCTTTTAACATTGCACTCAAGTTTTTATCAGTCAAGAACTCAGGATTGGATTACTCTTGAAGTCCCACGTGTCAGAACTGAGTTAGGTAAAACTGCTTTTAGCTATTATGGGCCTAGAGCTTTTAATGAGCTTCAGGAGACCTTCAAACTGGACTCTGTGGTCTCCATAGGAACTTTTAAAAATATGCTTAAGGATATAGAGTTAGTGGTATGTGAGTGTTTCTAAATTTATCGTAACTATTGTAATTACTTCTATTGTAACACTAGTTCCTCTTATTATTGTTATTTTGTATGATGCTTTCATCTATTTTTATTGTCCTTGTCTTATTGTTTGTTTATGTGTAATTTATATAATTGTTTTGTAATCAGGGCACCATTGTAAATGAGACTTGGTCTCAATGGGCTCCCCTGGCTAAATAAAGGTATAAAAAAAAATAAAAATAAAAATTTTAAAAAAACTTGTAGTGGCCAACGGTAAGTACAGCACCAATCAGTCGTACTCCTTGCTGAAACTTTCAGCAAACAGCAAAACTTTAAGAAAAAGCGGCAGCAGGGAGGGACCCTCCGCAGCGTTCGCAGCATTTGCAGCGTTCTCGGCCTGTCCTCTTACTGCCTAGGCTTCAGACTTGGCCTGGCCCCTGATGGAGAAGAAGGGCCAGCACTTTGACTGGGACAATGACTGTGAGACGACCTTCCAGGCACTATTGGAAGCCCCAATCCTGGCCCTGCCTAATCTCCAGTAGCCCTTCATCTGCAACATGGATGCCAGCAACGAGGCATTCAGCCAGGTTTCGAGCCTAGCGTGTGTCACGTTCTGGGGCAGTGGGACAACCTGCGCCTGAACAAAGTCATCCTGTACAGCGAGTGGCAAGAGACCACTCACAGCTCCACCAATTGGTAGCCCGTCATCCCCATCATCCCACTCTCGAACAGCGCGTACTACAGGCAGTGCTTGGGACCTCAGGAGCAGGCCACTTCAGGGTGCCAAAGACCCTACGGCGGCTCCGAGAACAGTTCGACTGGGGCCGCTGCAGGAAGATGAGCTACTGCCACTACTGCCTGCACCAGGGACAGTTCCCAGAGTTTGCAGAGGTGGGCTGCTGACTCGGGATTAAAAAGAGCTGAATTGCCCCTCTCCACCCGCAGAGGGGTGGACTCGTCGAGGATGCCGATTACACAGCTTGCCATCCTAACCTCGCAGCACTGGGCCTGCCATTTGCCCCTGGTCCTGTCTGCATAGCGTACAGGAGTGGAATGGCTGCACTCCTGATGGACCGGGAGCTAGAA
Organism: Aldrovandia affinis; assembly: GCA_029706075.1. NCBI lineage: Eukaryota > Metazoa > Chordata > Actinopteri > Notacanthiformes > Halosauridae > Aldrovandia > Aldrovandia affinis. The sequence goes on from JAINUG010000329.1 coordinate 363,131, forward strand.
ACTCCTGCAACTCTTTTCTTTGAGTGTCTCCCGGGACCTCTACGCCCGGAGTTTCCTGGTCGTGAGTACCTCCACCAGCTTCGAGACTGCCTGGACACAGCGCAGGAGTTTGCATGCGAGCGCCTGATGGCAGCAGGGGTCCGACAGGTATAGGCAGGTGAGCTGGTGTAGGTGTCTAAGGTGAACGGAGCTCCCGCCCTGTCCAGAGACAGTGAGCTGCCCTGTGGGCACTTGGTTTACACCATGTGGCTGGTTTAGGGCCATGATGCAGTAAAGCATTGTACGAAAAGAACTGCACCGTTTACAGTTTTTTTTTAACATCAAATCACAGGACTGAGGACAAAAAGACGATATCCTAGTTAGAGATGTGGTTATGTTTGCTCTATTTAGCTAACTAATATCTGGGCTAGGAAATGTAACCCATTAGTTTGTGTCTGTCCCAAGGAGGACATGGCTATCTCCTGGCTAGCCAAGCAGCGATCTCTCCAACTAATTGTACTGTTTGTATGAAAAGATATAAAGAAATAAAGCCATGTCTATTAGTCAGTATTAAACTGATTTGAGGTGGATTTTGATCCACATCACAATATATTGCTGAATTTGTAGCTAGTTAGTACTAGTGTTAGCTAGTACTAGTATGATAATGACAGGGGTTCCTGTGTCTGAGAGCAGGGATATTTTTAGTTTGACAGGAACGGTTCTCCATATATTATTCTATATAGCCTATATTATTCTAGCTAAATAGCCTGGGAAACAGTCATCCCAGCTAATGTTACAAAGTTACAAAGAGGTCTATGCCAACTCTGACAGTTACAGTCTTCCATGGCAGAGATGGGAAAAACTGTCCATGGAGACAACAATAGCCCGGGCGCTTCACAATTCTGCACTTTAAGGGAGAGTGTTCAAAAGAAAATAATTCTTGAAGAAAATTCACAGGATATCTTGCCTAGAGTTTGCCAGAAGGCATGTTGGACTCTCAAACCAAGTGAAGGAAGATTCTATGGTTTTAACATTCTATACTATTTGACAGAGTATTTTCTGTTGATCAGTAGTGAGAAATCCCAATTACAGGCAGTCCCCGGGTTACGAACGAGATCCGTTCTTAAGTCTGTCTTTAAGTCGAATTTGTATGTAAGTCAGAACAGGTACATACAGTCTTAGTATAGTATTTATTTTACCTTTCTGTGCATATAAAACACTTAAGAAAAACTTCAAAATACAATAAAACATCTTAAACATAACATTCAGTAGATAATAATACTGTAATAATAATAACAATACTGTAATATTAATAATTAGTAATAAAACATTAAAGAAACAGTTCTTAAAACAGTTTAGATAAAAAGAAAAGAAAAAGGATCATGATTTTAAAGGTTAACACTCATTTGTGAGGTAACATTATGATAACATGAATAACTGGATGATGCAGAAGATGATGGACTTGGAGATGGACTTTAGCAGCACCTACATCTGCACTCGCTGCTTCGCCTTGAACTATTATGTAAATTTGCTCTCAATTAAAAGTGATTGAACCAACCCCTACTCGCAATTTGTTTTGTCGCAATCGCACTTCACTTTAAGTCATTGAAAAGGCTTCAAGCCTTTTCTTGCACAAAAGAAAGACTAATAGGCATATTATGCTGATTTTGGTCTTCTATCCAAATGATCAATAGCCTTTCCATTTCAATAATTAAACCACTGCGTTGCTTGGTAATAATCGTGGCATTCATCGGGGCATGGCCTTTCACATGCTCCATTATTCTCCCTTTGTCTTTTTAAATTATTCCAATCGTTGACCGGCGGTAGCCTAATGCTTTCCCAATGGCCGATGGCATTTCACCTCTCTCCGATCTCTTATTATTTCAACTTCACTTTCCATGGTGATTGTTTTCCTTTTCTTTGATGCATCACCAGCACTTGCATCAGATTTATGCTTTGGAGGCATCGTTGTAAGGGTAAGAGAAAGAGAAAAACGGGACCGTGATCTGACTTAAAATAACGGACGGTGATCTCTGTTCCTTGAGCCGACGAACCACTGAAACCGCACAATGTTTTCATGAGTTTTTTAAATATAATAAGCCTTATGGCAGTCCGTTCGTAAGTACGAGTTGTCCGTAAGCCGGACGTTCGTAACCCGGGGACTGCCTGTAAATCAATTCTGACTCCACGAAGAAAGGAAATAAAATGGGAAAAGTACTGTACATACATACAAACACACCACACACACAGCACATCAAATCTTCCCTGTATCTTTCTGGTGGAAGCCTATCACTACATTTTACAAACTATAAAAAAGGAACATTAGAGTCTGCCTCAGACATTTCCTCCAGACTACACAAGGCAGGGGAGGATGGACACTCTCCCAGCATCTCACCTGGTGAGGTTGTGCATCTCCTTCTCAGCCCACATTCGAATGATCTTGCGAGGATTCAGCTTGCTGAAGCGGTCTTTGAAGCGGTAGTAGTCCGTGGTGTACTGGTCTCGGTTCTTGAATTCATTCAGCGTGGTCTTGAACACCTTGAGAACACACTCCTCTGGGATGGTCTTATCCTCCAGGCTTTTAGAGATAAGAGGAACACAACGGCTTTAATAAACCTTTTATTCATAAACACAGTTCAGCTCTGGGTCTCGCAAAATCTCTGCCATGATAATATTTATAACTTCATAAAAAGGTAGCGGTTGATACAACTTGGGGAAATTAGTTAAAGGCCAATTTCGTACAGATTTCAGGAAGTATTATTAGTATTATGGAGCCTTCCATTATTATGGCTATTATTCTCTTTGGAATAAAACTGATTAATTTATTCAAATCAAAAATGTATTTAAAACTGATGAATGATGTACGCATCCAGCATGAATTCAGAGATGCCTGCATAATGGCTATGACAGAAACACAGCCTTCTAATATAGACTTGGTACTCAGAACTGACGAATGACGGGTTCGGCGCGAATGTTCACCCAGTTCGGGATGCTGATGTTACTGGTAAAACGCAGCATCTCTATGTGAATGAACGCTGGTGTAAAACTGCTGGGGTTAGAGAAAGACTATGCACAAAGGATGTTGAACTGTTATCTGCACCCCCATGGAATCTGCCCCGGTTTCCTCAAATTGTCACCATAGTATACATTCATCTAAAAGGAGGGGGTAATGCTGAGTCTATTCTCCATGTTACCCAGAAACTACAAGCAATATCCCCCAATGCGCCAAACATCATTCTTGGTGTTTTTAACCACTGCACTTTGTCAAAAGCACCAAGGTTTTGGTCCATCAGTGCATCAGATGCCCAACCAGACATAAGATTTTGGACTGATTATGTTATGGCTCTATCAATGGGGTGTAGAAGTCAATTTCCTTGCCTGGGCTCAGCAGAGCTGATCACAACTGCGCGGACCGTATCATTGTGTCTCAGCCCTGTATCATCACATGATCGTCGTCAACAAATGGACTGTGGACTCCCCTCTGAGTGTACAGGGCTGTTATGACTGTACACACTGGGACATGTTTAAAGAGACATGCTCTGACATTCAGGATCTCAGGGATGCGGTTAGCTGCTATGTGTCCTACTGTGAAGACAATGTCATCCCAGATTCCCAGATAAGGTGTGCCCCAAATAGGAAGCCCTGGGTATCAACACCACTTAAGTGTGTGCTGAATAAAAAAAGGCATTTCACGAAGGTAATCTAAGGGAGATGGCCTACTTACCCAGTCGTTTCATATTATGGCACAGGAACACTAGCTTGTCAAATTTTTTTGGCAAAAGGCTGCTCCTCTTTTATTAACGATAAACTTGCAAAGTTTACATTCCACTTATTTTGGATCGTCCGCAACTAAAACAAAATGCTAATACTAATACTCCAGATTTTTTATTTGACATTGTGTTCTTAGGTTATATCGAAATGAGTAATTCAAGTATGCCTATATCACTAATCTTAACTGTAGGTAAATCTTAGGCTACAATTAAAATGCACATTTGCGTGCCTAAAACAAGAAGGATACAATACAGGCTACAAGAAAGGGGGTGTTACGCATGTTAGTTATAAATATATAAACCATACAATTAGCAAAACATATTTATTATAAATTGTTACTTTTATTAGTTTTGCTGAATTATTCACAACATTACTATTACCTTAACTGCCTAATATAATTTAAAGAGAACATATATAGGCCTAGGTATGTTAACCCCCCGAGGTCGACTGGATCGCCGCCGATCCAAGCAGCAATAAAAGTATATTACTATTTCTAACGTAGCAAGATTTTATCATACACACGCGGCAAAAACATTGACAGAAACCTTAGAATCACGACTTTCAGATTTGAGCACTGGCAAATAATGCGATTTTTTAAATAAGGTTAATTAGACCAAAAGTAAACCTTGCCTTTTGCTCTCTGTTTTACCTGGAAGTACCGTCCCCCTTCTATTGACATGGTAACTAGGTGCTAGTTTCGGGGAAGGGCGTGGGGCCATGTGTGAAATCGCCGTGTAAACAACACATAAAATGTCCCGACGATTTGAAGCACATTTTATTCAAGATGGCAAGATTTTCTGCTCTGGAGTGTTTGGGAGCATTGATGGAAAGCGACGAGGACAACAACTCATCATGTCCCGATACTGAAGAGGATTCAGTGGAAGAGAGACAGCATCCTCGTGAAAATATATGAATTCCGCGTCTTGTGACACTACATATTACGTTTGTTGTCACGTTACAAATTGCAATAGGCACTCAAGATCTATGTAAAAATACTTTATTATTATTTATTTATATTTATTCCGCGTCTTGTGACTTCAAACGTAAATTACACACCCTCCCCCCACACATCCGACAGTCTGACACCATAACAACATTTAAATTACACCTCAAAACTCACCTGTTCAAAATGGCCTATTCACTGTAATGTACCCAGAAAACGGGCTACTTTTGATCATGTGCCTGTGCCCACTGCCAAACAGACTCTGGATGTTGGCAAACTGGCTTCTGTTGGTCGCAAGAAATGCGTATTCTGCAAGATGTCGGGGAAACAACAGTGCACTCCATGGGAGTGCAAGGTTTGTGATGTTCCCTTGTGTCTACAGTTGACCAGAAACTGTTTTGAGAAGTGGCACCAAAGAACAGATTGTCTCACCATGTTTTAATTTAGATTTTTTTGTATATAGTTTGTGTGATGCTTTCAATAAATCTTCCAAAATGAAAAAAAACTTTTTTTTCTGTCTTCCGCATGGCTCACTGACTATTGCTTACTCTGATGGCTTTTGTCTTTGTCTGATGGCTTTTGAGAGAGAGATGGCCCATCTGACAGATCTTACAGGTGTGGAAAACCCTCAGGTGTGGATCATGAATATTCAGAGAATTTGCATATAGCCCTCCCACAGCCTGAAATAAATTTGACCAGTTCTGATAAAAACAGGTTTTTAGCTATTTAGATCTCAGATGTGCTAAACTATTTTGACATCCTTACATAACCAAGACCTTGATGAACAAAATCATATTGGCAAAACAATTAGTCACTATAGTTTAGTGTGTGCTTTCACAACTTTTGTGACGGCAGAAAGATTTTACCACTTGTGTGTTTGTAGATCTATTTACAAGCTGCATATGATACTGACCAAACTATTGATGGCATATACATTTAGCTGTGATTGTCCTTCAAATAAAAATATCACACTCTTTGGAGTAAGTGTGTGTTAAGTTGATGAAATTGAGATAAATATCAGACGACACCAAAATCACAAAGCTTCTCTGAACTAAGCACGGACCTCAGGGGGTTAAGAGTGAAGGACTGTCACTGCCATACCCGCATCATCCAGAATGAATTATTGTACTGACAAGCGCGCCAAACTGTGGCGCGAATCTAGGTGTCTCATGCTGCATGGAGAATTATTTTATTTTATTTTATTTTTTATTTCGCGCCACTGCTCAACCAAAACAAATCTCGGTCGACCAACAGCCCATCGACCAAACAATTGACAAGTCGACTAAATAGGGTCAGCCCTAAATCTCATAATTAAAAACCGGACTCTTTGGCACTGGGCATACTCCCTCTGATGAACATGGTGGGGTCAACACTTTTAAACACTCCAGGGCCAGAAAAGGCCTCACACCTGACAATATAGGCAGCTGCCTGCTAACCTCCAGAGCAGTGAAGCCCCATATTTTATGAAATCTTTCAGATGTCACTCAGAGATGCCAAATCTAAGGAAACGGTCAACTGTACTTCCTGTGCCAAAAAAATAACCACCCTAAAGATTATAGGCCACTTTCCCTGACCGCTTATTCATGAAGCCTAATGAAAAACAAATAAAGAAAAAGCTTCTTGACACGCTACAATTGGCACACAGGGCCAAGCGAGGTGTAGAAGATGCTGCTGCCACTCATTCTTTTAATCACAAATCTTGAGGGTAGGAAAAGACATGTCAAGCCATTGTTAGTTGATTTCTGGTCTGCTTTTAACACAATTCAACCCCATCTCTAAAGCAGACAAATTCATCAAGAACTTTGATTTAGATTTGAATACAGTGGGTTGGATCCTTGATTTCGGTCGCCCCATGCTGTGTCCTTTCACCACTCACACCTTTTTATATACTGACCAGTTCCACAGACAAAACGCATTTTAGAGTTTGCGGATGACTCAGTCTCTGTAATAGTCTCTCTAATAGTCAGTTTCCTTCATGCAAATTAAACTAGCCATGGTCCTGTTCTTGATGATTTTAAAACAACTAAATGTGACAAAAACCACAGATGTCTGTATTGATCTCATGTGCCAACCCTCAACCTCCGAAGGCTAGGTAGAGCTCTGTAGTAAAATACTTGAATGACACCAGTTTTGATTGTAATATTGATATGCCGTGTAAAAGACCCGCAGTTCCAGGTTGACCCTCTTCCACAGACAGTGTTTTAACTGTCTCTGAATTTGATGGTATGGGAACCTCAGCAATAGAGGTCGCCCTCGCGGTCTCACCTCTAGTCTGTCCTGACCCCTCGATGGTGGAACGATCTTCTGCACTTGGTCAGGACCACAGAATCACTGCCCATCTTCCGCAAGAGACTGAAAACCCACCTGTTCAGACTCTACCACTGACTCTGTACATTTTTAAAAGTAAAACATGTTCTGTCCTTGTTTTATATGTGCGTTGTGCATCCATCTATGATGGTATCAGTTGTATTGTTGCTGTACAGACCTCTTGCTCGAGCTGTGCCATTTTAAATAAACTTATTGTAAGTGGCTCTGGATAAAAATGTCTGCTAACTGCCTAAAATGTAAATGCTATAGTAGATATAAGCACTCCATCATCATCGTGATCCATCTTGTGAATGCAGGCAAGGTGAAGAGGTAATGTTGTGGTGTGTCCTTCTGTGCATATTGATGCAGTTGCCATGACAACGACAGCGATGAAGATGTTGAGGACGCTGGTAATAATGATGATATACCAGGCACTACGCACTTTGTATTCAGTTCTTGTACATATTATTGCCATTGTAATGTTAGGATTTTGCCATGATGTAATATAGAACAGACTGTACGCTCAGTTTATCACACTAACGGTATGGTACGTTATGACTGTCCATACTCGTCCACTGCATTCAGTCCCCTCTGATCTGAATAAAAGATGCCCTATGGGAATAAGATAACATTTCGGCTTACATAAACGCAGTAAGCAAAAATAGTTTGCAAAATAATTAAGGCTTAATTTACACTACCTAGCTACTTACCAACTAATAAAATAGCTAGCCAAGCATTTAAATCAAAAGCACACAATCATTACCCTTGACTGTGCATGCAGACCAATCAGGAGCAAAAATAAGTTACAAAACACATACCACTTTATACGATACACTGAACTACATAGAAGCATCACCCAACCAAACAATGCTTGTTTTATATATTGTAGCGCCCGAGTAGGTGCGTGCTATGGCGTCATTGTGGAGGGGAGATTGTGTAGGCGAGAGTTTGGCGCGAGAGAGAGAGAGAGAGAGAGAGAGAGAGAGAGAGAGAGAGAGAGAGAGAGAGAGAGAGAGAGAGAGAGAGAGAGAGAGAGAGAGAGAGAGAGAGAGAGAGAGAGAGAGAGAGAGAGAGAGAGAGAGAGAGAGAGAGAGAGAAATTGTTTTGTTTGGGAGAAAAGACTGCGTGTTGAATTAACAACCCCACACCCTTGGTTGCGCTACAATATACTCATTTACTTCAATATAACTACCTGAATCTTACCAATGCATAGCAGGTGTTAAGAGTATAGTTGAATGTTAAAAATCTCATTTTTATGAAGCATTGATCTCTCACCTCCCTCCATCGGCATGGAAGACCACAGCCTCCTTCCCTGTGCTGATGCAGCCGTTAATGTTCTCCAGAATGCCAGCGTTCACCATCTTATACATCAGCAGGCGAGTCCTGGGATCCACTGCGTGTTCCTGAAAAGACAAAGTCAACATTGCTGACCTGAAGCTCTGGAGAAAAGGGCCTCATTAATGCAAACTGGCTCAACCAGACAGGAGATGTACATTCCACATGGAGTGGAACATGGAACACAACACTTTGTTGTACGTCGCTCTGCATAAGAGCATCTGCCAAATGCCTGTAATGTAATGGAGAGCAACCATGGTTGTACTGGGTCACAGGGTCTGAAGTAGATTTAAGAATGTGTTCAAAAGGCGAAAAGGTCCAAATCCAACATGCGAGTTTGGATCGTGTCTTTGGTCTTAGTAAGGCCAGATTGTTTTAAGACAAAACATTTCAAATGCGTTCCAAGTTTATGGACATCTGGATATAGGCAGGCTTTAAGCAGGGGTGCTTAAACACACAGACATTCATGGATATATCATAATGCAGCCAATTGCCTAACCAGCCTGACCCACACCAGGGTGAAGAAATGTATATAATTAAATGCATAATATATTTGCATAATAAAATGTGTTTGTTTTTGTTTTTCTCCCAATTTGGCAGCAAATTACACCCTCTATTTATTCCGATTTACCCTCCCCACATAAGTTCGCTGCTCATTTCTATGAGGTAAGCAAATTCTCAGAGGGCAGCGAACTCCGCTTCCTTCGAGACGGAATTCGCCCAGCCATGTTCTGGAGACTCCCTTACGTGCTTCACGGCGGAGAGCCAAATGCCGCTCCCAATCGGGGCTGACAGCCAGGGACGGTCTGGTAGAGACGGGTTTTGAACTGCGTCCCTGACAGGCAGCGCACACCGTATCGGACCAGCCAAAATACAGTACGTTAGATTCAATGAATCATTTCCAGTTTGGTCGTGGGAATTGTAAAGCTGGAAAACCTGCTGGCACCACACTGACCTTCAAGGCTGCAGGATTTTGGTAGACACCATGTTATTCGTGCCTTGACGTTTTTTTATTTTAGTTCTTTGTATGGGATCTATATAGGAGATGTGAGTGTGTTGTCTGTCTGATTCAGTCTCACCGCAGTGGAGTGTGAGTGTGTTGTGTGTGTTGAGTGTGTCTGATTCAGTCTCACCACAGTGGAGATGCGTGTGTTGTGTGTGTCTGATTCAGTCTCACCGCAGTGGAGATGTGTGTGTGTGTCTGATTCAGTCTCACCGCAGTGGAGATGTGAGTGTGTGTGTGTGTCTGATTCAGTCTCACCGCAGTGGAGATGTGTGAGTGTGTGTGTGTTGAGTGTGTTTGATTCAGTCTCACCGCAGTGGAGTGTGAGTGTGTTGTGTGTGTCCGATTCAGTCTCACAGCAGTGGAAATGCGTGTGTGTTGTGTGTGTTAAGTGTGTTATGTGTGTCTGATTTAGTCTCACTGCAGTGGAGATGTGTAAGTGTGTTGTGTGTGTTGTGTGTGTTGAGCGTGTTGTGTGTGTTGTGTGTGTTGTGTGTGTGTCTGATTCAGTCTCACCGCAGTGGAGATGTGTGAGTGTGTTGTGTGTGTCTGATACAGTCTCACCGCAGTGGAGATGTGTAAGTGTGTTGTGTGTGTCTGATTCAGTCTCACCGCAGTGGAGTGTGAGTGTGTTGTGTGTGTCTGATTCAGTCTCACCGCAGTGGAGATGTGTAAGTGTGTTGTGTGTGTCTGATTCAGTCTCACCGCAGTGGAGATGTGTAAGTGTGTTGTGTGTGTCTGATTCAGTCTCACTGCAGTGGAGTATGAGTGTGTTGTGTGTGTCTGATTCAGTCTCACCGCAGTGGAGTGCTCCTTCTTCTCATGGAGACGGGCGCTGCGACGCTGCTCCGCGTAGCAGTGCTGCTTTAAGGCATTGTAGACCTGATTGGACAGCTTCAGGTCCATCCCAATCCCATCGCCCACCTGGACCTCGGGAGCGAACTGGGGGTGGGAAAAGGCTCATTTTGTGCCAGTATGAGTGTGAATGCAATAGCGCAAGTTGGAACACAGATGAAGCGGGCTTACGTTCTCCATGCGCGCTGTGTTCTTCCTGCCACAGACCACCTCGTCGTGTTTGGTAGTAATGTTCTTTCCTTTTCCTACAAATCCCTTCCGTGAGGTAGTCATGGGCTTATCTGTGTGAGCAAGCATTTTAAAAAGGCCTGGATCCAATTCAGTCAATTACATTATTTTCCATATAGCCCGACAGCAGCATGGGACCAAGTTTAACGCACAGGGCTAGTAGCAAAGCTGCCACTTAGGATTGTGGGTAAGGCTCCCCTGTTGAACCCTTGACAAAGGTACCCATATTTTTACATAATGTAATATAATAAAGATAATTTACACGTCTGGTGTTTAATCAACCGAAGTTCACCCACGTCAACCCTCTACTCTCCTCTCTGCACTGGCTCCCCATCGCAGCACGCATCAAGATTCAAATCACTGGTGCTTGCTTTTCAAGCGGCTAGATGTACTGCTCCCCCATACCTCCAGGCACTCATCACTCCCTACACCCCAGCCAGACACCTCCGCTCAGCCTCCTCTGTCCTGACCCCTCGGTGGTGGAACTGCCTTCCGCAATTGGTCAGGACCGCGGAATCAATTGCGATCTTCCGCAAGAGACTCAACCCACCTTTTCAGACTCTACTACCACTGAATTCTGTACATCTACCCAATTGTCATCACCACTGTAAACTTGCTCAACAACTTCTTGTGTATGTATCCCTGCCTACTCATTGAATTACTTTTTTTAATTTTTTTAAATAAATGTACTAACCTTTTCCTTCCCAGTGTTACAGGTATGGTATGCAGCTGCCTACAACGATGTCTATCGCTGTATTACTGCATTGATCTCTTGCGCGAACTGATTGTTCCTACCATGTATTAATGCACATCTTGTAAGTCACTCTGGATAAGGGCGTCTGCTAAATGCTTAAAATGTAAAATGTCATGTAAATGCCTTACCCAGCTCCATATCATCACTGATGCAAAGAGCAGAGCATTAAATTGGACCACTTATATAAAAAATGTTAAACCTGAAACCTAGACACAGTGGCATGTCTTAGCACTATTTCGAAAGAATATCATGTGGGAAAGTCAATGTTTGACACAAGAAGGGCCAGAATAAAGTCAAACAAAGAGGGCAAATATCTCCATTACATAAGAACATAAGAATACATAATGACGAGAACGGGCCGTTCATCTCATCGAGGCTCATCATGTCCTAATCTAAAGAGTATCTAGTACTGCATCTAGCCTGGACTTGAATAGCCCAAGTGTGTCTGCCTCTACTACCCAACCTGGCAAGCTGTTCCAGGCATTGACAATTGCCAATGCATTCTTATTTCTGAAGTTGTACTGTACTCCAGGATTCGAAGTATAGAACGGTGCACGTTACCAGCCCGGTACGGGTCACGGGGAGTGTCCTGCCAATCCACTTCATCCTCAGAACTGTCGCTGTCATCAAAGGGGTGGACCATCCGATAGTTTTCAAAAGAGATTGACACTACAATACAAAAACGTCATCAAGCCTCTAAACTGAAGAACAAAGTTATTTAGCTGCTACCAAAATTTACCAATTTGTCAAGAAGTCAGCCCATTCTGAGGGGCCACAAAACATTTGTGTGCAGTGTCACTAGACTGCCAATGCCTGCAGCTCATCCATTTTGTACTCATCCTATCAAAATGTATGTCACTGATTTTGAGAGGCAAACTTTTTTGAAAAGTGCTAAACCAATAAAGGAATGCAGGCTTTCCCACAATTCCTAGGACTTTTACCATTAGACCACCTCCTTTTAAGATAATATGCTGAAGCAAAAAATATTTCTTCAGCAAAAATATACAACTTGAGCAAGGCAGGCCATTTAGGCATCTGAGCCACTGCAAAGGATTTCACCAGCTGTGTAAGCCAACCTCTGGACTGACTGAGGTAGTGTGAAGTTTCAGTGCAGTTCCATTTAAAGTTTGTAAATTTTATCCAGACAGAAATTAAAATATCGATATAATTTTAGTCTGAATAGGTGAATACAGTATGATCACATCCAGCCATTTTATGAAAACATAAAAAAATACATCTGTTGCTGCTTATACAGATCCCTCATTATCACCAAATATCACTTCCCGTCCACAGTTCGTTTCTGTTTGGTCTAGTTTAACGCAAGTATCTTAGTCATGTTTATTAGGTGCATACAGCGACAAACTGACACTGTGTAATCTAAAAGAGGCCGACTGGGAGGTTAATAAGTTGTGAAATCTCAAATCAACATTTGTCCACATATTGCCAGCCTCACCCTTGCTGTCCCCGTTGAATTTCTTCTCCTCTATGCGGAGCTGTGTGTCGAACTCTCGATCAAACTCCATCTGCAGCATCTGAGCCAACATCAGGTCACTGGAGGTGTCCGTTTCCTCCACCACGAAGAGAGGCTCGCTCACTCTGCACACACCAGGCAGCACAACAACCATTTACTAGTTCATCATCACAACTGAACTGTTCAGGGCACATCAAGCCCCCATTGGACATCACCAGCACAGTGCTTCTAACTGCTCATCCACATTATGATGTGCAAATGCACAACCGGAGATACACAAAAAACCTTTTGACTATGTCCGTTTGCCTTCCTACTGTGTGGGGTACAGCAACAAGAAATTCTGGACGTGTTCATAAAATGTGAAAGAATAACATAAAATACGGTAATGTCCAATGAATGTGTAGGACATTAACTCACTCAGGGATGGTGGGGAAGGCGCTGCACTCTTCGTCCAACTGCTTGGCCAACTGCTCGCTCATGACCTCGGCCAAGGAGCAGGGAGGATCCGCTGCGTTTGGGGTGCCCCATGGGCCCTGCGGGACAAAACAGGGGCTGTACAACATCCACAGCTAGCTACATATATATAACACATCTATTTTTAAATCATCACCAGTATACATTATTCCAAGGCCGTAACCATGGAGTCAACATTGGGGGGGACCAAATCAATTTATTAATATTTTTTAATCATAGGCTATATATTGGGGGGGACATTTTGAGCATATCTGAATATTGGGGGGGATGTGTCCCCCCCAATATATATGGTCGTTTCGGCCTTGCATTATTCCAATATCTATCGTAATCTAAATTCATGCACGTTCTGCAAAACAGGGGACAAATATACCACTAATTATATACGACTATGTACTAATATAATATAGGACTATAACCATGTAGGAAACGGTGTCGCACGATAGCTACTGCAAACTGTACAGCAGTTCAAGCGAAGCGGTATGTAGGCTAGGCTAGTATGAAGCTAGCTCAGTTTGCCAACGCAAACATTGATTCATATGGCAACGAGACATTTTTCGATACATAAACAGTAACGTTTAGCGAACTGTACAATTGTAGCTCGGTAACGTTAACTAACCAGCTGGCTACTACTAGGCCTGAATACAATTAAAATCGAAATCATACCTTTGCGTCTTTGGCAGCGATTCCTACTTGATCCATGTTTGGCATCGACGAAGTAGCAATGCAAGTTAGCTAAATCACTAACAAATAAAGTTAGTGAATAAATATTCCTCTTACAATAGTAAACTTGACAAATGACAAAAAAGTGTATAGTTTCGTTGCTGGTGTGCTATGACGCAGCGTTTTCCGAAGATTATCGTAATGAGTAAAACGTTATTTAAAAAATACAGTTTTCAGACAATTACCTACTGAGAAAAGTAATAAATATGATACAAAAATAGATACCACTAAACGACATACAACCAAGAAAATCTAGAGATTCTGCCAAAAATAGGCAAATAATAGTAACTAGTGTAAGAAGCACCAATACAGCTGAAAGGCCAGTTCTTAAAGGGACAGTATTAATGTGACTCTTCTTCTAGTTAAAGATCTGGCGACTAACGCAGACTGACGTACTGCTGCCATCTACAGATCCAGACAGGACGCTGTTCTCTTGGCCTCATACCCCATGGTACAGTAGATTAATTTCTGCACACAATCGTAAACTTGTTCTCAGGATTTGGAATGCCCAGTCGTGTTCTAAGCCACATTTGTTGCAACCTCTGCAGTCAATTCGGGAGAGCGTAGACAAGCACGCTCTCCTCTGAAACACATGATGTCAGCTGCTGCTTTTTTAATACAGACATGAGTCAGAGGAAGACACTTCGTGCACAGCTTTATACTGTACAGTTGGCACTGGCACGGTCTGGACTCAACACTAGACCGTGGGGCTCATCCACACACTAGAACAGTGTCTTAACAGGATGCAGACCATGGGGCTCATCCACACACTAGGGCTGTGTTCGAAACCGTTCACTCGTTCCCTATTCCCTATATAGTGTTCCTATGTAGTGAACGATTAAACTGTTTTCGGATACTACAACTGAACGTCATTTGCGTCCAAAAAAAAGTGCCGGATATTCAGGTGACGCAAGCGGATGCGCCCAGTATCAGGTAAACAAACCGAGCACTCATGACAGCAGGTTGAAATGTACTGAGGTAGTATCGGCTTTGCATGTTCAGTTTTGAATGTTAAATCCCAAATAAATTGTTGAAATTCTAATGATGTGCAAGTGTGGTTTTGTCAACTGTGGTGCTGTCTGCTAGCCACTGCTTTAGTCACCAATAGCTACCGTTATGGAAGTCGTGAGCTAACTAGCGTGTGCTAACGTTAGGATAACTCACAAGCTCACGACTAGCACCAACTCCCATAGCGATAATAACGGTAGCTATCGGTGGCTAAAGCAGTTAGCTAACGTTACCACCATGATTCCTGTTTCTGTTTTACTGCTGTTGGCTCAACTTTTGTTCTTGAGGCATAAACGGAGGTGTATGTATGACGGTATGACACGACCGCATTGCATTGTGGTACACGGGATAAATTGTAGGGTACATTCGCTGTTCACTACAAATCGCTGTGAATTGTGGGTATTTTTTTGTTCACTATATAGTGAACGAAATTAACAGTTGAGAATTCGAACAACACTACAAAATGGCGTACACACTATATAGTGCACTATATAGGGAATAGGGAGCGGTTTCAAACACAGCCTAGAACAGTGTCCTAACAGGATGCAGACTGTGGGGCTCATGCACACACTAGAACAGTGTCTTAACAGGATGCAGACCGTGGGGCTCATCCACACACTAGAACAGATCATACCTGAGCAGATCACTGCGTTCTGAGGACACACCTCATCCACCCACCCCAGAGCCCAGACTGTTGTCATCAATTCCACCATTCTGTGGAACAAGACATCTAACAAGACATCATTCAGTCATTTCCGGCCCCAAACTGAAAGTGAGGGCCATAAATGGCAAACACTGCCTTGCATTCTTTGGTAATATACACCCATCCAACATGCTTAATCAACATACATACAGCATCACACATAGGCTCCCCACCCATGCCCCCTGCCCGCACCACTGTAACATGACTCTAAGCCCTTAGGTGTTTGTATTATTACTGTTGGTTCTTTACCTTATAGACCAGGGGTGGCCAACCCGCGGCTCCCGAGCCGCATGCGGCTCTTTGCCTGGTTTCATGCGGCTCTTACGTTCATATCGAAGTTTGTGTTTGTGTTTTTTTAAATGTGCGTGTTCGCTTCGCTTGAGTTCAATACTGTATTTTCATCAAACGCGCATGTGCGTGAGATGAAAATACCGCAAAGTTTCCCAGTAGGAGCAAGATCATTTAAGTAAACAATTTGTGTCAAGTTCGCTCTCAAAATGGCAGCGAAAAAATGCACAGCAAAACGAAAATATGAAGATGAACACAGGACGTTTTTAACAGAGTGGGAGAGTTTATATTTTTTTGTTGAACGTAATGGCAAGCCATTCTGCATTATATGTCAGGCGTCCATAGATAACTGATTATCAACATGTTTGATCATTTTAGATTTTTGATAATGTTTATCAATTTGGGGCAAAACCCTTAGGGGCAACATGGCTTATTTTCCTGCTGAATGATACCAAAAGTGGGTGAAGGTTGTGTTCACTACCATGAGGGCATGTTGTAATGAAAACATGAAATAAGACCATTCAATGTTGTGTTGGTTGTTATTCTATATAAAGTCACAGAGTATATTAAAGTATTTCAAAATAAATCAATGAAATAAAACACTTTGTAGTTGTACATACAAACATTTCTCAATAAGTTACTTCATTTAATTCAAATTCAATTAATTTGCAATACATTCAAATAATTTAAAATTGGGCCCTTGGATGGTGCAACCGGTAAAGGCACTCGCCCAGAGGGCAGGTGCACAGAAGCACAGAAAGCTTCCTGTGTGCAAAACGAATAGGTTAGTTCCATCTCGAAGGAAGTGGTTTATCGCCGGCCCCGGGGGAAGTGGGTTATTGAAAAAAACATTTCAAATTGTATTTCCAAATATATTCCAACATTTAAAAGAATTGACTCATGTCTGATTACAACTGTAATTAAATCTGTTATCTTGCTAAATGCAGACTGATAAATGAAAGTGATTATTATGGCTTTCCATTTGGAGCTTTATGTTGCACCACAAGCAATTTATGTTTGTTTTTAGTTATGTAACTTTGCTTTCAGTACATAGAGTGAAAAAGAAGCTGTTCCCAATGTCCAAATAAGGATTTATTGCAACACAAATGTAAACTGTCCTTGCAGAAAAACAGAGAGTTGTCTCATTTACTGTTCACAGTCAGAGGAAAAGCAGTAAACATGTAAGTACAAACACAACATTTAGTTCATTATTCTCCTCTCAATCAGACAATCTAGATGTTTAGATCAGATACTTTTTAATATATTATTATATTATTATTAATTTGTGTCACCACTTGATTGTTTATTACGTATTTTAGCCATCGGTAACATTTTCCTTTCACATTTAGGAAACTTTGTGTATCGCCTGCAGCTGTGCTTCTCATCTTCTGTGTGGGATTGCCTGCAGAGGGATGTCCCTCGCTGTGTGTCTGTTATGCATCCGTTATGGACTGTCGCAAAGCGGCTCTCACCTTCATTCCTCAGCCTATTGCTCCACAAACAGAGACAATATTTTTGTCAGATAATCAGATAACTACAATTCCTTCCATAACTTTTTGGAACCTGACAAGCCTAACCTTTCTAGATATATCCAAGAACACTGTCATCCCTGAGAATGACACCTTAGCTTATGTTTACAACCTATTGTCTCTGGATTTCTCAGAAAATGGCATTCAGATGATTCCTAAAGATTTTTTCCAATCCACCCGGAAGATAGTCTGGCTAAACTTGGCTACAAATAACTTGAAAAGCCTCCCAAATGACAATATCAGGAATCTACACAGCCTTACCTACCTTGACCTCTCATCCAATTCCATGGAACTCCATAATGATACATTTGAAGGCCTTGACAGTTTAAACACTTTGATTTTATCTGGCAACAAAATATCCAGCCTGCCAGCAATGGTACTTTACACAATACCACAGCTGCAGATCTTGGATTTATCAAATAATAACCTGACATACTTGCCTAGAAACCTTGTGATCAAACAAGACAATCTGACTGATTTGATCCTCAGCAACAACAGATTGACAGGATCTATATTTTGTCCTCTAAGAAGTTTGAGTAAGTTGAAATATCTATATTTGTCTAATAACAGAATTTCAACTTTGCCACCCTTTCCATTAGAACATTTTCATTTTCTTCTGAAGGTCACTCTCTCCCACAATTCTTTGTCGGTTCTACCTGATGGATTTTTAAAAGATTTGAACCAACTTTCAGTGCTTGATTTATCAGATAATTTCATTGCCCAGCTCCCAAAAGACTTGTTTCAATACAGCAGTAAACTGGAATACCTGCATTTGGACAGAAACATGTTCTCTGAAGTGCCCATGCTGGCAGGTCTACAGAACATTTTGGAGTTAACTCTGCTGTTCTAGAATACGCCACTGGCCCTCTGAAGTTACTCTCAGTCAACTGGAATCTTTAGAGATATTTGATCTGTCAAGTAATCTCATTGTGAACATTGACTTGAATATTGTGAAGAACAACACCAAGCTACGGAATGTAATAATGACTGACAACCCAATCTGTGTAGATAGGAACCTTTTTTGTTGCTACACCACTAAAGTGTATTAATTGAAACACATTTATTTTACTGCCAAGTGTCTTCTACAACCACAAGAACTACTGCTGCTACTACAACTGCAACCACTTATCTAAACGTTTTCGTTTAAACTATGATCATTTATTTTAAACGTATGTGTATAATTAGTATTCTTTTGGATGTTAAGAGGTCTATGTGTGTGATATACTGGAATAATCCAACAGGGTTGTGCACTGCTCACATACTGTGCAAATTAACTCATTGTTGACCAAGGTGAAATAAAACATTAGGGAATAAACTCGGATTATATCATTTACAGTGATATGTCATATAGATCCATAATAATTTATCTCCGGTTGTCCCTTTAAGAACTCACAGCTTCGTAAACTTCGCTCATTGGCGGACAGCAGGGCGCCACGTGTCCGTCAAGGCTGGATTCACCATCCCAATGCACAACATATCCTGTGTAGATGCGATACACATTTTATTGAATATAACTAATGTATTATGTGAGAACAAGAAGAGGCGTTTAAACAGATGCCACTGAAGCGATCCCTCCTTGGCCTTGTGTTCTGCAGCTTTTTCGTGGTCTCTTATTTCACGAATAAGGTGAGTTTTTGGCGGTCCAGGACTGGCGAGCTTCAGTTTTCTGAAGTAGTTCGCTAGACCAGGCTTGCTAAAATCAATTATCTGCCTGTTTAAACGTAAGCCATTAGCGTTGGATGTATATTACCAAATTGTATAAATGCATTTTTCAGTTTCCAGCGTGTTGGCATACTTTGTGCATTGAGCCAAGGCTAGTTAACCTCCCAAGTTATGGAGTGAAAGTGACTGCAAGTGAGTGCTTGTGCTCGGGTGCCTGTGACATTTCCTGCTTCTTCACCTCGATTTTTTTATAAAGACAAAGAAAGTATTAACGTTGTAGTTGCAGTGTAGTCTGGCTCTGAGATTATGGGATATAACTTTGCTACAGTCATTCTGGAGCCGCGATGATACAATTTCAAATTTAGGCTACTCGAAGTTTAACGTTACCAAACGATTTAATGTGAGAACGACAGTAAGGGATTTCCTGTATGGCATACTTGGTTATATAGCTGTTTTTTACATTTTATTTAGCTAACTAGTTACAAATTAATGACAAGTCATAAAACCGCGACAATGAAGCTCATCCTGCTCCATTTGTTTTGGAAGTTGGTGCCTATTGCAATAGTGAATGTATATTTTCTGTGTTAGCTAGCTTGTTAGTGAATTGCAAGTATATAAATCTAGCCTACTTGTATTGGAGTAAATTTGTTGTTTGTTTTACAGTATGTCCTGTCTGTCTTGAAATTCACGTTTCCCACTCTGTTTCAGGGGTAAGTAGAGGAGTTTACTACTGTGTCCAGTTCCTATGAATTCTTCTTGGAAGCTTTGAAAGTGGTGATACTGAGCTGGCTTCTTGCCATGTCTGACTCCGACTGTCTACTTTTTAAACATTACTCATGTATCACCCCTTACCTTAGTTTTACCTGACTCATTGTATGGCAGGGTGAATACCATCAGAAATACCAGACAATTGTAGTAAGAAAGACCACTCCTACTGTATGACCAAATTTGACTGAATTTCTGACCCAAATGGTAATTACATGGGGATCTATTGTTCCACTGCTGTGCGTGGTCCCAAAATATGTAAAATCTTGGATCGTGCATGGTGTGGACTTTAAAGGGCGCTGTGTATAATACTTTATGTACACACACACACACACTATATACAGTGGGGGAAAATAAGTATTTCACCCCCTGCTGATTTTGTGAGTTTGCCCCCTTACAAAGAAAGGAACGGTCTATAATTTTCATGGTAGGTTCATCTTAACAGTGAGAGACAGAATATATTTTAAAAAATCCCAGAAAATTACATTATATGAATTTTAAACATTTATTTGTGTTTTATTGAGGAAAATAAGTATTTCACCCCCTACCAAAACATGACTCAGTACTTGGTGGAGAAACCCTTGTTGGCAAGCACAGCGGTCAGACGTTTCTTGTAGTTGGTCACCAAGTTGCGCAGATCCCAGGAGGATTTTGGCCCACTCCTCTTTGCAGATCCTCTCCAAATCCTTAGAAATCCATTTTCAGTGTCCTGGCTGAGGGAAGGAGGTTCTCACCCAAGATTTCCCGGTACATGGCCCCATTCATCCTCCCTCGATCCGGTGAAGTCGTCCTGTGCCCTTAGCAGAGAAACAGCCCCAAAGCATAATGTTTCCACCGCCATGCTTGACGGTGGGGATGGTGTTCTTGGGGTCCAAGGCAGCTTTTTCTTCCTCCAAACACGGCGAAGTCGAGTTGATGCCAAAGAGCTCGATTTTAGTCTCATCTGACCACAGCACTTTCTCCCAAGCCTCCTCTGAATCATCCAGGTGCTCATTGGCAAACTTCAGACGGGCCTGTACATGTGCCTTCTTGAGCAGGGGGACCTTGCGGGCACTACAGGATTTCAATCCATTACGGCGTAGTGTGTTACCAATGGTCATCTTGGTGACTGTGGTCCCAGCTGCCTTGAGATCATCAACAAGCTCCAGCCGTGTAGTTCTGGGTTGTTCCTCACCTTTCTCATTATCAGGTTCACTCCACGAGGTGAGATCTTGTGCGGAGCCCCAGACCGAGGGAGCTTAAATATTTTTTTTGAGACAACAGACTGGGATGTATTTTTTTTTTTTTTTTCTGATCCTGATGAACTGACGGACACATTTATATGTTATATTAAGTTCTGTGAAGAAACGGTTATTAAAACCAAGACAGTCAGGGCGTTTAGCAATAACAAACCATGGCTGTCCAAAGATCTGAAAGTTTGTTTAAATGAAAAAGGGCTGCATTCTTGAATGGTGAAATGGATTTAGTGAAAGAGAAAGAGAAGGAGTTTAGACGCAGGGTTTTTACTGCAAAAATAGATTTTAAGAATAAAGTTGAACAAAGATTTTGCACAGGTAATGTAAAGCAAGCATGGGCAGGACTAGATAAAATGATGGGCAAGGAAAGGAAGAAGCAAAGTGTGAATATAGTACATAGTAAATTTGTAAATGAATTGAATACATATTATGGTAGGTATGATGTGGCAAATCCAAGTACAGGCTGCAATAACATCTGCAACCAGATAGGTAGCTATGAACCTATTCAGCTATCAGAGAATGAAGTAGCCACGGTTCTGTCCAAAATTAAACTCAACAAGGCACCGGGCCTGATGGCCTAGAAGGAAAGGTGCTTAAAGTATGTTCCCAACAGCTTAAAGGGGCTGTCACTAAATTAAATCAAACCCTGCTCAATAGTCGAGTTTGGCCAAACCCATGGAAACATTCTACAATAATCCCTGTGCCTAAAGTCTCTAGAGCAACATCTTTTAAGGATTTTAGACCAGTGGCACTTACATCAATTTTATCCAAATGTATGGAGAGAGTCATCAGCAACCATCTTATATCCTCTGTAGCAGAGCAACTTGACCCCTACAATTTGCGTATAGGTCTCACAGGGGGACAGAGGACGCGACTCTCACTTTAGTGGATTTAGTAGCTAAACACCTACAGTTACCAAAAGCAGTAGTTCGAATTTTGTTTATTGATTTTTGTTCTGCATTCAATACTATGCAAATTGATATTTTGTTGAACGACTGTTAGAGATGAATGTTAATGGGGTCTCATTCATTTAATTAGGAGCTTTCTAACTGACCGCCCTCAGAGAGTTTTGATGAACGGGGTGTTCTTAATCAGGTTTTAAACACTGGGGCACCCCAAGGCTGTGTATTGTCCGCATTGCTGTTTTCAATTTATGTAAATATGATGTTTGTTAACAACTGTAACTTGAAGTTGTTGAAATATGCTGATGATATGGCCCTCATAGGTCTTCTTAGAGAAGACGATGCCATATATGAGGAGGCATACTTCAAGCAGGTTACTGCACTGCAGGACTGGTGCCGGGCAAGCAAGCTGGAAATGAATGTGTCCAAAACAAAAGAACTCATTATACAAACAAAATTAGGGGAAAATGACAACATGGTCCCTGTCATGCTCAATAACCAGCCTGTAGAAAAGGTCAAACAGTTCAAGTATCTGGGGACAATCTTTGACCAGAGCCTGACCTTTAATCACAACACAGACTATATATATAAGAAAGCCAATCAGCGATTGTTCTTAATCAGAAAGCTGAGGAGCTTTGGTGTTAGCCAACATATTCTCGAAACAGCATACAGGAGTCTGGTTGAAACCGTCCTGTCTTATAATATGACTGCCTGGTACGGCAACCTAAATGTAAAAAGTAAAAATAAACTCTCTATAATCGTTAAAATGGCAGGTAAGATTATTAGTAAACCACAAAAACAGCTCTGCAATATTTTTGACAGGGCTGTAAATATGAAGGCCAGAAAGATCAGTGGTGATGCCTCACACCCACTGAACTCGGCGTCGAGCTGCTCCCATCCGGTCGTCGGTTCAGGGTCCCAAGGGCCAGCCGGAATATATATAAGAAATCTTTTATTCCCTGTGCCATATTGGCCTTGAATAAATAAATGTTGTTTTTATGGTGTGCTGTATAGGTTAGGTATTATTTTAGGTAGGTAGGTATTTCTAGGTATTTTAGATAGGTAGGTAGGCATTTTAGTTAGGTAGGTATTCTGTTTTTGTTTTTTTGTTTTTCCTTTGGATCAATTCGACAAGCTGCTTGCTATCTGCTAACTTGCACCATTGTATTATTGTATGTTCTATGTTCTATGTTTTTATGGTGTGCTGTGTGTGCTGTGCAATGTGTAACACATGTCCTCTTATTGTCTCTGGGAAGAGAAGCCAAAGACAAATTTCCACTAAGGTGGACAATAAAGTAAATCAAATCAAATCAAATCAAAGATTGATGGTCAATTGGTGTTTCTTCCATTTTCTAATTATCGCACCAACAGTTGACTCCTTCTCACCAAGCTGCTTGCCAATGGTCTTGTAGCCCATTCCAGTCTTGTGCAGGTCTACAATTTTGTCCCTGATGTCCTTAGACAATTCTTTGGTCTTGCCCATTGTGGAGGTTGGAATCTGATTCATTGATTGATTCTGTGGACAGTTGTCTTTTATACAGGTAACGAGTACTTAATTAGGAGTACTAATTAAGTAAGAGGACTAATCTGTGTGCCTCCTGGTCACATAACCGGTCTGTGGGAGCCAGAATTCTTGCTGTTTTGCTAGGGGGTGAAATACTTATTTTCCTCAATAAAACACAAATAAATGTTTAAAATTCATATAATGTGATTTTCTGGGATTTTTTAAAATATTCTGTCTCTCACTGTTAAGATGAACCTACCATGAAATTTATAGACCGACCGTTCCGTTCCTTTCTTTGTAAGGGGGCAAACTCACAAAATCAGCAGGGGGTGAAATACTTATTTTCCCCACTGTATATTTATATTTTATATATATATATATATATATAGACATACAGGTAACTGCCAAAAGTATCTTAATAGGACATTAATACACCAACAGAAAGTATTTTAATAGGCCACCACAAGCTGCCAGAACAGCCCAATGTGCCTTGGCATATATTCTAGTGTCTGGAACTCTATTGGAGAAATGCAACATCATGTTTCCATGAGTAATTTCATTTGGTGTTTTGTTGATGATGATGGAATAATGCCAAGGCGTATTGAAGCTGTTCTGGTGACCCAATTCCCTATCAACACACGTTATATTGGTGCTTCCTTTGTTTTGGCAGTTACCTGAGTCTCGTAAATGTTGGGTGGGAGGTGGGTGCTGAATTTTGAAGGCTATAGTTCAACTAAACTAAAATTCAATAGGTAGCAGTCCATTGTCATTTAAGGGTTTCTCCACTGTGAGTCACTGTGAAGCTTCTTTATATTTTAATAACTAAGAACACAAGATAATTATATGTAATTTTATTTTTTTTTAAAATTTATTATCTTCATGCTATCTAACTCTCATGCAAAACCTAGAAACCTGACCTCTTTGTGAAAACATTAGTTTTTGTTATTTAAAAAAAGTTTTACAAATGTTTAGCTAATTTGTAGATATGTTCATCTATATATGCTAAACTGGCCATTTCTTCTGGGTAAGAAAGGGGCATTTAATCATGGCCAGTGGTGTCTTCTACACAACCTCGATGGCAGGGGTCTTCAACTCCAGGCCTCGAGGTCCGCTGTGTCTGCAGGTATTTGCTCAACCACGGACTACACCACCTGATTTCACTAATTAGCTCGCCTCCTGGACCAAGGAGGTAAACGAATTATTCTAAATCAGGTGGTGTAGTGCGTGGTTGGAGCAAATACCTGCAGACACAGCGGACCTCGAGGCCTGGAGTTGAAGACCCTGCTCTATGGTCTGATGCCAGCGCTTGTGAAAGGGAATCTATTTCCGACAATCTTATCCATCTATCTCCTTGCTTTGCAATATACATTCCTACAAAACTGTAAGGCAATGAACAACACATTCAGTTTTACATTTCCAGTGAAGTTGAACTGTCTTGCTTCCAGTGTCAAATGAATCCAAGATTCTGTCTTGATAACATTTTCAATTGGAATTGACCATTGTGACTAATTGATGCCAGCATTGCTGCTAAATTGAATGTAATGTGTAAAAAGGTGGAATAGATGGGGTGGCAGAATTGGATTTTGATACAGTGAGAGGTATCCCATCCTGTATTAACTGAACGTCTTCCCTTCTTTTATATTTTCCCTAAAGCTTAACCCCAACACTAAACTTGTAATGGCTCTAAAGACCTCTCTTGTTGTGTAGGTGGCAGACGTTTGTCGGTGGTTTGCTGCTCCTGGTTTCTGGGAAGCTAGGATGGGTTGAGATTAGTAGTTTTCCCAGGTAACAATTCAAACCCTTCAATTTATTGCGAAATGTGATGATTTTCTTTGGTCGCGTGTGTTTCTGAATTTTATAAGCATTTCTTTTAATTACGACTGCCTTTATATTTAAGCCTGTTATAGGTATTCAAAAATGTTCTTTTTTTTTTTCTTGAACTCTTTTTTTCTTCTGCACTGCTGTATGTGTAAACTCAGTTGAGTCATTACCATTATTTGAAATAAAATCATTTTTATCTTATGTGCAACAAACCGCTGCTCTTGATTTGTATTCTGAACTTGTTCAAAAGGACCTCAGAGTATCAAGTTGATACGTATCTTTAAAGCTTAACTGGGTTATTGATAAACGGGCCATTCCACAAATGGGGTGCCATTTGGGCATTGGAACTTTTGAAAATATTTACTAATTATTTTCAAAGGTTTCAACATTGCATCAGAGAAAGGATGTGTTTAAACCTCAGAAAATTTATTTTATTAGGGATTTATTTTATGATATGGGCTGCTTTGTCCCTCAACCCTGTTACCGACACTTATGTAACTGCCCGAATATGATTTAAAATCATAATTTACATAAATCCAGCATTTTAATGTAAATCAGGTGTCCCTTATTTAGGTTTATTAAAAAACAATACAAAAATTATCAAATAAATCCAAATTTTACAATTCTTGGACATTGTACAATTGTATGTAAAGAAGCATGTTTTTTTCTATTAAAAAGTGTACATAAAGGATTTTATCCAAACGTTTTAGAATAGATGATTGTTCCAACAATTTCACTATCATAAATAATAAATCAAATATGATTCAATAAAAGCAATGATTTTATAATATTTTCATAAGAAAATAAGCAAGTAACAGGGTTGAAAACTAACAGGGTTGAGGGAATGGAATATGCTACCGTATAATCTGTATAGTTTTACACATGAATTTAGACCCAAATAATGTATAAAACTAAACAGACAAATATACAGGAGACAGGGACAAGTGTGTGAAACATTTTTTTAAAATCAAAACAGCACAGCTTTTTGAACATCAGGAAATCATTAGTTAAAAGCTGTGGTGTCCCCGGGTGTTGGGCGACACTCACGGACCTTGCAGAGGGCGTAGGCAAGTTCAAAAACACAGAGGAGGCAGTAATATAAACAAAAATGTATTAAACGAATAAATCTTAGACAAACACTACACAAAACAAAGGGCAGGGTATTCGGGGGAATACAAACACAAAGTCTGCCATCTTTATCTCGTAGTCAGTGTCCAAAATCCAGTTCCGTTATCCAAGTCAATTCCGTTATCCAGTCCGTAGGCAATCCAATGGGGGTCCTCAAAACAATCCAATTTCATACACAAATAATCCAAAAAACACTTTTCCACTCGCTCTCTAAATCCCGGCTAGTCAAACGACGTCACGGTCTCTCACTCTCCTTAATACACTCACCAACTCCTTTCCCAACACGTTCCTACTCCTTTTCAATGTGCGTCTCAGGATCAGCCCTTTAAATAGGCCTCGAAATGGCTTTCAGCTGGTCGTTAGTCCCCATTGCCTGACTTCGTTCGGGTGTTACTGTGGCCTGCTGGGAAATGTAGTGTTTTTGGGCTGCCATGTGTTGGAGGCCAGGCAGCCATTTTCTGGTGCAGCCCATTTGGCTGCCACACACCCTCCTCCTCAGCTCTGACCTCGGGAGGGCTGAGCGGCCTATGTCCAGCGGCCACCAGGAGGGCCCCCCTCTCCAGGTCCACTCAGGCAGTGCTCCACCAGGATCAAATGTCCAGATTCCATCTCCATTCACCATCTGAAAAAATGTCTGCAAGCCGTTAGGAAAGGACGAAAGTCGCTCACCTCGTTTGCCACCAACTGGCCATAGGTGGGTACTGGCTCTGGGGTCCAAGGATGGAACGGTTACCGCTCTTGCGTTAGTCCTCACCAGCCCTCCAAGGCTCCTCCAGCGAACCCTGTGCAGCATTTCATTTCTTGGTCCATTCTTTGGCTTTTTCTTCCACGTTCCTTTTTCGTCCAGGGGGTCAAGTGGGGTAATTGGGGAAAACACACTCTTCAACAGATGGTTAGCTTTATCCTTGACTTTCTTTTTCCTATTGGTATATCCTTTCCACAGACGCTTCCCACGGTCCTTTTGATTACAGGTCAGTCTATTTTGTTTCCTATTCGTGTTCTAAGCCACATTTGTTGCAACCTCTGCAGTCAATTCGGGAGAGCGTAGACAAGCACGCTCTCCTCTGAAACACATGATGTCAGCTGCTGCTTTTTTAATACAGACATGAGTCAGAGGAAGACACTTTGTGCACAGCTTTATACTGTACAGTTGGCACTGGCACGGTCTGGACTCAACACTAGACCGTGGGGCTCATCCACACACTAGAACAGTGTCTTAACAGGATGCAGACCATGGGGCTCATCCACACACTAGGGCTGTGTTCGAAACCGTTCACTCGTTCCCTATTCCCTATATAGTGTTCCTATGTAGTGAACGATTAAACTGTTTTCGGATACTACAACTGAACGTCATTTGCGTCCAAAAAAAAGTGCCGGATATTCAGGTGACGCAAGCGGATGCGCCCAGTATCAGGTAAACAAACCGAGCACTCATGACAGCAGGTTGAAATGTACTGAGGTAGTATCGGCTTTGCATGTTCAGTTTTGAATGTTAAATCCCAAATAAATTGTTGAAATTCTAATGATGTGCAAGTGTGGTTTTGTCAACTGTGGTGCTGTCTGCTAGCCACTGCTTTAGTCACCAATAGCTACCGTTATGGAAGTCGTGAGCTAACTAGCTCGTGTGCTAACGTTAGGATAACTCACAAGCTCACGACTAGCACCAACTCCCATAGCGATAATAACGGTAGCTATCGGTGGCTAAAGCAGTTAGCTAACGTTACCACCATGATTCCTGTTTCTGTTTTACTGCTGTTGGCTCAACTTTTGTTCTTGAGGCATAAACGGAGGTGTATGTATGACGGTATGACACGACCGCATTGCATTGTGGTACACGGGATAAATTGTAGGGTACATTCGCTGTTCACTACAAATCGCTGTGAATTGTGGGTATTTTTTTGTTCACTATATAGTGAACGAAATTAACAGTTGAGAATTCGAACAACACTACAAAATGGCGTACACACTATATAGTGCACTATATAGGGAATAGGGAGCGGTTTCAAACACAGCCTAGAACAGTGTCCTAACAGGATGCAGACTGTGGGGCTCATGCACACACTAGAACAGTGTCTTAACAGGATGCAGACCGTGGGGCTCATCCACACACTAGAACAGATCATACCTGAGCAGATCACTGCGTTCTGAGGACACACCTCATCCACCCACCCCAGAGCCCAGACTGTTGTCATCAATTCCACCATTCTGTGGAACAAGACATCTAACAAGACATCATTCAGTCATTTCCGGCCCCAAACTGAAAGTGAGGGCCATAAATGGCAAACACTGCCTTGCATTCTTTGGTAATATACACCCATCCAACATGCTTAATCAACATACATACAGCATCACACATAGGCTCCCCACCCATGCCCCCTGCCCGCACCACTGTAACATGACTCTAAGCCCTTAGGTGTTTGTATTATTACTGTTGGTTCTTTACCTTATAGACCAGGGGTGGCCAACCCCCGGCTCCCGAGCCGCATGCGGCTCTTTGCCTGGTTTCATGCGGCTCTTACGTTCATATCGAAGTTTGTGTTTGTGTTTTTTTAAATGTGCGTGTTCGCTTCGCTTGAGTTCAATACTGTATTTTCATCAAACGCGCATGTGCGTGAGATGAAAATACCGCAAAGTTTCCCAGTAGGAGCAAGATCATTTAAGTAAACAATTTGTGTCAAGTTCGCTCTCAAAATGGCAGCGAAAAAATGCACAGCAAAACGAAAATATGAAGATGAACACAGGACGTTTTTAACAGAGTGGGAGAGTTTATATTTTTTTGTTGAACGTAATGGCAAGCCATTCTGCATTATATGTCAGGCGTCCATAGATAACTGATTATCAACATGTTTGATCATTTTAGATTTTTGATAATGTTTATCAATTTGGGGCAAAACCCTTAGGGGCAACATGGCTTATTTTCCTGCTGAATGATACCAAAAGTGGGTGAAGGTTGTGTTCACTACCATGAGGGCATGTTGTAATGAAAACATGAAATAAGACCATTCAATGTTGTGTTGGTTGTTATTCTATATAAAGTCACAGAGTATATTAAAGTATTTCAAAATAAATCAATGAAATAAAACACTTTGTAGTTGTACATACAAACATTTCTCAATAAGTTACTTCATTTAATTCAAATTCAATTAATTTGCAATACATTCAAATAATTTAAAATTGGGCCCTTGGATGGTGCAACCGGTAAAGGCACTCGCCCAGAGGGCAGGTGCACAGAAGCACAGAAAGCTTCCCTGTGTGCAAAACGAATAGGTTAGTTCCATCTCGAAGGAAGTGGTTTATCGCCGGCCCCGGGGGAAGTGGGTTATTGAAAAAAAAAAAACCATTTCAAATTGTATTTCCAAATATATTCCAACATTTAAAAAGAATTGACTCATGTCTGATTACAACTGTAATTAAATCTGTTATCTTGCTAAATGCAGACTGATAAATGAAAGTGATTATTATGGCTTTCCATTTGGAGCTTTATGTTGCACCACAAGCAATTTATGTTTGTTTTTAGTTATGTAACTTTGCTTTCAGTACATAGAGTGAAAAAGAAGCTGTTCCCAATGTCCAAATAAGGATTTATTGCAACACAAATGTAAACTGTCCTTGCAGAAAAACAGAGAGTTGTCTCATTTACTGTTCACAGTCAGAGGAAAAGCAGTAAACATGTAAGTACAAACACAACATTTAGTTCATTATTCTCCTCTCAATCAGACAATCTAGATGTTTAGATCAGATACTTTTTAATATATTATTATATTATTATTAATTTGTGTCACCACTTGATTGTTTATTACGTATTTTAGCCATCGGTAACATTTTCCTTTCACATTTAGGAAACTTTGTGTATCGCCTGCAGCTGTGCTTCTCATCTTCTGTGTGGGATTGCCTGCAGAGGGATGTCCCTCGCTGTGTGTCTGTTATGCATCCGTTATGGACTGTCGCAAAGCGGCTCTCACCTTCATTCCTCAGCCTATTGCTCCACAAACAGAGACAATATTTTTGTCAGATAATCAGATAACTACAATTCCTTCCATAACTTTTTGGAACCTGACAAGCCTAACCTTTCTAGATATATCCAAGAACACTGTCATCCCTGAGAATGACACCTTAGCTTATGTTTACAACCTATTGTCTCTGGATTTCTCAGAAAATGGCATTCAGATGATTCCTAAAGATTTTTTCCAATCCACCCGGAAGATAGTCTGGCTAAACTTGGCTACAAATAACTTGAAAAGCCTCCCAAATGACAATATCAGGAATCTACACAGCCTTACCTACCTTGACCTCTCATCCAATTCCATGGAACTCCATAATGATACATTTGAAGGCCTTGACAGTTTAAACACTTTGATTTTATCTGGCAACAAAATATCCAGCCTGCCAGCAATGGTACTTTACACAATACCACAGCTGCAGATCTTGGATTTATCAAATAATAACCTGACATACTTGCCTAGAAACCTTGTGATCAAACAAGACAATCTGACTGATTTGATCCTCAGCAACAACAGATTGACAGGATCTATATTTTGTCCTCTAAGAAGTTTGAGTAAGTTGAAATATCTATATTTGTCTAATAACAGAATTTCAACTTTGCCACCCTTTCCATTAGAACATTTTCATTTTCTTCTGAAGGTCACTCTCTCCCACAATTCTTTGTCGGTTCTACCTGATGGATTTTTAAAAGATTTGAACCAACTTTCAGTGCTTGATTTATCAGATAATTTCATTGCCCAGCTCCCAAAAGACTTGTTTCAATACAGCAGTAAACTGGAATACCTGCATTTGGACAGAAACATGTTCTCTGAAGTGCCCATGCTGGCAGGTCTACAGAACATTTTGGAGTTAACTCTCTGCTGTTCTAGAATACGCCACTGGCCCTCTGAAGTTACTCTCAGTCAACTGGAATCTTTAGAGATATTTGATCTGTCAAGTAATCTCATTGTGAACATTGACTTGAATATTGTGAAGAACAACACCAAGCTACGGAATGTAATAATGACTGACAACCCAATCTGTGTAGATAGGAACCTTTTTGTTGCTACACCACTAAAGTGTATTAATTGAAACACATTTATTTTACTGCCAAGTGTCTTCTACAACCACAAGAACTACTGCTGCTACTACAACTGCAACCACTTATCTAAACGTTTTCGTTTAAACTATGATCATTTATTTTAAACGTATGTGTATAATTAGTATTCTTTTGGATGTTAAGAGGTCTATGTGTGTGATATACTGGAATAATCCAACAGGGTTGTGCACTGCTCACATACTGTGCAAATTAACTCATTGTTGACCAAGGTGAAATAAAACATTAGGGAATAAACTCGGATTATATCATTTACAGTGATATGTCATATAGATCCATAATAATTTATCTCCGGTTGTCCCTTTAAGAACTCACAGCTTCGTAAACTTCGCTCATTGGCGGACAGCAGGGCGCCACGTGTCCGTCAAGGCTGGATTCACCATCCCAATGCACAACATATCCTGTGTAGATGCGATACACATTTTATTGAATATAACTAATGTATTATGTGAGAACAAGAAGAGGCGTTTAAACAGATGCCACTGAAGCGATCCCTCCTTGGCCTTGTGTTCTGCAGCTTTTTCGTGGTCTCTTATTTCACGAATAAGGTGAGTTTTTGGCGGTCCAGGACTGGCGAGCTTCAGTTTTCTGAAGTAGTTCGCTAGACCAGGCTTGCTAAAATCAATTATCTGCCTGTTTAAACGTAAGCCATTAGCGTTGGATGTATATTACCAAATTGTATAAATTGCATTTTTCAGTTTCCAGCGTGTTGGCATACTTTGTGCATTGAGCCAAGGCTAGTTAACCTCCCAAGTTATGGAGTGAAAGTGACTGCAAGTGAGTGCTTGTGCTCGGGTGCCTGTGACATTTCCTGCTTCTTCACCTCGATTTTTTTATAAAGACAAAGAAAGTATTAACGTTGTAGTTGCAGTGTAGTCTGGCTCTGAGATTATGGGATATAACTTTGCTACAGTCATTCTGGAGCCGCGATGATACAATTTCAAATTTAGGCTACTCGAAGTTTAACGTTACCAAACGATTTAATGTGAGAACGACAGTAAGGGATTTCCTGTATGGCATACTTGGTTATATAGCTGTTTTTTACATTTTATTTAGCTAACTAGTTACAAATTAATGACAAGTCATAAAACCGCGACAATGAAGCTCATCCTGCTCCATTTGTTTTGGAAGTTGGTGCCTATTGCAATAGTGAATGTATATTTTCTGTGTTAGCTAGCTTGTTAGTGAATTGCAAGTATATAAATCTAGCCTACTTGTATTGGAGTAAATTTGTTGTTTGTTTTACAGTATGTCCTGTCTGTCTTGAAATTCACGTTTCCCACTCTGTTTCAGGGGTAAGTAGAGGGAGTTTACTACTGTGTCCAGTTCCTATGAATTCTTCTTGGAAGCTTTGAAAGTGGTGATACTGAGCTGGCTTCTTGCCATGTCTGACTCCGACTGTCTACTTTTTAAACATTACTCATGTATCACCCCTTACCTTAGTTTTACCTGACTCATTGTATGGCAGGGTGAATACCATCAGAAATACCAGACAATTGTAGTAAGAAAGACCACTCCTACTGTATGACCAAATTTGACTGAATTTCTGACCCAAATGGTAATTACATGGGGATCTATTGTTCCACTGCTGTGCGTGGTCCCAAAATATGTAAAATCTTGGATCGTGCATGGTGTGGACTTTAAAGGGGCGCTGTGTATAATACTTTATGTACACACACACACACACTATATACAGTGGGGAAAATAAGTATTTCACCCCCTGCTGATTTTGTGAGTTTGCCCCCTTACAAAGAAAGGAACGGTCTATAATTTTCATGGTAGGTTCATCTTAACAGTGAGAGACAGAATATATTTTAAAAAATCCCAGAAAATTACATTATATGAATTTTAAACATTTATTTGTGTTTTATTGAGGAAAATAAGTATTTCACCCCCTACCAAAACATGACTCAGTACTTGGTGGAGAAACCCTTGTTGGCAAGCACAGCGGTCAGACGTTTCTTGTAGTTGGTCACCAAGTTTGCGCAGATCCCAGGAGGGATTTTGGCCCACTCCTCTTTGCAGATCCTCTCCAAATCCTTAGAAATCCATTTTCAGTGTCCTGGCTGAGGGAAGGAGGTTCTCACCCAAGATTTCCCGGTACATGGCCCCATTCATCCTCCCCTCGATCCGGTGAAGTCGTCCTGTGCCCTTAGCAGAGAAACAGCCCCAAAGCATAATGTTTCCACCGCCATGCTTGACGGTGGGGATGGTGTTCTTGGGGTCCAAGGCAGCTTTTTTCTTCCTCCAAACACAGCGAGTCGAGTTGATGCCAAAGAGCTCGATTTTAGTCTCATCTGACCACAGCACTTTCTCCCAAGCCTCCTCTGAATCATCCAGGTGCTCATTGGCAAACTTCAGACGGGCCTGTACATGTGCCTTCTTGAGCAGGGGGACCTTGCGGGCACTACAGGATTTCAATCCATTACGGCGTAGTGTGTTACCAATGGTCATCTTGGTGACTGTGGTCCCAGCTGCCTTGAGATCATCAACAAGCTCCAGCCGTGTAGTTCTGGGTTGTTCCCTCACCTTTCTCATTATCAGGTTCACTCCACGAGGTGAGATCTTGTGCGGAGCCCCAGACCGAGGGAGCTTAAATATTTTTTTGAGACAACAGACTGGGATGTATTTTTTAACGCATGCCCTGATCCTGATGAACTGACGGACACATTTATATGTTATATTAAGTTCTGTGAAGAAACGGTTATTAAAACCAAGACAGTCAGGGCGTTTAGCAATAACAAACCATGGCTGTCCAAAGATCTGAAAGTTTGTTTAAATGAAAAAAGGGCTGCATTCTTGAATGGTGAAATGGATTTAGTGAAAGAGAAAGAGAAGGAGTTTAGACGCAGGGTTTTTACTGCAAAAATAGATTTTAAGAATAAAGTTGAACAAAGATTTTGCACAGGTAATGTAAAGCAAGCATGGGCAGGACTAGATAAAATGATGGGCAAGGAAAGGAAGAAGCAAAGTGTGAATATAGTACATAGTAAATTTGTAAATGAATTGAATACATATTATGGTAGGTATGATGTGGCAAATCCAAGTACAGGCTGCAATAACATCTGCAACCAGATAGGTAGCTATGAACCTATTCAGCTATCAGAGAATGAAGTAGCCACGGTTCTGTCCAAAATTAAACTCAACAAGGCACCCGGGCCTGATGGCCTAGAAGGAAAGGTGCTTAAAGTATGTTCCCAACAGCTTAAAGGGGCTGTCACTAAATTAAATCAAACCCTGCTCAATAGTCGAGTTTGGCCAAACCCATGGAAACATTCTACAATAATCCCTGTGCCTAAAGTCTCTAGAGCAACATCTTTTAAGGATTTTAGACCAGTGGCACTTACATCAATTTTATCCAAATGTATGGAGAGAGTCATCAGCAACCATCTTATATCCTCTGTAGCAGAGCAACTTGACCCCCTACAATTTGCGTATAGGTCTCACAGGGGGACAGAGGACGCGACTCTCACTTTAGTGGATTTAGTAGCTAAACACCTACAGTTACCAAAAGCAGTAGTTCGAATTTTGTTTATTGATTTTTGTTCTGCATTCAATACTATGCAAATTGATATTTTGTTGGAACGACTGTTAGAGATGAATGTTAATGGGGGTCTCATTCATTTAATTAGGAGCTTTCTAACTGACCGCCCTCAGAGAGTTTTGATGAACGGGGTGTTCTTAATCA
The DNA here is from genome assembly GCA_029706075.1 of Aldrovandia affinis. Classification (NCBI taxonomy): domain Eukaryota; kingdom Metazoa; phylum Chordata; class Actinopteri; order Notacanthiformes; family Halosauridae; genus Aldrovandia; species Aldrovandia affinis. Next base: position 398,302 of record JAINUG010000329.1, read on the forward strand.
GGTTTTAAACACTGGGGCACCCCAAGGCTGTGTATTGTCCGCATTGCTGTTTTCAATTTATGTAAATATGATGTTTGTTAACAACTGTAACTTGAAGTTGTTGAAATATGCTGATGATATGGCCCTCATAGGTCTTCTTAGAGAAGACGATGCCATATATGAGGAGGCATACTTCAAGCAGGTTACTGCACTGCAGGACTGGTGCCGGGCAAGCAAGCTGGAAATGAATGTGTCCAAAACAAAAGAACTCATTATACAAACAAAATTAGGGGAAAATGACAACATGGTCCCTGTCATGCTCAATAACCAGCCTGTAGAAAAGGTCAAACAGTTCAAGTATCTGGGGACAATCTTTGACCAGAGCCTGACCTTTAATCACAACACAGACTATATATATAAGAAAGCCAATCAGCGATTGTTCTTAATCAGAAAGCTGAGGAGCTTTGGTGTTAGCCAACATATTCTCGAAACAGCATACAGGAGTCTGGTTGAAACCGTCCTGTCTTATAATATGACTGCCTGGTACGGCAACCTAAATGTAAAAAGTAAAAATAAACTCTCTATAATCGTTAAAATGGCAGGTAAGATTATTAGTAAACCACAAAAACAGCTCTGCAATATTTTTGACAGGGCTGTAAATATGAAGGCCAGAAAGATCAGTGGTGATGCCTCACACCCACTGAACTCGGCGTTCGAGCTGCTCCCATCCGGTCGTCGGTTCAGGGTCCCAAGGGCCAGCCGGAATATATATAAGAAATCTTTTATTCCCTGTGCCATATTGGCCTTGAATAAATAAATGTTGTTTTTATGGTGTGCTGTATAGGTTAGGTATTATTTTAGGTAGGTAGGTATTTCTAGGTATTTTAGATAGGTAGGTAGGCATTTTAGTTAGGTAGGTATTCTGTTTTTGTTTTTTGTTTTTCCTTTGGATCAATTCGACAAGCTGCTTGCTATCTGCTAACTTGCACCATTGTATTATTGTATGTTCTATGTTCTATGTTTTTATGGTGTGCTGTGTGTGCTGTGCAATGTGTAACACATGTCCTCTTATTGTCTCTGGGAAGAGAAGCCAAAGACAAATTTCCACTAAGGTGGACAATAAAGTAAATCAAATCAAATCAAATCAAAGATTGATGGTCAATTGGTGTTTCTTCCATTTTCTAATTATCGCACCAACAGTTGACTCCTTCTCACCAAGCTGCTTGCCAATGGTCTTGTAGCCCATTCCAGTCTTGTGCAGGTCTACAATTTTGTCCCTGATGTCCTTAGACAATTCTTTGGTCTTGCCCATTGTGGAGAGGTTGGAATCTGATTCATTGATTGATTCTGTGGACAGTTGTCTTTTATACAGGTAACGAGTACTTAATTAGGAGTACTAATTAAGTAAGAGGACTAATCTGTGTGCCTCCTGGTCACATAACCGGTCTGTGGGAGCCAGAATTCTTGCTGTTTTGCTAGGGGGTGAAATACTTATTTTCCTCAATAAAACACAAATAAATGTTTAAAATTCATATAATGTGATTTTCTGGGATTTTTTTAAAATATTCTGTCTCTCACTGTTAAGATGAACCTACCATGAAATTTATAGACCGACCGTTCCGTTCCTTTCTTTGTAAGGGGGCAAACTCACAAAATCAGCAGGGGGTGAAATACTTATTTTCCCCACTGTATATTTATATTTTTATATATATATATATATATATATATATATATATAGACATACAGGTAACTGCCAAAAGTATCTTAATAGGACATTAATACACCAACAGAAAGTATTTTAATAGGCCACCACAAGCTGCCAGAACAGCCCAATGTGCCTTGGCATATATTCTAGTGTCTGGAACTCTATTGGAGAAATGCAACATCATGTTTCCATGAGTAATTTCATTTGGTGTTTTGTTGATGATGATGGAATAATGCCAAGGCGTATTGAAGCTGTTCTGGTGACCCAATTCCCTATCAACACACGTTATATTGGTGCTTCCTTTGTTTTGGCAGTTACCTGAGTCTCGTAAATGTTGGGTGGGAGGTGGGTGCTGAATTTTGAAGGCTATAGTTCAACTAAACTAAAATTCAATAGGTAGCAGTCCATTGTCATTTAAGGGTTTCTCCACTGTGAGTCACTGTGAAGCTTCTTTATATTTTAATAACTAAGAACACAAGATAATTATATGTAATTTGTATTTTTTTTTTTTAAATTTATTATCTTCATGCTATCTAACTCTCATGCAAAACCTAGAAACCTGACCTCTTTGTGAAAACATTAGTTTTTGTTATTTAAAAAAAGTTTTACAAATGTTTAGCTAATTTGTAGATATGTTCATCTATATATGCTAAACTGGCCATTTCTTCTGGGTAAGAAAAGGGGCATTTAATCATGGCCAGTGGTGTCTTCTACACAACCTCGATGGCAGGGGTCTTCAACTCCAGGCCTCGAGGTCCGCTGTGTCTGCAGGTATTTGCTCCAACCACGGACTACACCACCTGATTTCACTAATTAGCTCGCCTCCTGGACCAAGGAGGTAAACGAATTATTCTAAATCAGGTGGTGTAGTGCGTGGTTGGAGCAAATACCTGCAGACACAGCGGACCTCGAGGCCTGGAGTTGAAGACCCCTGCTCTATGGTCTGATGCCAGCGCTTGTGAAAGGGAATCTATTTCCGACAATCTTATCCATCTATCTCCTTGCTTTGCAATATACATTCCTACAAAACTGTAAGGCAATGAACAACACATTCAGTTTTACATTTCCAGTGAAGTTGAACTGTCTTGCTTCCAGTGTCAAATGAATCCAAGATTCTGTCTTGATAACATTTTCAATTGGAATTGACCATTGTGACTAATTGATGCCAGCATTGCTGCTAAATTGAATGTAATGTGTAAAAAGGTGGAATAGATGGGGTGGCAGAATTGGATTTTGATACAGTGAGAGGTATCCCATCCTGTATTAACTGAACGTCTTCCCTTCTTTTATATTTTCCCTAAAGCTTAACCCCAACACTAAACTTGTAATGGCTCTAAAGACCTCTCTTGTTGTGTAGGTGGCAGACGTTTGTCGGTGGTTTGCTGCTCCTGGTTTCTGGGAAGCTAGGATGGGTTGAGATTAGTAGTTTTCCCAGGTAACAATTCAAACCCTTCAATTTATTGCGAAATGTGATGATTTTCTTTGGTCGCGTGTGTTTCTGAATTTTATAAGCATTTCTTTTAATTACGACTGCCTTTATATTTAAGCCTGTTATAGGTATTCAAAAATGTTCTTTTTTTTTTTTTTCTTGAACTCTTTTTTTCTTCTGCACTGCTGTATGTGTAAACTCAGTTGAGTCATTACCATTATTTGAAATAAAATCATTTTTATCTTATGTGCAACAAACCGCTGCTCTTGATTTGTATTCTGAACTTGTTCAAAAGGACCTCAGAGTATCAAGTTGATACGTATCTTTAAAGCTTAACTGGGTTATTGATAAACGGGCCATTCCACAAATGGGGTGCCATTTGGGCATTGGAACTTTTGAAAATATTTACTAATTATTTTCAAAGGTTTCAACATTGCATCAGAGAAAGGATGTGTTTAAACCTCAGAAAAATTTATTTTATTAGGGATTTATTTTATGATATGGGCTGCTTTGTCCCTCAACCCTGTTACCGACACTTATGTAACTGCCCGAATATGATTTAAAATCATAATTTACATAAATCCAGCATTTTAATGTAAATCAGGTGTCCCTTATTTAGGTTTATTAAAAAACAATACAAAAATTATCAAATAAATCCAAATTTTACAATTCTTGGACATTGTACAATTGTATGTAAAGAAGCATGTTTTTTTCTATTAAAAAGTGTACATAAAGGATTTTATCCAAACGTTTTAGAATAGATGATTGTTCCAACAATTTCACTATCATAAATAATAAATCAAATATGATTCAATAAAAGCAATGATTTTATAATATTTTCATAAGAAAATAAGCAAGTAACAGGGTTGAAAACTAACAGGGTTGAGGGAATGGAATATGCTACCGTATAATCTGTATAGTTTTACACATGAATTTAGACCCAAATAATGTATAAAACTAAACAGACAAATATACAGGAGACAGGGACAAGTGTGTGAAACATTTTTTTAAATCAAAACAGCACAGCTTTTTGAACATCAGGAAATCATTAGTTAAAAGCTGTGGTGTCCCCGGGTGTTGGGCGACACTCACGGACCTTGCAGAGGGCGTAGGCAAGTTCAAAAACACAGAGGAGGCAGTAATATAAACAAAAATGTATTAAACGAATAAATCTTAGACAAACACTACACAAAACAAAGGGCAGGGTATTCGGGGGAATACAAACACAAAGTCTGCCATCTTTATCTCGTAGTCAGTGTCCAAAATCCAGTTCCGTTATCCAAGTCAATTCCGTTATCCAGTCCGTAGGCAATCCAATGGGGGTCCTCAAAACAATCCAATTTCATACACAAATAATCCAAAAAACACTTTTCCACTCGCTCTCTAAATCCCGGCTAGTCAAACGACGTCACGGTCTCTCACTCTCCTTAATACACTCACCAACTCCTTTCCCAACACGTTCCTACTCCTTTTCAATGTGTGTCTCAGGATCAGCCCTTTAAATAGGCCTCGAAATGGCTTTCAGCTGGTCGTTAGTCCCCATTGCCTGACTTCGTTCGGGTGTTACTGTGGCCTGCTGGGAAATGTAGTGTTTTTGGGCTGCCATGTGTTGGAGGCCAGGCAGCCATTTTCTGGTGCAGCCCATTTGGCTGCCACACACCCTCCTCCTCAGCTCTGACCTCGGGAGGGCTGAGCGGCCTATGTCCAGCGGCCACCAGGAGGGCCCCCCTCTCCAGGTCCACTCAGGCAGTGCTCCACCAGGATCAAATGTCCAGATTCCATCTCCATTCACCATCTGAAAAAATGTCTGCAAGCCGTTAGGAAAGGACGAAAGTCGCTCACCTCGTTTGCCACCAACTGGCCATAGGTGGGTACTGGCTCTGGGGTCCAAGGATGGAACGGTTACCGCTCTTGCGTTAGTCCTCACCAGCCCTCCAAGGCTCCTCCAGCGAACCCTGTGCAGCATTTCATTTCTTGGTCCATTCTTTGGCTTTTTCTTCCACGTTCCTTTTTCGTCCAGGGGGTCAAGTGGGGTAATTGGGGAAAACACACTCTTCAACAGATGGTTAGCTTTATCCTTGACTTTCTTTTTCCTATTGGTATATCCTTTCCACAGACGCTTCCCACGGTCCTTTTGATTACAGGTCAGTCTATTTTGTTTCCTATTTTTCTTCAGGCGAGACCTGCTAATCTTCCCTTTTCTTTTCGGTCTTTTCAACTTTGACAGAGATGGACTTACCACGTCAGGAGATGGTCGGGTGCTCAAACAGGCCTCGGCCATAATTAGGAGGCCTTTCTCAACACTATGGTCCCCCCATAGCTCCTCTAGGCTCCCTTGAAGGTCCGGCAGGCTGAGTGGGACTGAGGACCATTGTCCCCACTCCAATATCTGGTCATCATCTCTTGCCAGCTCCCCTGGCTGTGAGTTCTCCACCTGCGTGCTAGAGTCTTTCACAACAGGGACACGTTTTATGCAGCCAAGTTCCGCACTCACCCCTTCCAATCGGTCTTGTAGATCCAGCAGATTCTCGGTTTGGATTTTGAGGACATCCCGAAAAGAGTTCTCTGTAGCCTGCTGCTGGGCTTCTTTTTGGTCCAGCCTCTCACCCAAGACATGCACTTTTTCCCTCAGGACCGGAAGCTCTTCGTTTTTCTTTTGTTCTATTAGGAGGGCTGTAGAGGTGGTTTGGTGAAGTTCCTATAATTTCAAACTTTTCTCTTCTTGTTGTAACGCAAGGGTCTTCACCTGCTCCAACTGTGCCTCTAGCTCCTGCCTTCCCTCACGCTCTTGCTCCACTTGGCTCCGGAGTTGCTCCGCCTCGGACGCATGGTTCTCCGCTGCTCTCCTTAGCTCCGCCTCCTTCTGGGCGAGTCTGGTCTGTACATCCCCCAAGGCCCTGGCATATTTGTCTTTAGCCTGTTCCTGGGCTTTCTGAATGTTCAGACCCTGCAGATGCTCGTCCTCCAACATCCTGGTTAGGTTTCTCACCTTCTCTTCGAGCGCCAGGTTGTGGGCCTCGACCTGCCTCATGTCATCGCCAAAGGATGCCTTGTCCTTCTCCAGCTCCCCAGCCATGATTCCCAGCACTCTCAGCGAGTCAGTGTGCTCCTGCAGCAATCTCCCCACGGCCACCAGATGGCGCTCCTCCGAGGTCCCCAACTCAGCTTTCGTCCGGTACAGCTCAGTCTGGACACCTTTCAGTTGCTGGACCTCCCGGAGGGTGACTCGCCATTGGTCCTCCACCATGGCCGCCCGTCTCTGGTTCTTCACCAGGTCCTCCCTCTGGTCCCGACAACATTTCTCCAATCTCTGGATCTCGTCCTCTTTGCCCTTGATCACAATTTGTGCCTCTAACTCCGCCTCTAAACCAGCACACTTGTCTGCGACCGTTGTATGCTGCTTTTGCGGCTTACCTGGAACATTTTTCCTCTTCTCCCTAGGGGCACCACAGAGCAGGAGTGGCCATCCTTCTTTAGGACTTTTTAAATCTCTTGTTGTCCCTTCAGGGTTCTCAACACCTTCTCCATTTCACCGATGGCCTCAGCAACGTCGGGCCCCATTCCAGCCAAAAAGGAGCATTTGAGGGCTGGACTTGCCTGGAAAAACACTTTGAGGGACCGTTGGTGTGCTTTAGACAGATGCTTGGGACCCTCTGCCTCCAGCCAAGCCTCCATGTCTGGATCCATCGTCCAGTCCCCTTCCATCTTCCATCATCAAAAATCAAAATCAAAAATCAAAAATCCCACTCACTTGCACTACCTCCTCTTGCCTATAAGTGATGCCCTCTGCCCGCATTCTCCACCATATGTGGTGTCCCCGGGTGTTGGGCGACACTCACGGACCTTGCAGAGGGCGTAGGCAAGTTCAAAAACACAGAGGAGGCAGTAATATAAACAAAAATGATAATTTATTAAACGAATAAATCTTAGACAAACACTACACAAAACAAAGGGCAGGGTATTCGGGGGAATACAAACACAAAGTCCGCAATCTTTATCTCGTAGTCAGTGTCCAAAATCCAGTTCCGTTATCCAAGTCAATTCCGTTATCCAGTCCGTAGTCAATCCAATGGGGGTCCTCAAAACAATCCAATTTCATACACAAATAATCCAAAAACACTTTTCCACTCTCTCTCTAAATCCCGGCTAGTCAAACGACGTCACGGTCTCTCACTCTCCTTAATACACTCACCAACTCCTTTCCCAACACGTTCCTACTCCTTTTCAATGTGTGTCTCAGGATCAGCCCTTTAAATAGGCCTCGAAATGGCTTTCAGCTGGTCGTTAGTCCCCATTGCCTGACTTTGTTCAGGTGTTACTGTGGCCTGCTGGGAAATGTAGTGTTTTTGGGCTGCCATGTTTTGGAGGCCAGGCAGCCATTTTCTGGTGCAGCCCCTTTGGCTGCCACAGGGCTGAGCGGCCTATGTCCAGCGGCCACCAGGAGGGCCCCCTCTCCAGGTCCACTCAGGCAGTGCTCCACCAGGATCAAATGTCCAGATTCCATCTCCATTCACCATCTGAAAAAATGTCTGCAAGCCGTTAGGAAAGGACGAAAGTCGCTCACCTCGTTTGCCACCAACTGGCCATAGGTGGGTACTGGCTCTGGGGTCCAAGGATGGAACGGTTACCGCTCTTGCGTTAGTCCTCACCAGCCCTCCAAGGCTCCTCCAGCGAACCCTGTGCAGCATTTCATTTCTTGGTCCATTCTTTGGCTTTTTCTTCCACGTTCTTTTTGTCCAGGGGGTCAAGTGGGGTAATTGGGGAAAACACACTCAACAGATGGTTAGCTTTATCCTTGACTTTCTTTTTCCTATTGGTATATCCTTTCCACAGACGCTTCCCACGGTCCTTTTGATTACAGGTCAGTCTATTTTGTTTCCTATTTTTCTTCAGGCGAGACCTGCTAATCTTCCCTTTTCTTTTCGGTCTTTTCAACTTTGACAGAGATGGACTTACCACGTCAGGAGATGGTCGGGTGCTCAAACAGGCCTCGGCCATAATTAGAGGCCTTTCTCAACACTATGGTCCCCCCATAGCTCCTCTAGGCTCCCTTGAAGGTCCGGCAGGCTGAGTGGGACTGAGGACCATTGTCCCCACTCCAATATCTGGTCATCATCTCTTGCCAGCTCCCCTGGCTGTGAGTTCTCCACCTGCGTGCTAGAGTCTTTCACAACAGGGACACGTTTTATGCAGCCAAGTTCCGCACTCACCCCTTCCAATCGGTCTTGTAGATCCAGCAGATTCTCGGTTTGGATTTTGAGGACATCCTGAAAAGAGTTATCTGTAGCCTGCTGCTGGGCTTCTTTTTGGTCCAGCCTCTCACCCAAGACATGCACTTTTTCCCTCAGGACCGGAAGCTCTTCGTTTTTCTTTTGTTCTATTAGGAGGGCTGTAGAGGTGGTTTGGTGAAGTTCCTATAATTTCAAACTTTTCTCTTCTTGTTGTAACGCAAGGGTCTTCACCTGCTCCAACTGTGCCTCTAGCTCCTGCCTTCCCTCACGCTCTTGCTCCACTTGGCTCCGGAGTTGCTCCGCCTTGGACGCATGGTTCTCCGCTGCTCTCCTTAGCTCCGCCTCCTTCTGGGCGAGTCTGGTCTGTACATCCCCCAAGGCCCTGGCATATTTGTCTTTAGCCTGTTCCTGGGATTTCTGAATGTTCAGACCCTGCAGATGCTCGTCCTCCAACATCCTGGTTAGGTTTCTCACCTTCTCTTCGAGCGCCAGGTTGTGGGCCTCGACCTGCCTCATGTCATCGCCAAAGGATGCCTTGTCCTTCTCCAGCTCCCCAGCCATGATTCCCAGCACTCTCAGCGAGTCAGTGTGCTCCTGCAGCAATCTCCCCACGGCCCCCAGATGGTGCTCCTCCGAGGTCCCCAACTCAGCTTTCGTCCGGTACAGCTCAGTCTGGACACCTTTCAGTTGCTGGACCTCCCGGAGGGTGACTCGCCATTGGTCCTCCACCATGGCCGCCCGTCTCTGGTTCTTCACCAGGTCCTCCCTCTGGTCCCGACAACATTTCTCCAATCTCTGGATCTCGTCCTCTTTGCCCTTGATCACAATTTGTGCCTCTAACGCCGCCTCTAAACCAGCACACTTGTCTGCGACCGTTGTATGCTGCTTTTGCGGCTTACCTGGAACATTTTTCCTCTTCTCCCTAGGGGGCACCACAGAGCAGGAGTGGCCATCCTTCTTTAGGACTTTTTTAATCTCTTGTTGTCCCTTCAGGGTTCTCAACACCTTCTCCATTTCACCAATGGCCTCAGCAACGTCGGGCGCCATTCCAGCCAAAAAGGAGCATTGGAGGGCTGGACTTGCCTGGAAAAACACTTTGAGGGACCGTTGGTGTGCTTTAGACAGATGCTTGGGACCCTCTGCCTCCAGCCAAGCCTCCATGTCTGGATCCATCGTCCAGTCCCCTTCCATCATGGAGTATCGCTTTCAAAAATCAAAATCAAAAATCAAAAATCCCACTCACTTGCACTACCTCCTCTTGCCTATAAGTGATGTCCTCTGCCCGCATTCTCCACCATATGTGGTGTCCCCGGGTGTTGGGCGACACTCACGGACCTTGCAGAGGGCGTAGGCAAGTTCAAAAACACAGAGGAGGCAGTAATATAAACAAAAATGATAATTTATTAAACGAATAAATCTTAGACAAACACTACACAAAACAAAGGGCAGGGTATTCGGGGGAATACAAACACAAAGTCCGCAATCTTTATCTCGTAGTCAGTGTCCAAAATCCAGTTCCGTTATCCAAGTCAATTCCGTTATCCAGTCTGTAGTCAATCCAATGGGGGTCCTCAAAACAATCAAATTTCATACACAAATAATCCAAAAAACACTTTTCCACTCGCTCTCTAAATCCCGGCTAGTCAAACGACGTCACGGTCTCTCACTCTCGTTAATACACTCACCAACTCCTTTCCCAACACGTTCCTACTCCTTTTCAATGTGTGTCTCAGGATCAGCCCTTTAAATAGGCCTCGAAATGGCTTTCAGCTGGTCGTTAGTCCCCATTGCCTGACTTCGTTCAGGTGTTACTGTGGCCTGCTGGGAAATGTAGTGTTTTTGGGCTGCCATGTGTTGGAGGCCAGGCAGCCATTTTCTGGTGCAGCCCCTTAGGCTGCCACAAAGCATTAAAACATGCTGAATGAAAACATTAAAACATGCCTGTGCAGTTGCATAATACCTCAAATGTAACAATGTAAAATCATTTTTAAAACATTCCGAACACGTTTCAAAGTGTTCTTTCAACCTTTTAAATTAATGAAAGGAAATAATATTTATTCAGATTTTCTCATTTTTTCTTCCAAATTCATTAATATCAACATGGCAGCACCGCCACTTTTATACCCTGGAACCGCAGTTTTGTCTTTAGTTGACTTATTGTTTGGTACAGCTTCAGTCTTGTCTGTCTGGACCTTATCGTCTCCTGTTCACGCTGCCTAAAACACATTACACTAGGGCTGTCCCCGACTAAAACAAATCTTGGTTGACCAACAGTCGAAACCTTTTTTCTTCTTCTATATGACACACCCTATTTGCTTTAATAAATACAACTATATGCACACTGTGCTTGTCTCATGTTTTATAACTTTCTTAAGTGAATGACACAAATGAGTAACAATAGGCTAATTACTTTATGGAGCTGGAGTTCAAGATTACCTGAAAGAAAAAAAACTTCTCCGTTCTGAGCCTCTTCATCCTGCCCTTGCAGATTCTGCCGTTGCGCTTGTGATGTTGCGATATGGCCACATAATAGGCTGATGCTTTTATTTGACCATAACCATAACACACTCTAATGTGTAGGCTATGTTTTATTTAATTAACCAGGTTAGTCTCATTGGGATTTGAAATCTCTTTTGCAAAAAAATAGGCTAACAAACGAATGATCACACATAGCCTAATGTCTTAAATTGTAGCCTAAAGCTGAACATAAAGTGGCTATAGCCTATCGAAAATTACTTACTCGAGTCGGAGACCATCCGATGGCCTACTTCCCCAGTTGTTTCATGTTATGGCACAGGAACACTAGCATGTCCACATTTTTTGGCAAAAGGCTGCTCCTCATTTTATTAACGATAAACCCTGCCTTGGAAAACGCGCTTGCAAAGTTGCATGCTGCCATACTCCAGATTTTTTATTTGACATTATGTTCTTAGGTTATATCGAAATGAGTAATTAAAGTATGCCTATATCACTAATCTTAACTGTAGGCAAATCCTAGGCTACAATTAAAATGCACATTCGCGTGCCTAAAACAAGAATGATACAATATAGGCTCTATGAAAGGGGGTGTTACGCATGTTTGTTATAAATACACTACCGTTCAAAAGTTTGGGGTCACCTTCCATCTGGACTATGGCTAATCGGGCACTCCTTCATTCTTCAGCAAGATAACGACCCGAAACACACCTTGAAGTTGTACAAGAACTATCTGGTGAAGGAGGAATGTGAACAACAACTCAAACTAAAGACCTGGCCTGCCCAGTGTCCAGACCTCAATCCCATAGAACTTGTATGGGACAAACTGGAAAGGAGGAGTCAAAGCAAAGCAACCCACAAGTTTCTCTGGGAATTGTTGCAGGATAGCTGGGAAAACATGTCGGGTGATTTCCTGCTAAAACGTATTAACCGAATGGCCACTGTTTGTGAGGCTATTCTCACGCCAAAGGGTGACTATTTTGAGGAATCCAAGATTCAATTTTCAATATAATTTTCTTGAACATTTCTTTGATGTTCATTTTGTTCATTGTTACATGTGTTTTTTGTCATTTTAAAGTATTTACAGAAATGTATACGGTGTAAAACATTGTCAATTATGAGATAAAAATAGTTTACAGCAGGTGACCCCAAACTTTTGAACGGTAGTGTATATAAATCATACAATTAGTAAAACACATTTATTATAAAATGTTACCAAATCTTGGTCGACCAACAGCCCATCAACCAAACAATCGACCAGTCGACTAAATGGGGTCAGCCCTACATTACACACAGTAAACAATGATTAATTAGTCACTCTAACAATCGGTCAATCAACCAATCCGATGGAGTTTTCTTTGATATTGCATATTGAATATAAACATACATAATATTGGTTGATAGGATTTTTTCATAATGACTGTGGGGTATCATTGAAACACCTTTTTGCCCCGAGGGCACACTTTGCTCATTCAATCAAATGTTTTGCACACTTAAATAATATATGCATTGAACTGAAACTACCTGTTGTCTGTAGGGGTGGCCAAGTTTTTGAAAGCTTCTTCCCTGGCCTTGCTCCTTTTGTAAGCCTCTCTCCACTTTCTCTGCTGTATACACTTTCCTCTCTCACTAAGGTCTTTAATTGTCTTCTATGCCCATTTCTATGTCCTTTCTCCATTTTTCTTGCTCTTTCAGCAAATAACTCCTCTGTGGGTCTGCATCACGATGGGCACGAAAGTTTCCAAATTATTGCTGCAACCCATGAAACCTTGCATGTAGAATATTGCATTACAACACCAGTGGAACGCTGTTATAGTAAGAGTTGTAGATTGCTTCTGAGCTGATTTCGAGGGGTACGACTGTGACCCTTTGGCTACTACCAACAGGTGCAGTGTCTTATGACAAAAATATTTTCTGTGCAGGTATTTATAAGCACTGTGAATCAAAAAGAAGTCTATTCACAATATACTGTATATATATACACTACCGTTCAAAAGTTTGGGGTCACCTGCTGGAAACTATTTTTATCTCATAATTGACAATGCTTTACACCGTATACATTTCTGTAAATACTTTAAAATGACAAAAAACACATGTAACAATGAACAAAATGAACATCAAAGAAATGTTCAAGAAAATTATATTGAAAATTGAATCTTGGATTCCTCAAAATAGTCACCCTTTGGCGTGAGAATAGCCTCACAAACAGTGGCCATTCGGTTAATACGTTTTAGCAGGAAATCACCCGACATGTTTTCCCAGCTATCCTGCAGCAATTCCCAGAGAAACTTGTGGGTTGCTTTGCTTTGACTCTTCCTTTCCAGTTTGTCCCATACAAGTTCTATGGGATTGAGGTCTGGACACTGGGCAGGCCAGGTCTTTAGTTTGAGTTGTTGTTCACATTCCTCCTTCACCAGATAGTTCTTGCACAACTTCAAGGTGTGTTTTGGGTCGTTATCTTGCTGAAGAATGAAGGAGTGCCCGATTAGCCATAGTCCAGATGGAAGGTGACCCCAAACTTTTGAACGGTAGTGTATATTTTTGACATTTTTGTTTCAGATTTTATCCCATTTTCTCCAAATTTAGTAGCCAATTATACCCTCTATTTTTCATGTCAATCCCCCCTCGTATAGTGAGTTTGCTGCCGTAGCCCTGTGACCAGTAGTGTCAAAGGCAAAGTATCGTCTCCAAGACGGCACTCACCAGGCTGTCGACCATAACTCCAGTACTACAAACTTCCTGTCGGCTTCCCTCCCCCGTCCCTGCCAATTGTGACCCCCGATTGCACTCCCGGCCAGAGCCGACTTTGGCGCGGCCGGTGGAATCCAACCCCGGTCGCAGTGGCCAGCATCGAACGCTGTAACAACTAGACCACCCGGGAGGTGTTTTATTAATTATTTTGCTTTACTTGTTTTTTCTGTAAATATCAAATAAACTGATGACAACAATGTTAACTTTAGAATGTCCCAAATTAGTTATATTACATTTTTGGTGAAACATTACATTTTTGGCCATTTTTTGGTGAATTCTGTGATGTTGAATAACTCCCAGATGATAAGTCATTTCTGGTTAAACTGTAGCCATTTATTGATATACCTGCTTAATCTCTGTTAGGTCAAAGATTCACAGCCGTAGTCGTTTATGGCCATATTTGTTCAAGTGTATTCCTGTCCCCCAGGTCTGCAGCTGTTTCCTGGCTTCCTGGCTCCCTGCTGTTTGTAGGGAACATATATGCAGGATCTAGAGCTTTGTCACGCCTGGTGAGTATCACCTTGTATAAGCTTCTACTTCAGTGGTTTTCCACCAAGCGTTTGAAAGGGTCTGAGTGATGAAGGATGCAGAGGTCTTCAGAATGACAAAGAGAACAAAAAGTAATTTCAGTAATTTCAATTGTAAATTATATGATCAGTTTTATATATATATATATATATATATATATATATATACCCGAGGTAGAAATTTGTGCTCCACTCACCTGTGGTTACTGGCCTGATTTGCTGTTCACTTCAAATTAATGCACAAGCATTACGATCCTGGTGTGTGTAGGATGTCTTTACTGAAATGTGCACAAGCATTACAATCCTGGTGTGTGTAGGATGTTTTTACTGAAATGTGCACAAGCATTACGATCCTGCTGTATGTGGGATGTTTTTACTGGCTGATGCCTTCCAAAGAGACTGTGGAAAGATATTTAGATGAGTGTGATCTGATCTGTTGGAATATGGAAATTTGATAATAATGATTACTTATGAATTCATCCTGTCCTCTTTAGCCCATCCCAATTTTCTTCACTCTGCATAATGCCTCTGAATTTGTGACTGTCCTGATCTTGAAGCTGATGCAGAGGGAGGTATGGCCCTTTTGAAACCATATTTAGTGCCACGGTAAATATCACTTCCACTTTTCTGGATTTGTAAGATAAAGTGTATGATAATTATTTTCTTTCAATTTTGTTCTTGCACAGCGACCATCTCGGATTAAACTTTTCAGGTATTTATCTACAAAATTATTCTATTCCATATTGCATAGTTTGTATAATATGACTCTATCTTACTTATTTAATGTTTTGGCTTAAAGCTACTTGAGTGGTGAGTGGTGGAACTGAGTGTATTTTCTGTCACTTGACATTGGATACTGCCCTTTTAATGTAGTATGAATTAGAAACTCTTACCTTGCCAAATATGGTACTATATAATAACCAATGTAATGTCACATAGAAACCTATAACATGGTCATAAATAAAATAATTATTTGGAGCCATAAGACTATACAAACGTGGCATGACATTACATTGGTACATTGTGTACGTCCTATTAAATGTAGTCTTCCCCGCACCTCATTCCCTCAATGACCATGAAGACACTCACCTTTTGCAGGAGAGCTTATGCCATAATAATTATGGTAAATAAGTTTTAGCCATTTAAATAGTAGATGGTAGCAACCTAGCAGGTAATGCAATTGATGGATACATATTACATTGGATTTTCAATGTAATATTTAGCCACCAATTTCATATCTTATGCAAATATATTTTTTTCACCATTACTAACCTCATTATAGCTAGCTTGTTATTAAGGCCATACTATTCATCTAGTACTTAACGCATTATTATAGACTCCTCTTTTTGTCAAAATCATGTACTAAAGTAGAATTTTGTTTTTAGCATGTGTGGATAATTAATCCATCCACTTTCCCATGCGTTTGCATTTTTCAAAGCTGCCTTCTGAAAGATGTGATATGGAAAAGCATATGTTAATAATACAGCAATCTGGAATGAGAGCCCTTGTACTGTCATGAATATTGGCGTGGCTAAGGAGAGCGGAGTCCTGGCAACCTTCTAGCCTTGCCCATATTCATGAAATAATCAATTAAGAAAATGAAAAGGTTTCAATGCACCTTTGTTATTGCAATCATGTAGGAATTGTAAATTGAATCCTCTCATGTGCACTGTACTCATGTGTATGTAGAAAATAAATGGTTATTTTGGTAACCTCAGACCTTTTTATTTCTAATTTTGAGGTCTGGATTTTGAGGCAAGGAGGCTGAATGAGATGTCAAATCTTATTACGATTGGCGGCATACAATGTTTAATATCTAGGATTAATATCTAGGATGTTTATTTAATTTATTGTACCTTCCAGGTGCAATGATTTTAACATGGTGTATGAACATTCTATTTATCAGTTCTGTACAGGTAACACCCAATGTGACCCTGTGTCTGGAAACACTCTAGCCATGTCGATATTCAACATACAACCAGACATGAGCATTGTCTCAGACCATATACTTCCATGCTCCCTACTTGCTCATGAATTCGTGCTACAATTTAAGTACCCACTATGGAGTATGCTGGCATGGTAGCATGGAAAATTGTGTTCAAGCTTTGACTTATAACCTTTATCCTTTGCTGGAACTATCCATAAAACTCTGATATGAACATGTTGCAGTTAGTAAATAAACCTGAGAAGAATAAGACATTAGCTAACATTTTACTGTAATTGAAGTACATTACATTACAATATTTTGGAGACTCTTTCATCCAAAGCGACTTACAGAAAGTGCATTCAGCTCAAGTAGATAAACAACCACTTGACACTAAAATCTAAATTCTAAATGGGTGAGTTTTAGCTAGCTAGCTATAGCTGGATATAACAACCTGCTATCAAATATATGAAAAATGGTCTGCTTTAAAATCTGCTTTAAATCACAGAAGATGAAATGAATGACAGGATTTTATTCACAAATTTTGGGCAAATTGAGCTCTCTATCTATGCTCTCTATCTGGACTCCAGCAGGGCTGCCCACTCCCGCGTGCTTGGAGCACAGAAGTGTGCGGTTTGAGAGACCGCTTGAGTAGAACTGAAATAATGCTGAAATAACCCCCAAGCTGCCAAATGTTCATCATATAACACAAGCTTTAGTTCTGTTTGGCTTTTTTATGAAACGGGTAGTTCCGTTCCTGGATGCTGATCGGTGATAGAATAAGTCCAATATTTCATCCATACATCATGACGTCTAAGTGTGTATGGATACCTTTGGATGGATTCATTTTATAAAGCGATTTGGAAGGAGAATCCGTGTTATATCATCAATATTGTCTCGGCCAGAACTCTGCTTTGTGCCCTCACACTCACTCACACACACACACACACACACACACACACACACACACTCGCACTCGCACACACACTTACACACACATACACAAACACACACACACACACACTCTGCTTAGCAACCTTACATACAACACCCCTTAATTAATAAATTCATGATCTAACAGGGGTTCTATTTAATATATCTCACTTAAATGATTAGTATACAGTCTACCTGGGGGGCTCCATGAAACAAACCATTATGTTCTTATTGGCCAAAGAAAGAAATGATGGGGTAAATTAGAAATATAAAAGCTTTGAGGCTATCAAAGTAATGGTGTATTGCTCACATACAGTAGTGCAATGTACATGGGGTGGTCAGCTTACAATTATAGCATGATTGCAATAAAAGGTGCACAAAAGTGCATAAATTCTTTACTTAATTGTTGTGTAAGAACCCTTAAGTCCGGGGGTGCACAATTTCCACTGAAAGTTGGTGGTGTCAGAAGGTCACTGCTGTGCGCATGGAATGCATTTCAGGTTTAAATGTATGTGATTGTTGTCTGTTGGGGATTGGTGTGATGTACTGGTGTGCAGATGACCTTTTCATCAGCGCTGTTCTGTTTTGCAGTGTCAGTGTGTTGCTAGTGTGTGCTGTAGGCCTCCCCCTCTGTGACCCAAAGGTGAGATACACACGGATCTGCAAAGGCAGGCATGAAGGGATGTCCTGTTATTCAATCGCCAACAGTGTTACCCACGACATGCTAAAAAAACGTCCTTCTACGCAGTTTGCTTTTTCAGTAAATTTGCCAGCCAAAGTCAGCTGGCCTTGTGGAGAGAGGATTTCTCTTCTGCTGAGATTCTCCTCATTCTTTTGCTGGCTTGTTTTTGAGATGCAGGGGAAGTATTTATAGTTCTGGGATCACTGCAAACTGCAGTCTTTTATGTATAACCAGACACTGGCTGAGGGGGCCTGAATGCCGTAGAATTACAGGTTTCTGATAAGCCATGCCTTGTAAAAAATTCTTATTGTCATAAAATCCATGCTAATGGGAACAAAGAGTGTTGTTGCTTAAGTGTGGGAATCAATAAGATGAAATGTTTTTCCTTTAATGACTTCCAGCATTTTGTTGGCCCGAGTACCCTTTCAAGTTTTTTCACGTTTTTTATCCCAATTTAATAGCCAATTATACCCTCTATTTATTTCAAGTTGCCCTCCCCCACAAACTCACTGCCCGTCCTCCGGGTCAAGCCACTTCCGAGAGGCCAGCGATCACCTATTTCCTCCGAGGTGGAACTTGCCCACCTACTGCTGGAGACACCCTTTGCGCTTCTCGGCAAGTTCGTACCAGCTCACCCTCCCTCCTCCCCCTGGGGCGGACAGCCAAATGGTCTGGTCGGTCGGGCCGGTCTGGTGCAGTCGGGTTTTGAACCGCGACCGTAATAGGCAGCTCACACTCACAAAGCACCCGTCAATGCGAGTGCGTTAGACTGCTACACTATTCGAGGCCCCCTAGCATGGGGGGGTTTAAGCTTAAAATGTTTGGAGCAACTGTGTCCCCAGAATTTGCTTCTGTCCTGTGTACATGCTTCTGTCCTGATTGTTACTTTCTGCTTCAGGATCAGCTTGCCCATCTCCAGCCCTAACTCATACATTACCATGGTCCCAGTTAACATGGCTGAGTCCCAGTTATGTTTTCAGCGGAAGTTGTGTGCTTTTCCCGAGGACATGCCTTGAGAAAGTAGCTAGGAAATGTATTTAGTCCACCAAAATCACGTTACGTTAAAACACTTTGTATAACGTTTCAAGGCCTACATTTTACAGAAACGTGAGAAATGTAAGAAATCTATGTTTGTTAATAAACAAATGAGCTAATGTTTTCTTTGTAGATATTATTAATGCATTATTAATTAATTAATTGTTTGTTTTTATTTAGTTTTTTTTTTTAGTTAATCTTTATTTTTGTACGATCACGCCCAGCCCCCAGAGGGCCTGTTTCTGCAGTGTTTCATGTAGGACTTTCTTTCTTGTTTCAGTTTGATCCAGGCGGCTACGTGTGGGCTGTGGCCCACTTCTCCTGTGTAGGTAAGACATTTATTCAGGATAAATGTAATATTATTTCATAAAGTGCAGATTGTGCATCATATTTTTATTATAACAGAATACTTTGTTAATAATAGTCAGCACAAGAGCACACTGTCAATAAAGCCCAGTTCTACTGTTACAAAAGCTCAGTGGACTAGGTTGAGACGCATTTAATTGAAGATTAATAGAGGATGAGACATTATTCCATAAAGCATAAAATTAAATTCAAGCTTTTTTACTTCTTGTTCATTGCTTCGTTTCAGGCGGATACAGAGTGTTTCAGAAATCCAGCCATCTAAGGTATTTTTAAGGATATATGTGGCTGTTTTATAAAAAAATGCCAATATACTATGAGTTTGAACATTTACTGAGTCGGGCGGCAAGGGTGCTGCAGATTTTGAGATAATTTGCATATATATTCATGCCTGCATTAGATATACAGACACTCCTCGGTTTACAGAAAATTCAACTTTACTTAAATTTAAATTGACCGTTTTTTTGTGTGCATTAGTTACGAAAAGGGCAGGCAGAGTGTCATTGAAAGTGATGAAAAATACATCATTGATAAAAATGGTCATTTGAGTTCTTTGTTCTTTAAAAAAATATAGTATACAGTATATCCCTGACTTATGGAAAGCCTTCAGGAATGGAACCCTTGCGTAACCCGTGGAGCGCCTGTATAGTAGATGCCATTAGATTGCCCTATTATTTGATCTTTGTTCATGTATCTCATCTGCATGCATTTTATACCCGACAAGGTTTGATTTGAAGAAAAATCTGGCTATTCCAACCAGGTTTTCGTTTTTTGAATGGTCAGAAGCCTGAATAATGTATTTTGACTCATTTTGAGCTTTGGATGGGACAAGAGAGTGCAAACTAGTGAAGAATACCCATTGGGCCTACCCAAAGCCCAGTCTAGATCCTGTAGCTCCCATTAAATGTTTTCATAATTCAGCTGTTACTCACCATAGGAGAAATCGAAATGGGGGTTATGACGTTTGATTCCAAGAAAGATTCAGGGCACTCTTCTTAAACAGAATTGTAAAAAAGTAATTTATTTACACGCCATTCCCACAGAGGAGATAATTTAAAATCATGTTGCACCAGCAGCATGTTACTTTTAATGACTTGACCTACACCTGACATGACAACATGTTTTTCAACAATGATGCCACAGTTCGTTGCCTATTACTTTCACAAATCCAACATAAGAAGCAGGTTGATAACTTTACATTGTTTTACCCAAAGTAGTCAATAAAACGCACATTCTAAATCTCCTTTATATAAAAAAACTGTCAGACTGCACTTGATTGTGTGTGAAAAAACATTAGCTTGCAAACTATCAAGTTAAATAGATACATTTCTAAAATGATTTAGAGAACCATGATTGTGTCTACCTACCATGACATCATCATTATTATAACTGACTAGCTAGGGATTGCTTGTAGCTAATGTTAGCCAGCTATCTGTAAAAAGACTACTACCGCCCAGCCAGTCTCAAACCAACGGAAACTAGCTTATTAGCTAACGTTTTAACTATCCAGTCTAATGTGCCAGTGTATCTTTCTCCATGAAAACAAGTAGAAAGTAGCTAGCTAAAATTATATATAACATTAACTAGCTAGCTAGTCTCACATCATCTAGCAGTATGTAGATACTGGTTAACATTCACAAAAAGTGAGCTAGCTAGCTAACTTTTTAGTTATCTAGCCAGCTAACTAATGACAAACTACTAGCACCCAGCTTCAGCTGTCAGTTCAGTTGACACTAGCTACCCAACCTCCCTCGCACTGATAGTCACATGATGTTACAGTGGTTTTGAGAACAGCAGCACTTTTATTTAGAGAGAGCGTAGTGGATAGTGTGGCTACACCCAATGTACGGAATGTTGAGATAAGGAAGTAAAAAAATTATTGAGATAGAGGAGGCCGTCTTAACTGTTATAACCCCCATTCAACATGACAGCCTCCAATTCCAAGAATTTGATCATAATTCTAGAAATTTGTCCTGCAGAACCTCAAACCTACCCTTACTCCAAGTAAGTCATTGGCTCCAACATGGACCATGAGCTCTGGATCCACCCCTGCTCTGGCTAGGAGCTTGTCCGCGTGTTCCAGGAGGTCTCCGAACAGACTATACTGTCTACACCTCTAATGATTGAGTCCCCCACTACTATTAACTCATTTTCCTGGATGGCATGGCTGCCAGGGTGCCCTGGGGCTCATCAGTCCTCCCACTCACAGAGGATTGGGCCAGATCCTCTTCCTGCAAGGGCTGGAATCGGTTGGACACCATAAACCCTGGAGATGCCCCCCCTGCATGTGTGTGCCCTTTTCTACGCTGGCGCCCTACCGTCACCCAACTCTCTCTTCCTACCTGCTCTAGAGTCTTCCACAAAAAATCTCACGTCAGCGAAATGTAATGCCAAATTTGGTAATCAGTTGGCTTTTTAACAAGCTTGCGTCCCCTAACGGTAACAAAAGTTTACCTTAGGAACAAATCTGCTTACCCTTTTAGTGTCAAACACCAAACCACAATCCCAATAATTTCAATGACCAAAAACAGTAGCAAACAAAACTGCTGTCATAGCAAACAATTCTCTGTACAGCTCCCTCGTCAGGCAAGAGCAATCCCATCAGGAAAGAGCAATCAGCAAGCCTGATTACAACCACATTTTGACTATGGGGTGTAATATGCTGGTTTGTTTTTACAATATTCTATCTTACATATGAGATTGTTGTTACATATGTTATTGTTTTGAGATCTAACTATACTTAACGTTAGCTTGAAATTTATGTATGCATCTATGTTTGGGCCTTTTTTTGGGGCAAGTTAACAATCTGTATTTTCTACCTCCACAGTGTGTTTAGTTTTTTTAACAAGTCAACCATTTTTCTATATTGTCAGGAGGAGAATGAGATGCTAGAATTCAAATGATCCTGTTGTTATGTAGTGGAGCTGGGAATTTGTCTCCAAACTGGGATGGATTCAGACGTTCAAAACAGTATCCTCCCCATTATTTTAGTCCTAAAAAGGACTAAAATAATGAGGAGGAAAGTGCTGTGTAATTTAAACTACACAGACTCGTATGAATCAGTCGGAACTGGTAATGCCTGTGTTTCTGTTCTTTTTGCAGTGATCTTGAACAGCAATACATTAACTACTTATTCAGGTGAGCTGGATGTTTCCATTCATTTCTACTATCATGAGATGAAAGGCCCAATATAAATGCAACCCATTATTATTATTATTATTATTATTATCATTGTTAGATAATGGTTGCACAGCGTTTGCATTCAAAATTGGGACATTTTTAGATGTCTCCTCCTTACATTGCAGCAATGTAGATTCATTATTTTTGGCAAAGGACAAATACTTTTCAAACTAATCCTGCAATTTCATACTAACACATTCCCTAGTTTTTATTCAAAGACGAGTGGAAATTGTTAGCGTTTCATAAGAAATATCTGCATTCTGCATTTTTTTTTTACAGCGTTATACAAGTTCTTATCAAATTAGAACACATCATACTATTAAATGGATCAGTGCACTGACAAAAAGGCGGAGCTTTATGTGCCACGGTTTTG
The DNA here is from genome assembly GCA_029706075.1 of Aldrovandia affinis. Lineage (NCBI taxonomy): Eukaryota > Metazoa > Chordata > Actinopteri > Notacanthiformes > Halosauridae > Aldrovandia > Aldrovandia affinis. Next base: position 420,889 of record JAINUG010000329.1, read on the forward strand.
ATAAAAATTGAGATTTTTTGAAATGAGGCTCCATTCAAAATTAATGGTGAAAAGTTCGCTTGTGTGTTAGTGTCGGGGAAAAAACAGGTTTCGGAGAGAATCTTCAACAAAAAGGGTTCTGGCATAGGCACAGTCTTAAGCACAAACATGCTGGAGTGTCAGGCATAGAACTAAAGAAAATACCAAAGGTGCTATTGGCTTATACATAACAAAGTGGGAGAAGGTGGTGTGACTTGAGGAGCTCAATTCATTCTCCTCGTTATTATTATCACATTTTAGCCAGGGAGGCTTGGGCTGCGGCACCCAGATAGCCTTGGGCAGCAGGTTTGAAACACGTCTTGCATGACCTAATTCTAGGCGTGCTGCCAGTATTGGTATCGCATCCCTGTTATTCGCATGCTATCTAGAAGGTCACAGTTACTCCTGGTTTTGTACCATTTCCACTCAGGTGCCTCAGCTCAACTCCTTCCAACAGCATTTTGCACAGAGAACAAAGACAGTTTGTCTCATATACCTCATAACCCTAATAAACAATATGTAGCAATTGATAATATTTTATTCTGCTTCCACATTAGCAAGGTACACTTTTGTACAACAGTGCTGGAAACTGGAAGTTTTTGCAACACACAAAGCCATTGTTAAGAGCCATTATTTTGAGCCAAAATGGCAGCTTTGGAAATTGAACGTTGTTCTCTTTATTTATAATAGTTTTCTGTGTTTTCGGTTGTTCATATAGAAAGTGTTGTGGGTGACATAAATCGCCAGACAAACTAATTTGTTCATAGTGGTGACGGAGATGAGACAGTAATACCATTCACTTATCTAACAATAGCTAATTTAACTCATTTCTAGCCACTTGGTTAGCTGGTGTGGGAGATTTTTTGAGAAGTTTGAGCCCATGCTCTGTCCCTGTGTTTCTGGTGGGTCAATTTGTGTGGCCTGGTGTCTGCACATGGCCAAATTCCTGCATGGTTTGCTAACCGGGGCCAGCCGCAGCCCACGTTACACATAAACATAACCACTATCAGTATATTGTCGGAGTGTCAGGCAAAACATAAATATTGCCAACGTACGAGGCTTAGAGTGCCACACTGAGGACTTGAAATAGAGCAGGCTGTGCAGATCACACACCTCAATACAATGGACACAGAGATGGGACCAAACGTAAATCTGAATTGGTGTTCCAAGTGTCCATTAGCGCAGCAATAAACTATTCCTGTCCAACGAAGTAATGGTCATGTGTAGGGGAAGAATTTGAACTCCAGGACCTGAAGCCAGACCAGGTGCCACTCTCACAGCCTAACTAAGCAGGGCCCTCACCCCACCAGATGGGACTGCTAAAGACCTGGAGCCTGGGCCACCTGTTATTGAGATTTATGAGCCCAGTTCGAGTTCCGCAGCACGAGGGGTGAGAGGACGTGAGCTAACAATTAAGCAAGCGAATCCCACCATGCCTTAGACTTCTAACTTTGTACTAGAGATCCCGCAAGTTTACTGCCAGCATTCTTAGGCTGCGCGGCGAGCATACTATGTTATAGACCACTGGAATTAGACTATCCGCATAAGTCGTGGGGCAATGATGTAGCCCCGTATCAAATAAAACTATTACTAAGCTACACAATACAGGTAAATACATAGTTCACAGTTGGGTCAGCTGAAGTGTCTGTTATGTCTGTTTAAGTCTGTTTATGTCCGCTCAAGTCTGTTTATGTCTGTTTATCTCTTTTCATTCATCTTTTAGTTAAATGGGGAAGGTATGAATAAAGGAAAATAAAAGTGGTCTCGGCAGGATGGAATGCCATGAGGTCAGGGGGAGGGGTTGAGCCAGGTGGGCGTGGTGGTCAACCTCCAAGGCAGGAAGAGCCGACATGATAAAAAGTTGGTGCACAGGACTAGGGGGCAGCTGTTTTGTGCAAACCAGCCAGGTTGTTGTATCTAATCTTGTGTTGCATACAATAAACCTTATTTACCTCAGACTCTGAAGATTGTGCCGTTTTTGAAGAAGTCTTAAATGTGGTATGGGATCGCTCAGTCAAACTGGCCCTGTCTGAGATCCGATTCTGCGACACTGGCTATATTGTTCATATGTGTGTACACAATAATACACATTAGCATGTTAGTCTGACTTGGTAATGTTAGGTAGCTAGCTACAGTAGTCTCAGCTGATTTTACATCTGAAGTTGGGTGCTAGTGGTTTGTCTCTTCATTAGATTGGTAACATTAGTTAGCAGTATCTAAAAATAGCTAGTTAGTTAACTAGGTGGTGTCATGTGTGGTCATGTTCACTAGACTAGACACAATCATGATTTTCTTAATCACTTTGGAAATGTTTTTACCAACAAAATAGCTTTGTATGTGCAATAACGGGCTTCTCTAGACCCAGAATTGATGTTACTAACTTATAGCTAGCTATCACAGCTATGTCCACCTTTTCAAGATCCAAGTGATTGTTTGTTGCAAGTCACCTTTGTTGTAGAGATCAACAGAGTGCCAGGAAATACCCATAGGCGATCTCCTTCACAGAAAGCAAAGGTGTACAAGGTGTACAAGGTGTAATTTATGCACTAAAAATTAAATGGGCACAGCTATACAGGACAGTTCTATTTCAAGTCATTTCTTTGAAATGCAGGGGAAAACATTTGCCAGTGGCATTCAAAGCATGGCAGATGAGTTTTGTTATATTATGTATACACTACCGTTCAAAAGTTTTAAACACCTCCATTTTCCCATTTTTTTATAGAAATTTACACAGTTTAATGTTTCAATGTACTCTGAAATTAAAGCATAGAACACTTAAACAATTGGAGATAAAACATAAATCATGGAATCATTCATCTGAATTTTTGACTCATCAAAGTAGCCACCTTTTGCAGACATAACAGCTGAACACACTCGTGGCATTCTTTCTAAAATTGAAATCAAATATTGTTCGGAAAGTTCTTCCCAACACTGTTGCAGTTCCCACAAATGTGTCACACTTGTAGGTTGCTTTGCTTTCACTTCGTCCTCCGTGTTTGACAGTTGGTGTCACACACTGAGGAACCACTCGACGGTGTACAAAAACCCTGCGTGATGAAATGAAGATTTAAAATGTTGATTAATCTGTCCATAAGACCTTCTTCCAGTCTTCAGTAGTCCACTGGCGGTGCTTCATAGCCCAGGCAAGCCTCTTTTTCTTATTTTGCCACGCAAAGCTGTTGACTCTCAGAAACTTGTCTTCTGATTTTGTTGTGGCTTTGGGTCTGCCAGACCTCTTCCGGTCACCAGACCTCCAGTTTCCAAGTGCCTTTTGATGGTGTAGGAGACTGTACCCACTGACACCTTGGCCTTCTTTGCAATTTCTCTAAAGGAAATACCTACACTTTTAAGGGTTATAATGGTCTGTCTGTCTTCCTTTGTTAATTGCCATTATGATAGCAACATACTACTTCCTGCAGTGCAATATTGTCCAAATAATGCTTCAGAGGGGGTAGTAATACAGTCTGTTCCAACACTGTTTTTATATAGACAGAGGGTTTGTAAGTAATCAACAAAAGTTGGGACACCTGTCGGAATTGTTTGCATCAATTTTCAAGGCTTGATTTACTTCCATTGCTGCAGAACAACTGTAAGTTGTTAACCCATTACTTGTTCCCTGAAAAGGGCCTTTTTTTACAACTGTAAAATGTACACTATTTTTCAGTTTTTGGTAACCTAAACTTTTTTTTTAAACCTCTGGCAGTTTACCTTTGTACCATTTCAGGTTATTCACTGGACTTGAACTGCTTAAATTTTTGAAAAAAATGTGGGTGTTCTAAAACTTTTGACTGGTAGTGAATATTTGAGCCATTAAAAGTGTAGATGTTTTTCCCTTTCCTGAAAATTGGTGTGATTTGTGCGGTGGTCTCATAGATACTACAGTCGTCAGAACTGTGATTTCCACGCAGGAATCCCGTGAGAATGGCCCATGCATTCACCGAGAGCAGGCAGGATTTCTTGCTCTGTTTAAGCAGTGCTTGTGTACCACATTAATAAATTAAGTATAATACACTATATTTAGTGGTTATACACAGAATTATGGGTAATATCTGTATCCAAGTATTATTAGATTACTTTTTAAGTCAGAGATGAGGCAAAAAAGATGGAAAATTCACACAAGCACCTTAACCATTATCTTACCTCCTGAGAAGTCTTCAGTTCTGTGTTCCTCTAATAATCTATTTGATTGTTGATTCAAAGAGAAAGTTTGATTGAATCCTCAGCAGCCTGCCCAGTGGTGAGTACATTATTTGTATAGACCAACATAGTTGCGGTACCGTAGCAGGTATGAAAGCATTGTGTGTTGGAAGACTTAATACATATCAGTACATAGTACTTATTCAGTACATACGTAGGTCAAGATAATGGTGGAGGTGCTCATTAGAATTTTCCGTCTTTTTTGGGTTTTGCCAACAATTTTCATTAAAACATTTAAGGTTTGTGGAGGGCGTCGGTCTCGGCAACGTGGGAGTGGCAGGGTTGCCTTTGTTTTCTCATGCTGTGGAGGTCTTTGGAGATATGAGACATTCCAGGGGCAGGTTTGGCACTTTTGAAGGGTGTGAGAGTGTGAACTGTTGCCCGGAAGGTTGCTCCAAAGGCCATAATTGATTGAATTATTATTTAATTTGTGTTCATTGGTGTTGATTGGTAAGTGATTATTCACTTACCTGGTTGTGTGTGAGAATGTGAGTGGATGTGAATTGTCAATTGTTTAGTGATTGTGATTGGATGTGTGAGTGACAGACAGGTGATTGCCTCACGAGTCCCACCTGAGCCAGGCTGAAAGCCTGTTTAAGACCAGGTGGGGCGAGTGGGGGATCAGTTAGTCTTGTCATGTCATTCATGTGTGTGCGTGTCTTTAGAGTTAGTCTTGTCATTCATGTGGGTATGTAGAGTAAAGTTGTTAGTCTTGTCATTTATGTGTGCGAATTGAGTTGTTGGTCTTGGTGTTCACGTGTGTGTGAATGTGCGTGTGCACGCATAGCATATCGTATCGTGTAGTGTGGAGTGTACGTTTAATGTGAGTGACGTACTGTGTGTGGTGTCTTCCCCGCAAGGGGGTTTCCATGTCGGAGGACGTGGAGTCTGTTGAGTTCGTTGAGTTCTGTGTGCGTTTGTCTAGAGTGACTGAGTAGAGTGCTTGCTGTGTGTCTGGGAAATAAATAGTGTCCGCCTCTCGCCCTCGGTGTGATTGGAAGATAACTCGCACTTGGGCAGTGGAGAGTGTCTCTGGACAAAAGCCAGAGAACTCTCACTGAAAGAGTGTAGAGTATCTCAGGGCTGTCTGCCAGAGAACTCACTGTGAGGAGTGGCAAGGGGGTCTGTGTGTTTGGGTCAAAACAGAACTCGGACTGAAAAGTTTGAATGTCTCTGTGTGCATGGGTTTGGGAAGCACTTGAAAAGTCACTGGATATGTGTGTGCCTGGGGAGGTTCTAATGGAACTCCGGACTGAAGAGGCGCGGTGTGCTGTTGATGTGTGTTGAGTGTGTGTCGGGACAGTGCGTAGAGTTCTACTCTGTCCTGTTAAGTGTTGATGCGTGTTAAAATTGGATGCATGGAAGTGGTGTGGAAAGCCGCTGTCTGGTTGTTGTGTGTTCCCCGAAAGGGGATTCCCCCCTCAGAGGAGGCGGACTTTCATTTATTGTTGGTTATTTTAGTTTGTTATTTTAGTTCATTGTTTTTGCCCAAAAGCTTCACGGCAAGTAGGGTGAAGATTTTGTGTTTGTGTTTGTCTTACTTAACCTGCTCTCCCACTGTTTCACTCTCCTGCATCTGGGGAGAGTGTGAAAAATAAAGATCCAGTCCATAGACCGGCAAACCCCACTCCCCTGCCAGTTCTTACCCTCGGCTGCTCTGCTCCAATCCAGGGATTGTCATGTGGCATGTGACAGGGTTTAATAACTATTACAAAAGCAATAATAGTAAGTTGTTGGTGTTTCAATGGGCGTCAGTGCACCAATCATTCTAATTTATTAGGAATTCCGCTTACAGGTTTACCACCAACACATCACTCCTGCTCGTCCTCTTCTGCTGAGGGAATTGTTACAGAAGTACAGTAACATGAAACTAATAATAAGACAAGCTCACAGCTATGAGAAGATGCCATAGTAACATGGAAATTGATGGGAGTATGCAACATAACAGATTTCATATTTGTTTTAATTTTTAATATCAACGGCTGACTATTGTTATATTGAATCAGTGACTTAGTTATGTCTTGCAAATGGAGTTTAGTGTGTGTGTGTGTTTGTGTTTGTGTTTGTGTTTGTGTGTGCGTGTGCGTGTGTGTGCGCGCGCGTGCATGCGTATGTGTGTGTTTTGTGTGTATAATTTGGGTTTGTCCTCCTCAGTGTTCTGCTCTTGGCTTTTGCTGCTCACCCTACAGGTATAGTCTGTGATCCGCACTCACTTTTACTACATCACTATTTTACAAGTTGACCTGTAAGTTGACGTGTGAAAGAGATGCAGCATTGTGTGTGTGTGTGTGTGTGTGTGTGTGTGTGTGTGCGTTGTGCGTTGTGCGTTGTGCATGTGTGCATCAGTGGCTGACCTCGTCCCTTCTCTCTGGTCTCCTAGGTGACCTGTTTGGTGCCTTGGAGTTCCCCTTTCTCCTATCCTTTAAGTTCCACAGTGGATGCTGTGCAAGGTGAGATAATAATAATAATAATAATATACGCCATTTAGCAGACGCTTTTATCCAAAGCGACTTACAGTAGTGAATGCATACATTTTTCAGTATATGTGGCCCCAGTGGGGATCTGTGTACACTACCGATCAAAAGTTTTAGAACACCCCCATTTTCCAGTTTTTACTGAGATTTAAACAGTTAAAGTCCAGTGAATATCCTGAAATGGTACAAAGGTAAGCGGTAAACTGTCAGAGGTTAAACATTTGTTTTAAAATAAAAAAAGTTTAGGTTACCAAAAACTGAAAAATAATGTACATTTTTTGTCAATGAATAGTTTCCCACACCATCAAAAGGCACTTGGAAACTGGAGGAAACTCTGACAGTTAGAGGTCTGGCAGACCCAAAGCCACAACAAAATCAGAAGACAAGTTTCTGAGAGTCTACAGCTTGCGTGATAGGCGGCTCACAGGACAACAGCTTCAAGCACAGCTTAACACTGGTCGAAGTAAGGAAGTCTGTTTCGACTGTGAAGAGAAGACTTCAAGCTGCAGGTTTGACAGGTCGAGTGACAGTAAGAAAGCTATTGCTAAGATGACAAAATAAGAAAAAGAGCCTTGACTTGCCTGGGCCATGAAGCACCGCCAGTGGACTACTGAAGACTGGAAGAAGGTCTTATGGATCGCTGAATCAAAATTTGAAATTTTGAAAGGTTTTTGTAGGCCATCGAGTAGGCGAAAGGATGGTTCCCCTGTGTGTGACACCAACTGTCAAACATGGAGGAGGAAGCGTGATGGTCTGGGGCTCTTTTGCTGGATCCAGAGTCAGTGACTTCCACAGAGTTACTGGTTCCCTGACAAGGGCCTTTTTTAATAACTCAGAAATTGACATTATTTTTCAGTTCTTGGCCAACTTTTTTTTTTAACCTCTGGCAGTTTACCGCTTATCTTTGTACCATTTCAGGTTATTCACTGGACTGGAACTGCTTAAATTTCAGTAAAAACTGGAAAATGGGGGTGTTCTAAAACTTTTGACCGGTAGTGTACATTTTTGGAGGGTCGAGAGTGGTTATATGAATGGCCTGGCAGTATTTGTTTTTGCATGCCCGTGTTAAAATGCCTATCAATGCCTCTTGGGTTTAAAGACAAGACAATGCAATGACCAAGTATTAAACTCACCCACATCATATTCCGAAGCTAATGAAATCTAAATTTCATCCAATTTTATAATGGCAGCGTTGTAAATCCTGTTAAATTCTCAGGATGTGGTATGACGTGCTGCCAGGCTAAGCCTAGAGTTTACTGCAGTGGCCCAGCAGGACCTCATTTCTGGATTAAGCCCTGGGAAAGGCAAAGGGAACACAACAGGAACTAACAGGCTGAGTTAAAGCACTAGGTTAAGTCTATAGTGGAAATTGGGCTATGTGTGAAGTGAACTGGAGGACTTGCTTGTCATCTGTAATTGAGGGTGTTCTCCTTGTGATTGTGGTGTTGTTCTTCCACAGTGCACTGCTTGGCTTCCTCCTGCTGCTGGCCACGGTCAAACTGAAGTGTGGCCTCCCTGTGGAGCACTGCGGAGCCTGTGTCTTTCTTGCCAAGGTTGGTTTATATAGGTTTATATGGGTTTATATTGGTTTATACTGGTTAACACGGGTTTATACCATGGCTTGGATGAATACTCTATTATAATCATAATTTGTTTCAGATTTTCTCCCAGATTTTCTCCCAATTTGGTAGCCAATTTCACCCACTATTTTCAAGTCAATCCCCCCTCGTAATGTGCCTCTGACCGGCACCCGCCATGGTGCAGACTGCAACCCGGTACTACAGGCCAGCGTCGGACGTTGAAACCACTGGACCATGCGGGAGGCCCTGAATACTCTATTCTGACGGATGGACAGCCATGCGTATCAATAGGCTCCGTTTTTATTCACACCCTTGATAAAGATGAACAAAAGAGATTGTATAAAATAAACTATATAAGTAATCAGGTATAGTTTACGCTAATACATTTCAGAAAATTCCAAACCTACATTACTGTACAATTGTTAAGAAAAACATGTTTTGTTTTATTAATAATATTTATTTTCCAGATCACAATTATTCATACCCCTAACTACTCTTTTATATTTAAAACAAAAACAAATCTTCATAAATGCCCAACTTATTTGAAGTTCATTGGAAGGTTGTGGGACTATACAGTGGCCTGGAATGGTATCCTGTTTCCCTAGGGCAGGGGTCGGCAACCTTTAACACTCAAAGAGCCATTTGGACCCGGTTTCCACGGAAAAGAAAACACTGGGAGCCGCCAGTGGCGTAGCGAGCCACGTAAACGGCGCCCCATTTTCTGTCGACGTGGGGGGGGGGGGGTGGTACACGCGAAAAAAGCTGAGACCAGTTCATGTATTTCGCGGACCGGGAGGATGAAAGAGCCGCATGCGGCTCCGGAGCCGCAGGTTGCCGACCCCTGCCCTAGGGTATAAAAAGGAGGGAACACACGTTTGAAATACTGTGGTCAGCCATCATCATGGTGAAAGGCAAAGAACTCCCTGAAAGCATCAGACAAAAGGTTATTGACCTCTACAGATCAGGAGATGGCTACAAAAAAACTAAAAAGTTAAAAGATACCGCTTTCCACTGTTGTCAATTATTAGGAAGTTTAAGGCCACTGGAACAGTGGCTAACCTGCCAGGTAGAGGACGCAAGTCTAGCTTGCCCCCATGTGTAGTGAGACAGATGGTTCGAGAAGCAAAAAGAAGTCCAAGGGGCACAGTTCAAGATCTCCAAAACAACCTGGCACCTTGGCGTTACAAGGTGTCTAAAGCTGCAATTCGATGACCCATACATGACAATGGCCTTATGGCAGATTTGCAAGAAGGAAGCCTCTTTTGAAGACAATTCACCGACAAAGACATCTTGAATTCATCAAACTACATCTGAACTACAATTGGAACCGTGTCTTGTGGCCGAATCGAGCTTTTTGGACATGCACATCAGCGTTATGTTTGGCATCCAAAGAATGCAGGTAATGTTGAAAAGCACCTCATGCCTACGGTGAGACATGGTGGTGGATCTTTAATGCTTTGGGGTTGTTTTGCATCCCCAGGCCCTGGGGCCCTTATTAAAATAAATGGAACGCACCATATTTTGGCTGCTCCGATACGGTGTGCACTGCCTGTAAGGGACGCGGTTCGAAACCCGCGTCTCTAGTAGACCGGCCCTGGTCATCAGCCCCGATCGGGGGTGGCATTTGGCTGTCCGCCACAGGGGGAAGGGGGAGGGGGAGCGTAAGGAGTCTCCAGAACGTGGGTGGGCGAATTCTGTCTCGAAGGAAGCGGAGTTCACTGCCCTCTGAGAATTAGCTTGCCTCGTAGAGACGAGCAGTGGACTTGTGTGGGGAGGGTAAATCGAAATAGATAGAGTGTAATTGGCTACCAAATTGAGGAAAAAAACGCAAAAAAATCTGAAACAATTTTATTTTTATTTTTATTATACAAAAACGAAAAAACTATGGAACCATGAACTCCAACATGTACCAAGACATTTTGTCCAAAAAACTGGAATCTACACCTTGGCCGCAGATGGGACCTTCCAACAAGACAACAATCCCAATTATACATCCAAAGAAACTAGGAAATGGTTGACAGAGCACAAGATCAATGTCCTGACGTGGTCCTCTCAGTCTCCAAACCTGAATCCAATTGAACATTTGTGGTTTGAACTCAAAAAAGTAGTCCACAAATGTAAACCCAAGAATCTGAAGGAACTAGAACAATTCTGCATGGAGGAATGGTTGAGGATCCCCCAAGCAGTTCCATAACCTCGTACGACACTGCAGAAGGTGACTACTTGCTGTTATAATGGCCAAGGGACGAATCACAAAGTACTGATAACAGGGGTGTGAATATTTGTGATTCTTGATTTTTCTGGGGGAAAAATTATAATTTGTGAACCGTTCGATTGTGGTTTGTGCCAATGCATTATTATTAAAGAATATACTTTTCTGCATTTTGTGAGCATAAAATAAAGCTCATTGCATATATAGTTTATTTTATACATTATCTTTTGTTCTTCTTTATCAAGGGTGTGAATCAAAATGAAGTATATTGTAACAGAGGCAACCCCATTGAATAGGAAAGCACAAATGGTAGCAGAAGATTGTGGCGATGCGTTTTTTGGGGCATGTTCATAGGGTCTTCTTACCACCACTGCTTCTAGGCTTTCTTTCATACCCTGATTTCCTGGTTGAATGGACTGTGCACGCCCAAAGATACTGTTATCACCATGAAAGTGCCTGCACCACTATTGAAAGCACAAGATCACTGCAGACCGCAGCTGTCCAAATTACGTATTTTCCCCCACTATGAATCAACCGTAAGGACAGGGAAAATGTTTAAATGTTAGTTTCCCTAAAGACCCAAAAATAAGGAAATTGAAGAAATTGTGGGAGACGTAATGTGTGACTGTGAAATTATTTTAGCAAAAACATTTGTTGCATTGTTATATGTCATTTATTGTATGAATTATGAAAATGTTCGATAACTACTAGCTAACATGTTACTGTGCAGCAACTAGCTAGCTAATGTTTATTCGCTACTAATGTCAGCTCGGTTAATTGAGTGAGTCAATAAAGTGAACATGTTAACCCACTTATGTGGAAATGAAATAAATTTGACAGTACTAACATCACCTGCATCGTAAGCCAGTTCAGCATGCTTTATTAATTTAGGCTCATCCTTAAAAAGTGATGAGGTGTCGTATAAACCAAAATTGCCACATTGTGTGTCTGGTCATGTAGATCTTTCTCTCTCTCATTGTCTCTATATAAAGGGGAGACACTCAAATATTTCTGACTGTTAGGGGGCCACAAATAGTGTAGTGGTGAGCGAGTGTGAGCTGCTTGTTGCGGTCACGGTTCGAAACCCTACTGCGTCAGATCGGCCCTGGCTGGGAGCCCCGATCGGGGACAGCTGTCTGCCAAGGGGGAAGGGGGAGGGTGCACTGGCATGAGCTTGTCGAGAAGCACGAAGGGTGTCTCCAGAAAGTAGGTGGGTGAGTTCCATCTTGGAGGAGGCAGATCATCGCCGGCCTCGGAGAGTAGCTTGTTCCGGAGAGATGAGCGGCAGGTTTGTGGGGGAGGGTTAATAAAAATAAATAGAGGGTATTATTGGCTACTAAATTGGTAGAAAACGGGAAAAGAAAATCAGACACAAAATAAAAATATATATATATTTCTGACTTTCCTTTTCTATAGGGGTTGCCAAATGCACTTTAACCTGTCTATGTAGAATCAGAACTTACATCAAACTTACTTGCTTTGTATGCTGCTCTGACCTGTTTTGATGTTGTTGCTTTGTTCTGCTTGTGTCTAGGTCCTGACGGTGTGCTTGTCCCCATTTATGTTTGACATTGTAGTCAACGTACCAACAGTCTGGTGGTAAGTATCAATCTCTTTGGGTTTGAGATTTTCTACAGCATATTTTCAATGATGTTTAAAATATATATTAGAATTATATTGGAGGGTAATATGTTGTATATTAGTATATTTACAGGTTATTAGACACACTGTTACAGTACAGGACTTGGTAGTGAAGGGCACATATCTACAGGGGCTGGTAGTGAATGACACACGTGAACTACAGCACAGAACCTCATTCCTGTGAATCATCAGGTGCCTATTCCATAGTCTGATTGCTGCGCTGCTCTGATTCAGTGACTTGCAAGCCGTGAATTTCCACCTGCTTACTGCTAGGGGCATTACAATTACTGTGTAATGTATCAAAAGCAATATCCCCTGGGGTTCAATTTCAAGCTTAAACCTGTGACACTTGCACTATTGTCAGAGCCATGCTAAAAAAACGTGAGCATGCCATTGGAGTAGATTTGGTTGTGAATATAATTATGGGGATTCATTATAATAATAATTCATGCAATAGTAATTAAGTAGACAAGCAAAAGTAAACAAGCTAAGTACTGAATAACCAGTAACACTGTGAATGGGTTTCAGGCTGAAAAAAATGTGTAATGGGTCCAAGCACTCACAAACAATGAAGCCAATGCATTTACTGCCAGTCTATAGTGCCCAATATTGCAAATCTGTCCCAAACTTGTTGATGTTGTAAGGCATCCTATGGAGGTAGGTTTCATGAGCTTAGATGTACATATGAAATTAAATTCATGATCATAGGTCAATGTGTTAGGGAACTGTTTATAATTCAGAACAATACTACATGTGGATTGGCTCATTGTGGCCAGTTCAAGATGGCTTCAGCCTGAAGCACACACACGTACAGTATGTTCCTAATGAGGGGATAGGTCACTACAAGGTTGAATTCTCTTTTTTCCTTTTCATTAATTTTTAAATATTTCATATTATTTTTAGCTCTGTAGTGCCACCATGTGTTTGACTGGGCCAACGCTTTAGCGCTGGAGTTTTTCCAAATATATATGTTTTTAATTTCCATTACATTACAGAGGGTAACATAATTACAGAATGGAGGGTTCTAGTCCACAGTGTATATAGCACAAATAACAAAGTTTAACAGAGGAAATGCTAGGATTCCCCTTACCCCCTCCCCGCCCCCATCTCCATCCCAAGAAAGAAAAAACATTCAAATTAAAATATTAAAATGTAAACTGCTAAAAGTAAATGCAGAAGCAGGAAAAAAAATCTGCGTGTAAATCCACACATGTACACATACTGTATGTACAAATATAATACACTACTGGTTAAAAGTTTTAGAACACCCCCAATTTTAAGCAGTTCAAGTCCAGTGAATAACCTGAAATGGTACAAAGGTAAGTGGTAAACTGCCAGAGGTTTAAAAAGTTTAGGTTACCAAAAACTGAAAAATAATGTAAATTTACGTTATTAAAAAAGGCCCTTTTCAGGGAACAAGTAATGGGTTAACAAATTACAGCTGTTCTGCAGCAATGGAAGTAAATTAAGCTTTGAAAGTTGATGCAAACAATTCCTACAGGTGTCTCAACTTTTGTTGATTACTTACAAACCCTCTGTCTGTATAAAAGCAGTGTTGGAACAGACTGTTATCACACCCTCTGAAGCACTATTTGGACAATATTGCACTGCAGGAAGTAGTATATTGCTATCATAATGGCAAGAAAAAGGCAATTAACAAAGGAAGACAGACAGACATTTATCACCCTTAAAAGTGTAGGTCTTTCCTTTAGAGAAACTGCAAAGAAGGCCAAGGTGTCAGTGAGTAGTTTCCTACACCATCAAAAGGCACTTGGAAACTCTGACAGGAAGAGGTCTGGCAGACCCAAAGCCACAACAAACTCAGAAGACAAGTTTCTGAGAGTCAACAGCTTGCCTGATAGTCCTTGCTCACAGGACAACAGCTTCAAACACAGCTTAACACTGGTCGAAGTAAGGAAGTCTCAGTTTGAACTGTGAAGAGAAGACTTCGAGCTGCAGGTTTGACAGGTTGAGTGGCAGTAAGAAAGCCATTGCTATGATGACAAAATAAGAAAAAGAGGCTTGTCTGGGCCATGAAGCACCGCCAGTGGACTACTGAAGACTGGAAAAAGGTCTTATGGACCGATGAATCCAAATTTAAAATCTTCAGTTCATCACGCAGGATTTTTGTACGCCGTCGAGTAGGCGAAAGGATGGTTCCTCAGTGTGTGACACCAACTATCAAACATGGAGGAGGAAGCATGATGGTCTAGGGCTCTTTTGCTGGATCCAGAGTCGGCGACTTGTGGAGTGACTGGCACCCTGAACCAAAAGGGTTACCACAGCATTTTGCAGCACCATGCAATACCCTCTGGTCTACACCTAGTTGGTCAGGGGTTCATCCTACAGCAAGATAATGACCCAAAACATACCTCCAGGCTATGTCAGAACTACCTTCGAAGAAAAGAACATGACGGTAGGCTTCAAATCATTGAATGGCCAGCAGTCTTCAGACTTAAACCCCATCGAGCTGGTTTGGGTTGAACTGGATAGAAGGGTGAAAGTAAAGCAACCTACAAGTGCAACACATTTGTGGGAACTTCTGCAACAGTGTTGGGAAGAACTTTCCAAACAATATTTGATTTCCATTTTAGAAAGAATGCCACAAGTGTGTTCGGCTAGGTGGCTACGTCAGCACTCTGCAAAATACCGCCTGCTTTCAGGTTCTTAAAATTGTCACGCAAAGAGGCAATAGGATTGCCTTAATAGCTCAGTCTGTTCTTCCGTGCAGTGTAAGGTAAGGGGGAAAGTAATCGTGAGCCTGGCTACCCACCTATAGCCCAGTAGCCAGCTCCATTTCCTCGTACAGTCCGAGGTCACCGACAGAGAGGTCTGTAGTGATCCAAGACTTTATGTAAAGTCTTGTACATCAGGGTGTATATCAAGAAGTACCCCCTAATGGGCAAACTCACAATGATCAGGCACCCTTGTGTAACCATCACTCACAGGGGGGTGAGGGGCCACACCAAGGCCTGTTGAACCCACCACACCGGGAGCAGCCATGCTAACATGACAGTACCTGGTAAAGGTGCCGGAAGGTGATTAATGTGCATATACATTTTCTAATTCTGGTTTGGAATACACTTCTTGTATATGTATCCCTGCTTACTCCTCATTTTAAGAAAATGAACATTTTCCTTCCCAGTGTTACAGGTATGGTATGCAACTGCCTACAACAATGTCTGTCGCTGTATTACTGCACTGATCTCTTGTGAGTACTATAATTGTTCCTACCATGTATTAATGCACATCTTGTCTAGTCTGGATAAGAGCATCTGCTAAATGCTTAAAATGTAAAATGGAATATACCGCTGAACTCCCAAGAATCTTAAGATCAACCTACACTTCTTCTTCGTGTCCGGCCATCTTCTATATCTCGTCCTTCCAGTGATTGGCACAGGCGAGCGCGGCAGCAGTTGGTTCGGCCAGGTCATCTCCGGTACATTGTGGGGCCTGGGTACAGTTCATGAGGTGTTCCATTGTTTGGGGTTCCCCACACGCACATGCATCGGAGGTTGTTATATTCCATTTCTTCATGGATGCCTTGCACCGTCCTTCACCAACCCGTAGTCGGTTAAGAGTCTTCCAGACAGCCCAAGGTTGGTCGTGACCAGTGGCGAGGCATTCGTCTGGGGTGATGCCTCTCTCCTTCCACTGGGCTGCCTGGCTGCCGAGGCTGTTCCATTGCTTTTGCCATTCTGTAGTCCTGGCATCAGTTGGAGTGGTCTCCAGAGCTTCACTAGTGTCCAGAAAACTGCTCCTGGAGCCGAGTCGTTTCCGGACAGCAGAGTGTTCATGGAGTAGATGCCGGTTGTCGATGGCCTGCTTTGTGCGTTCAGCTTTCGTGATAACTGTTCTGCGGATGTCAGGGGGGGCGATGCCAGAGAGGGCATAAAGGCATTGTACAGGGGTTGTTTTGATGCACCCGGTCACTATCCTACAGGTCTCATTGAGGATAGGATCTAGTTTGCATGCATGGCATGATCTGCTCCATGCTGGGCAGGCATATTCAGCTGTGGAAAAGCAAAGGGCTAATGCCGATGTGCGCAGTGTACTTGGGTGGGCCCCCCACTTTGAGTTTGTTAGTTGTCGTAGGAGGCTGTTCCTGGTGGAAACCTTGGCTCTCGTCTTCTGGATGTGTGCCTTGTAGCTCAGGGTACGGTCTAAAGTTACTCCCAGATAGACTGGGTGCTGGTGGTTTTCAAGCTTTATCCCGGCCCAGGTTACATCAAGCTCCCGTTTAGCCTCTCTGTTCTTAAGATGGAAGCTGCAGATTTGAGTTTTCCCAGGGTTTGGGCGCAGGTGGTTTTCCAGATAGTACGCTGACATACCTGTGAGGCCTTGTTCCAGGGTTGACTCAACTTCTGGGAAGGTGTGCTGCTGCGTTGTCATGGCTAGGTCATCCGCGTAGATAAACCTGCTGCATCCTTCCAGGAGGGGCTGGTCGTTGGTGTAGACGTTGAAGAGGAGAGGGGCCAAGACACTGCCCTGCGGCAGACCATTGGTCTGATGGAACCATCTGCTTTTCCTGTTGTTGAGGGTGACGTAGAACATCCGGTTGCTCAGAAGACATCTTATGATGTTACAGAGTTTCGCATCCACTGTCATGTCGTAGAGCTTTTTCCATCAGCAGCCTGTGCTGGACGGTGTCATAAGCTGCTGACAGATCTACAAAGGCAGTGCCCGTTATCAGCTTCTTCTGGTATCCGTCTTCGATGTGCTGGGTGAGGTTCAGCAGTTGGCCTGTGCATGACTTCCCGGATCTGAATCCGGCTTGATCTTTGATAAGCTCAGCGTCTATCTGAGGGGATAATCGGCTGAGGAGCAGTCTCTCGAACAGCTTGTAGGTGGTACATAGCAGGGAGATGGGCCGGTAGCTTTTGGAGAGATTGGGGTCTTTTCCAGGCTTTCCTCCAGATAGAAGGAATTCGCTGGGTCAGGAGGCATGTGTTATACATGTTTAGAAACCATTGTTTGGCAACTGGGCCTAGGTGAGTAATCATTTCCGTCAGTATGTCATCGGGGCCTGCAGCTTTTCCCAGCTTCATGGTGTTAAGTCCTGCTTCAAACTCCTCCGATGTGAAGGGCTTGGTTAGTATGGACATGTTCTGCTGATTGCCGGGATGACTGTGGAATGATGTTCTCCTTTGGCCCTGCGCGTCTCTGCTCGTCTCCCGTTGGCCACCAGTTGGCTCCCGACCTGGTTTGGTGTTATGTCGGATACAGAGGGTGGTGTGATCTTATCACCATTTAGTTTCCGAATGGTAGACCAGGCTTTCTTGCTGTTCTGAGTCATGTTGATGTTCTCTATAAGGTCTTGCCAGGCTTTCCGCCTCTCCCTGCCCAGGGATTCTGTGAGTGCATCACCAAGCTCGCTGGTGGTGTCCGAAAAGGGGTCGTTTCCGAACTCTGTCTCGTAGGACTCCAGCAGCTGCAGTGATTCCTCAGTGAGGCCAGCGATGTACTCCTTTCGACATCCGCAAGGGATGCAGGCGCAAGCAGTCTTCTTTACAGCCTGTACGAACATGGTGTAATTGTCCGGTGTAGGTTCCACGTCCAGGAGTGCTCTTTCCATCCCTTCACTGTACTCAGTCCATTTGGCCTTCTTGAGGTTGAAGCGGCGGCGAAAGGGAACTTCAGTCTTTGTGATGGCAGGCTTGATAGTGATTGAGATTGGTCGATGTTGTGACTTGGGGAGCGGGTTCAGCACCGCTTTCTCACTAAGATGCGCTAGTCTCTTGCTGATGAAGCACAGGTCAGGGTTGTAGCCCTTCCTCCAGCGGCAGCTGTTGAAGGACTTGGGGAGTTTCGCGTCGTGGATCAACTCCAGCTCCATGTTTGTGTTTTCCATCCAGCTTTCGACTAGCTCGCCATCACGGTTGGTGTTATCATAGCCCCACCTCGTGTGGTGGGAATTGAAGTCCCCAATCACTACGGCGTACTTCTTCCTGCATTTAGTTGGTATATCAGGCCATACGAATGGGCTGGCAGGTGGTTTGTACAGCGAAGTGATGGAAATCTCTGGCAGGCAGACAGTAACAGTCTCTATGTTGGTATCTGAGCTGTTAGTGTAGATGTCCCTGACATCCAGCAGGGGGATTCACAAACACGGCTGATCCGTACTTGGGATGGCGTATCTCCGCTACCAGTTTCATGCCTGGTAGCGTTGGTCGGTTGCTCTTCAGACCCAAGTGGGTCTCCTGCATGCAGATGATGTCGTTTCCGCTGCAGTAGCTAGCTATCACCTCGGCCTTGGTTTTGGTGTAGCCCTCGACGTTAATCGAGGTCACTACCAACGCCGACATTGGAGGACTTGACTGTCGTTGACGGTCGGTGGTTGCAGAATTGGTTGCTTCAGTCAGTCACTGTGATATGCAGTTTCTGTCTTCAGCGTTCCAGGATGGGCCACGAGGAGGCTTCTGCATTCCATCCCGCAACCTACACTGCAAGAAGAAGTCCCTGAGGCATTTACTGTATGTAGGAGACATTTAATTGTCCATATTATTGAGAATATAGGGGGTTATATGCAATTTGTATAATATCTTATACTGAGTTTCCCTTAATATGTTACATGTGAAGGTGGGTCAATATATTCAGTATCAAAATCGATTTAATCTATCTAATTAACATATGACAGGAAGCTGTCGGAACAGTGAAGTTTGAATAAAAATGGTATATTCTGGGGCTGGCGGATAGCATAGCGGTCTAACGCATCCGTATTTGGCTGGTCCTGTAGGAGTGTGACCTGCCTATCAGGCAGGTTCATTACCCGTCTCTGTCAGACCGGCCCTGGCCGTTAGCCCCAATCGGGGGTGGCATTTGGAAGGGGGGTCTGAGGGAGGGGGGAGGGTGGTCGGCACAAACCCGCTGTGAAGCACGTAAGGGTGTCTCCAGAAAGAGGATTGGTGAGTTCTGTCTTGAAGGAGGCGGATCATCGCCAGCCTTGGAGAGTAGCTTGCCCCGTAGAGATGGGTGGTGAGTTCGTGGGGGAGGGTTAATGTAAATAAATAGAGGGTATAATTGGCTTTCAAGTTGGGGAGAAAAACGGGGGGAAATCTGAAACTAGATTTACAAGAACATTTCCCTAAATGTAAAATGCCCTTGTTTAAAGTTCGACTTTGAATACTCAATACAAGTGGTATTACATTTTACATTTTTACATTTTTACATTTTTACATTTTAAGCATTTAGCAGACGCTCTTATCCAGAGCGACTTACAAGATGTGCATTAATACAAGGTAAGAACAATCATAGTTGGCGCACAAGATCAGTGCAGTAATACAGCAATAGACATAATTGCAGGCGTCTGCGTATCATACCTGTAACACTGGGAAATAAAAGGTTAGTGGTTTTTTTTAATTTTTTAAATTTTTTTTAAAAATAGTGTAGAACAAGTAAACAGTGGTGATGACAGATTGACTAGATGGACAGTGTTCAGTGGTAGTGGAGTCTGAAGAGGTGGGTTTGGAAGTGATTCCGCAGTCCTGACCGATTGCGGGAGGTCGTTCCACCAGCGAGGGACCAGGACAGAGAAGAGGCGAGACCGCGAGGAGCGGCCACCAGGCGCCCGGAGGGATGGGGCAGTCAGTTTGCCAGAGGAGGCGGAGCGGAGGAGTCTGGGCGGGGTGTAGGGAGTGATGAGTGACTGGAGGTATGGGGGAGCAGTACCTCTGGTCGCTTGAAAAGCAAGCACCAGTGACTTGAATCTGATGCGTGCTGCGATGGGGAGCCAGTGCAGAGAGGAGAGTAGAGGTGTGACGTGGGTGAACTTTGGCTGGTAGAACACCAGGCGAGTGGCAGCGTTCTGGACTAGTTGCAGAGGCTTGATGGCACAGGCCGGAAGGCCTGCCAGCAAGGAATTGCAGTAGTCCAGACGTGAGATCACCAGGGCCTGGACCAGGAGTTGAGTGGCCTCTTGGGTGAGGAACGGTCGGATCCTCCGGATGTTGTGGAGGGAGAAACGGCAGGTCTGAGTGATCACTGCAATATGGCTCGAGAAGCACAGCTGGTTATCCAGGGTCACTCCAAGGCTCCTGGCAGACTGAGACGGAGACAGTATGGAGCCTTCCAGAGTGATTGACGCATCAATCGTCGGGGAGCCCTTCGCAGGGAAGAAGAGCAGCTCTGTCTTCCCCAGGTTCAGCTTCAGGTGGTGGGTGGACATCCATGCGGAGATGTCAGCCAAGCATGCAGAGATCCGTGCCGGGACCTGGGTATCAGATGGAGGGAAGGAGAGAAAGAGTTGAGTGTCATCAGCATAAAAGTGATAGGAAAAACCATGAGCAGAAATAACAGAGCCAAGTGAATAGGAATAGGGGCCTAGCACCGAGCCCTGCGGGACTCCAGTAGAGAGGGTGTGGGGAGAGGAGAGGGATCCTCTCCAGGCCACCTGGTAGGACCGGTCAGCCAGGTAGGACTCAAACCTTGTCAATGCAGATCCAGAGATTCCCATCTCAACGAGAGATGAGAGCAGGATCCGGTGGTCCACGGTGTCGAATGCCACCGACAGGTCGAGGAGGAGGAGGATGGAGCTAAGGGATCGGGACTTAGCCCCGTGAAGAGCCTCAGTGACCGCAAGGAGAGCAGTCTCTGTGGAGTGGCCTGCTCTGAACCCAGATTGGTTGGGATCAAGCAGGTCGTTCTGTAAGAGATAAGCAGACAGTTGATTATAGACAGCCCGCTCTAATGTTTTGGAAAGGAATGGGAGGAGAGAGACAGGTCGGTAGTTAGAGATGACATCAGGATTCAGAGAGGGTTTTTTGAGGAGGGGGACAACATGAGCACATTTGAGGGAGGAGGGGACAGAGCCAGAGGAAAGAGAGGAGTTAATGACATTGGAGACAAAGGGGAGGATGTCCATAGCAATGGACTGGAAGAGGGGGGAAGGAATGGGATCAAGAGGGCAGGTGGTGGGACGGTGGTACGACGGTGGGAGAGAACAAGTTGAAGGATGTCTGAGTCAGGAAGGGGCGAGAAGGAGGACAGAGGGGTGGGAGGTTTAGGTAGCGAGATGGGTGAGGGAGAGGTTGGGGGTAAGGAGTTGCGAATGACCGACCTTCTCGTGAAAGAAGGATGAGAAGTCATCGGCAGTTAGAGAGGAGGAGGGTGGGGGAGGAGGAGGGGTGAGGAGAGAGGGAAACGTAGAATAGAGTTTACGTGGGTTGGAAACAGAAGATTGAATCTTCAGGAAAAATGCAGACTTAGCAGAGGAGAGGTTAGAGGAGAAGGAAGCCAGGAGTGTGTGGAAATCAGACAGAGCTACAGGGGATTTGGATATTATTATTATTATATATTAAAACCCCTCACTTACCCTACATATAACATATATTTATTTGATTTAACCCCCTGAGGTCCGTGCTTAGCTCAGAGGAGCTTTGTGATTTTGGTGTCATCTGATATTTATCTCAGTTTCATCAACTTAACACACACTTACTCCAAAGTGTTTGATATTTTAATTTGAAGGGCAATCACAGCTACATTTATATGCCATCAATAGTTTGGTCAGTATCATATGCAGCTTGTAAATAGATCTACAAACACACAAGTTATAAAGAGTACATATTTCTGCCGTCACAAAAATTGTGAAAGCACACACTAAACTATAGTGATGAATTGTTTTGCCAATATGCGTTTGTTCATCAAGGTCTTGGTTATGTAAGGGTGTCAAAATAGTTTAGCACATCTGAGATCTAAATAGCTAAAAACCTGTTTTTATCAGAACTTGTCAAATGTATTTCAGGCTGTGGGAGGGCTATATGCTAATATCCTGAATATTCATGATCGACACCTGAGGATTGTCCACACCTCTAAGATCTGTCAGATGGGCCATCAGACAAACACAAAAGCCATCAGAGTAAGCAATAGTCAGTGAGCCATGCAGAAGACAGAAAAAAATGTTTTTTCATTTTGGAAGATTTATTGAAAACATCACACAAACTATATATAAAAAAATTCAAAATTAAAACATGGTGAAACATTAAAACATCTGTTCTTTCACAGTCTTTGGTGCCACTTCTCAAAACAGTTTCTGGTCAACTGTAGAACACCATCTTGCTTCACCCTCCGCTTTGTTATGTCCCCAGCGAAGGCTGCATGGATGGTAGAACAGACGGGCACAACTTTCTTGGTGGAGGAGTAGGTGCTTTGTCTTCCACATCGTCGTCACTGTAAACATAAAGAGCAAAAGGTTGTAAGGACACACAATACATCAGAGCATTACAGTGAATAGCTTTTTTAAAAATAACATTTTAGGCTGTTTGAAAAGTATTTTTACATAGATCTTGAGTGCCTATTGAAATTTGTTACGTTGCAACAAGCGGAATATGTAGTCACAAGACGCGGAATTCATATATTTTCACGAGTATTTGAAAACAAGGGAAATAAAATAAATGTCAGCATACACAGACTGTTGCTGGCAGATTGCAAGCGTAAACACAGACAAGATGCTACATAAGATTTTTTTATAACATTTTAGGCTGTTTGAAAAGTATTTTTACATAGATCTTGAGTGCCAATTTGTAACGTTGCCATAAATGGAATGTGTATTGCGTCACAAGACGCGGAATTCATATATTTTCACGAGTATTTGATAACATGACAAATAAAATATAGTTACTTACTCAGCTGGATCAATTCTAAATTCAAAATGCTGTCTCTCTTCATCTGAATCTTCTTCAGTATCGGGACATGATGAGTTGTTGTCCTCGTCGCTTTCCATCAATGCTCTCAAACATTCCAGCGCAGAAAATCTTGCCATCTTGAATAAAATGTGCTTCAAATTGTCGGGACATTTTATTTGTTGTTTACACCGGCGATTTCACACATGGCCCCACGCCCTTCCCCACACCCCTTCCCGAAACTAGCACCTAGTTACCATGTCAATAGAAGGGGGATGGTACTTCCAGGTAAAACAGACAGTAAAAGGCAAGGTTTACTTTTGGTCTAATTAACCTAATTAAAAAAAAATCTTATTATTTGCCAGTGCTCAAATCGGAAAGTAGAAAGATTCTAAGGTTTCTGTCAATGTTTTTGCCGCGTGTGTATGATAAAATAACGCGAAGTTAGAAATAGTAATATACTTTATTGCTGCTCGGATCGTCGGCGATCCAGTCGACCTCAGGGGGTTAATATAGTAATTACTACACAGGATACCAATTATCAATTTTCCCAGTGTGAAGGGCAGGGGGCTGACTGAACAGCCCTGCCTGGTTCCCCTGCCCAGAGTAGGCCATTGGTAATAACACATGCCACCGATGAATGATATAGAACCTGTATCTATTTAAGAAAAGTCTCCCAAGCTAAATCCCCCCCAATATGTTAAAGCAGTACCTCCACTTCCACCAGTACCCCCCAAGCACCTTTTCCATGTTTAGTGAGATAGTAAGATCCCTGTGGTTTGTCTGACTTGTATCATATTTAATAGCCTTAATTTACATTTTGTAAATGAAAAAAATATTTTGTATGAAGCTGGTCTAGATGAGACCAGGCAACAGATCCTCAAGTCGCCTTGCAAGTAGCTTAGCAAGCGACTTACAGTCCAATGAGGCTGATAGGTCTGTGAGACCTGCACATATTAGATGGTTTATTATTATTTTTGGACAAGAGTGATATTTGCTAAGTTTAGAATTGGGGGAGACTTCTCTTTTCTTAAGAATCAACACACATGCCAGTAAGGGGGCCCACTGTAAGCTTACTTATCTTTTCACAGAATTCTGAGCAGTAGCCATCAGGTCCAGGAGTTAATGGGCTCTAGGACCTCATCCTCTGAAATTGGCCTACAACTACCTCTTTTTGTTTCTCTGGCAGAGATGGAAATGTAACTTTATTGAAAAGCTCTTTCCCTTTGTCCTTGGAGGAGTCACAAGCCATAATCACAAACAGTAGTAGCTTCTTTTATATTTGAGCTGTGAAATGATAGCCTCTCTCATGCAAAGTCAAAGTGTTTTATTTATCAAGTGCACAGTATAACACAAGGTCATTCTGAACAATGAAATTCTTAGGACATGGCAAGCAACAACTACATAGTAAACAATAGCAGAAATATACATAGCAGTAAAACAGTAAACATTAGCAGGAGTTCCAGAACCAGTAAAATGGGGAATATAGACAGTAAGAATAAGAGTTTTACATATTGTAAATATTGTAAATATAAAGTGAAGAAGTGCCGATGGATATGTGCATTAAAATTGAGGTGATGTACATTTAATGTACATACGAAGTGACTAGAGTATACATTGGGGTGATGATGTGATCAATGTGATCACTGAGATTAATGTTTCTGGTTGAGAAGCCTGATGGCCTGGGGGAAAAAACTGTTAGTGAGTCTGGTAGTCCGTGCCCGGATGCTCCGGTAACGTCTACCAGACGGCAGCAGCGAGAACAGTCCATAGCCTGGGTGGCTGTAGTCTTTTATGATTTTCCGTGCTTTCCTAAGGCATCGTGTGTGGTAGATGCCTTGCACGGGGGGGAGGTGGCAGCCAATGATGCGCTCCGCTGTCTTCACCACCCTTTGGAGGTCCTTGCAATCAGCAGCGGAGCAGCTGCCGTACCAGGTAGTAATGCAGCCAGTGAGAATGCTTTCAATGGTGTGCCTGTATAAATTGGTTAGAGTTTTGACAGACATGCCAAACTTCTTGAGTCTCCTCAGGAAGTATAGGCGCTTTTGGGCAGTTTTTACTGCCGCGTCCGATTGCCTGGACCAGGAGAGGTCATCATTGATGAACACACCGAGGAACTTGAAGCAGGAGACTCTCCACTTCAGCTCCATCGATGTGAATGGGGGCGTGACCCCCTCCTCCCTGTCGCTTCCTGAAGTCCATGATCATCTCCCTAGTCTTGCAGACATTGAGAGAGAGGTTGTTGTTCTGGCACCATGTTGCCAAGACGCTGACCTCCTCTCTGTAGGCGGTCTCATCGTTGTTGGAGATGAGACCCAGGATGTTGGTATCATCTGCAAACTTAAGGATGATATTAGAGCTGCGCGTGGCCATACAATCATGCGTGAACAGGGCATACAGGAGGGGACTGAGTACGCAGCCCTGAGGGGCTCCTGTGCTCAGTGCAGAGGAGGAGGGGTTACCCATTCTCACCACCTGGGGTCTGCCCGTCAGGAAGTCCAGGATCCAATTGCAAAGGAAGGTGTTAAGACCCAGGATCCTGAGCTTGGGAACAAGCTTAGCAGGCACGATTGTGTTGAATGCTGAGCTGTAATCTATAAACAGCATCCTCACATATGTGTTACCCTTATCCAGGTGGGAGAGGGCGGTGTGCACTGTCAGGGAGATGGCGTCGTCCGTAGATCTATTGGGATGGTATGCGAATTGAAGGGGGTCCAAGGTGTCAGGAAGGGAGGAGCAGATGTGGGTCCTGATTAGCCGCTCGAAGCACTTTATGATGATAGAGGTGAGTGCAACAGGGCGGTAGTCATTCAGGCAGATGATGGGATGTTTATTTGGTACGGGGACAATGGTTGTCTGTTTGAAATGGGTGGGGACTGCAGACTGGTTCAGGGAGAGGTTGAATGTAGAGGTAAATACCTCCGCTAGCTGGTCGCTAGGACACGGCCTGGAATGCCATCTGGCCCTGATGACTTCCGAGGGTTTACTTTTTTAAAAGCTCTCCTCGCGTCAGCCGTAGATAGGGACAGAGTGCAGTCGTCCTGGTCCTCAGCTGGTCTTGCAATAGGGATGATGTTGCTCGCCTCAAACCGCGTGTAAAAGGTGTTGAGCTTGTCGGGAAGAGAGGCAGCAGGCTGGTCATCACTGCTATTTCTCCCTTTATAGTCTGTGATGGAGCGCAATCCACACCACATGCATCTGGGGTCGGAACTGTGGTAGTTAGACTTGTCCCTGTAGGCTCTTTTGGCATCTCTGATGGCTTTCCGTAGGTCATATCTGGACTTCCTCAAGGCCTACAGATCCCCAGAGCTATAGGCAGAGGACCGTGCTCTGAGCTTAGCACGGACATCACCATTAACCCAGGGCTTTTGGTTGGGGAAAATCCTAACATTGACTCTCGGGATGACGTCATCAATGCACTTGGAGATGTAGGCTGAGACAGAGTCTGTGTATTCATCAATGTCCCTCTCAGCTGCAACACAGAACATCTGCCAGTCTGTGGTTTCAAAACAGTCCTGGAGAGTGGCAATAGATTCCTCACTCTAGCGTTGAACTGTCCGAAAAAACGTTTTTTCCTGTTTTAGACGTTGTCTGTAGGTTGGGAGGAGAAGAATGGAGGTGTGATCCGCCTTACCAAAAGCAGGGCGGGGGAGGGGTTTATAGCTGTCCCATAGTTGGGAATAACAGTGGTCAAGAGTCTGATCACCACGGGTAGGAAAGTTAATATGCTGGTGATATTTAGGCAAAACTTTCCTCATATTAGCCCTATTGAAGTCGCCAACAACAATAGAAGCTGCCTCAGGATGAGCGTTCTCCAGTCCAGTAATTACTCCGTAAAGGTCCTCTAGCGCACACGTTTTATCCGCCTGTGGGGCTGTGATTATAGCGGAACTGAATTCCCAGGGGAGGTAGAAGGGACAGACTTTTATAGCCAAGAGCTCCAGGGCTGGTGAGCAGTGTTTTGTAAGTACTCCTATATCCGAACCCCAGCGAGAGTTAACCATAATGCAGACCCCACCGCCTCTGCGTTTACCTGACTCCGTAGTTATGTCCTGCCTGTAGATGGAAAATCCAGCCGGAGTAACGGCCGAGTCAGGTACCGTAGGGTCTAGCCAGGTCTCAGTAAACGCCAGCACGCAGCAGTTCGCAATGTCCCGCTGAAAGTTAATCCGTGCGTGTAGTTCGTCCATTTTATTGTCCAGAGATTGAACATTTGCCAGTAAAATGCTTGGTAGTGGCGGATTGCAGAATCTCGTCCGAGATCTGCATAGGATACCGGCACGGTAATATTAGTAAACACAACGGCGGCAGGACAAAGGAATCACAGCACATACTTCGGTAAGTTGAGAAAACCTCTTCTGAACTGCGATCCTGTCTCTGGGGTGGTTAATGATTGCTTTTGTTCATTCTCTACTACGCCTGAGCTCTGGGGATGGCAGGGAATATGAAATCTCTGTTTACCCTTGAGCCTGTGAAACGTGTTCCGTTGTCTGAATCCATTTGTTCTGGGAGCTAGTTTACAATTGGTATGATACGCGGGATGTAGATTTATCAATCTGAGTTATTCAATTTTATAATTTTTTTAATGAATGCAGAATTTGTTTTAATTTTTGTTCGCTTGGAAGTAGGATCAAATGTGTAAATAAAGGTGGTCTGATTTAACCCCCTGAGGTCGGCTGGATCGGCGCCGATCCAAGCAGCAATACAAGTATATTACTATTTCTAACTTCGCGATATTTTATCATACACACGCGGCAAAAACATTGACAGAAACCTTAGAATCGCGACTTTCCGATTTGAGCACTGGCAAATCAAATGGGATTTTTAAAATTAGCTTAATTAGACCAAAAGTAAACCTTGCTTTTTACTCTGTTTTTACCTTTTAGTAACGTCCCCTTCTATTGACATGTTAACGAGGTGCTAATTTCGGGGAGGTGCTTCGGGCCATGTGTGAAAACGCCCGGCATAAACAACACAAACTGAAGAGGACAGTCTATGCTGATATTTATTTTATTTCGCTTGTTTTCAAATACTCGTGAAAATATATATAAATTCAGCGTCTTGTGACTACATATTCCGCATGTCGCAATGTAACAAATTGCAATAGGCACAGAAAATACTTTTCAAACAGCCTAAAATGTTATAAAATATATCGTATGTCTGTGTTTACGCTTGCAATCTGCCAGCAACAGTCTATGCTATTGATTTTATTTCGCTTGTTTTTTATTTTTTTACATCTTGTCTGTGTTTACGCTTGCAATCTGCCAGCAACAGTCTATGCTGATATTAATTTTATTTCGCTTGTTTTCAAATACTCGTGAAAATATAGCCTATGAATATCGCGTGTTGTGACGCCAAACATTCCGCGTGTTGCAACGTAACAAAGAGCCAAAATGAATATTCAGGTATTTAGCATTTAGCCCTCCCACAGCCTGAAATAAATGTGACCAGTTCTGATAAAAACAGGTTTTAGCTATTTAGATCTCAGATGTGCTAAACTATTTTCACACCCTTACATAACCAAGACCTTGGTGAACAAACGCACATTGGCAAACATCTTTTGTGACAGCAGAAAAATTTACTATTTTTAACTTGTGTGTTTGTAGATCTATTTACAAGCTGCATATGATACTGACCAAACTATTGATGGCATACAAATGTAGCTGTGATTGTCCTTCAAATAAAAATATCAAACACTTTGGAGTAAGTGTGTGTTAAATTGATGAAATTGAGATAAATATCAGACCATGCCAAAATCTAAAAACATTAAAAGCTTAGCACGGACCTCAGGGGGTTAATATGTTAGGCTTTTATTCGCCATTTTCTCCCAATTTTTAGTTGCCAATTATACCTGATTTTTCATGTCGATTATCCCCTCCCCCGTATGAGAGGTCGCTGCTGTAGTCCTGAGACCAGTAGTGGGCGCTGTCCCGCCTCCTCTGAGCCGTCACCACAACACACATGACCCCTCATATCTCATACCTCATATCTCATAGCTCATACCGGCTTCCCTCCCTCCTCCCTGGGGCGGACTGCCCCCCAGTGGCACTCCCGGCCAGAGCCGATTCAGACCTCATTTAGAATGCTGTCTGGACTACAAGAAAGATATAGAAGCTCTTCAGGTTGAGTTTATTTAGTAGGACAGGAGGGCACAGGTGGAAATTACTTAAAGGTCAATTCCGCATTGATATTATGAAGAATGTTTTTAGAATTGTCAATGTGTGGAACAGCTTGCCAGGTCATGTAGTAGAGGCAGACCCAGGCTTGATACAGTACTGGATATATTCTAGAATTGCATATGACAAGTCTAGATGGGCCGAACGGACTGTTCTCACCATTATGTTATTTTGTTCTTATATACATAATTGGTAAATTAATATAAATTAAACAACTCTTTAAGACCTGCGTTCCTCTGAAAAGAATCAATTTGATTGTTGATTCAAAGAGAAAGTTTGATTGAATCCTCAGCAGCCTGCCCAGTGGTGAGGACATTGTTTGAAGTAGACCAACACAATTACAGTATCATAGCAGGTATCAAAGCATTGTGTGTTGGAAGACTTGTCAGTGCATAGGTCAAGATAAAGTTTGAGGTGCTCATTTGAATTTTACGTGTTTTTCGACTTTTGCCAACCTTTATCGCTCAGTGAAAATATAGTTTTTGTGTTTAATATAGAACACACCACACAACAAAATATCTCAATGGTGTGTGTGTTCTTTTTCTTATGGAAAGACCAGTCTCTTGGAAGTCATTTATATTGATAGAAAGTTTCATGCTGCTCTATTAATATAAATCTACCAGCTCAATTGTGCTGATCATACTTGGTTGATCTAATATCGTCTGATTGATTACCTCTCTGGTATAGACGGGCCATAGTCACTGTTGTACAGAACCAATACACCTGTTGAGAATAGTCATACAATGCACAACATGCATGATTCCCTGGAGGGTCACTCGTTGTTGTTTCTTGACCCTACGGTCATCACTTCTGTCTCAGCTGTATACTCAAGGGGGACTTATTTCAAAACTAGAAAATTCCTTCAGAACATGTACTTGTTTCCATACAATGTAATGAAAAAAGAAAAAACGCCAAAAATGTATTGGCTTCAGGGATAATATTTGGAACAGACTAGGTAGTCTAGGGAATTGTAGATACAGGAATAGTGTTTGTAGAAGATAATTCACTTAATGTTGCTTTAAGGTCAAGGTTGCAGGAGTAGGATCAGGGCTTCATTTTCAGCACAGAAACAGACTGCTCTGTGCTTTTGATTGAGGAGCTTAAAAAGTTTAGCAAATTATTTTAAGGTAGTATAGTCAAACAGTTTACAATAGTTCAGCTTAATGTGATGATTTCAGTCTGCATGGGGATGCATAGACTGCTCAAAATTATTCACACCTTTGAAAAATATGAGCAAAAATGCAGTAATGAGCTATATTGTATACTTAAAAACGTGGAAAATTTAGTATTAGTATAAAGTAATATAATAGAAGGGCATTTATGTTAAAAATAACCTGTATCTACAGTTACATACTCTGTAGAATCGTGTAGGATCCCACTCAAACACACAAAATGGCGGAAATGTCCGAGTGGTGAAGGATAGCGTGTAGTCTTACCTTTGTGATGCCGGAACGGGATTAAATTAATTTCAATTATTTTATCTGACTCCAATTAATGTTAGCTTTCTCTTTGTTAACAGTTGCTTATAGAATTGTATAATATGCAAATGAGAGACTATGGTCTTTTATCTCTCGTAGTGTGGCTCCATACGTATTGCTATCTCTATATGAGATGTGGATGTGCCTTAATTATACATAATTGTATCTTGTAAGAGCTCTAATGTATAGTCGAGTGACTACAGAGTGCATCTAACCAAAGTTCTACGTGTGTGTACTGTTAATAGTAACCTTAATATCACAATGTGTAACTGCAGTAGTTTAGATTAATGAGAAATGCTGAGTTATGAATATGTTTATTATCCGGAATTGCAATACATTCAAACAGAATTTGAATAATGCAAGTGTAGACTGACAAAAATGACTATACTGTTCACTTTCAAACAGTGTTCTGAGATCTCTAGTAAGCGCCACCTGTACCGCATCATCAATGACACCAACCCACTGCTCATGACATCAGCTCTCCAACAACACCAAACATGATTTTACTGTATATGTAAATGACGAAGTTACAGTATACCACATTAAACTCAGTGATGTGGTCAACAGTCCTGAGAGCAGCCCCCTCCATGTCCTGTTAGTCAGCATGACTGCTTTTATTACTGTGGGGTTTGTAAGGCATTTAGGGCAATACCACTGTTCACACATCTCACTGAGTGACCCCCTGCTGGCATCGTAAACACAGTCCACTCTTTTGGGTTATTTTGGGGCATGGTTCTATGAACCACCCTACACTCCTTTCTCCAACTCACTTCAGGTTGATGGATTCATTTGTCATTAAACAAACCTCAAATTTCCTATAAACAAACTAAATTGGTTGTGGTTAAAAAAAAAAAAAAAAAAAAAAAAAAAAAAACTTTACCCATACCAAAACAATTTAAATTGTATTTACGTCTGTTATTTTGAAAAGAAGAACAAACCCAGTCTTATCCAAAATCTTTCAACTTAAATTGGTGCCAATATTGTATTAAAAGTCATCTGGCAAAAAATTATTGGAAGAGTTTGCTTATCCAGTTTTCGTGGCTTTATTATTTTAAAATGTACAGAATGTACTTAGAGATATCCATTTGAAGAGGTCATACAGTTGCCTATTCCAACTTTTAAGTCATTTAGTGCATATATGCTATAATATCACACTGGTATTATGACCTAACACAAGAATTGATGTGTAGTGAGTTTGTACTGGTGCATTATGGCTGCCAGGTGGCTGCCAGGTGGCTGCTGCGCATTGGTGGTGGTTGATGTGAGTTGCTCCTATCATTGTAAGCGCTTTGAGTTCCCTGGAAAAAATCCAATATTCATTTATTCAATAACCAAACCTGAATTAGAGTGGCTTGACAAGAATAGCACTAATTAGTTTGTACCTCTCAATTCTGCATGGATATTAGGAAGTTCTTTGTTAAAACAGAGAGTTGTCAATGTCTGGAACAGCTTGTCAGGTCGGGTAGTAGAGGCAGAAAGGCTATTCAAGTCTAGGCTAGATGCAATACTAGATACTCTTTAGATTAGGACATGACGAGCCTAGATGGGCTGAATGGCCCGTTCTCGTCATTATGTATTCTTATGTTCTTATAGACCGTTGCATAGCTGTTAATGATGGATAGCATGAGTCTGCCCTTACAGTCTGCCATTTAACTTATATAATGCAGATTGGCAGTATGCCTCTCCCGTTCCCTGATGTTCATGAAAGTAGCTAATATCTTCACATGCCTACACAGTACTAACATTACTTATGATCATTTCATATTTTCACATGCCTACACAGTACTAACATTACTTATGATCATTTCATATTTTCACATGCCTACACAGTACTAACATTACTTATGATCATTTCATAGTTTTGTCCATATCAGAGTGCTGCTCAGTGTTAGAATGACAATCCTTTAAGCCAAAATGGGCGTACTGTTCCGGGTGCTCACAATGTTAGCAAAATAAGTTTAAACCTTTTGCATAGACCAAATTAATTCCTGATCTATAATAACTGATCTGTGCTTTTTTTTTAAATGTTGTCTTTGTGTTGACTGTCTGAAGCGTAAACGTGTGCAGTTTGTTGTGCCTGTGTCTGTGATCGCTGTATTTGCGTATGTCTGTTTCTGATCAGTGCTGTTGTATTGCCCACAGCGTCCTGCTCAGCCATCTTGGAGAGGCCCTGCTGGTGTACTCAGAGCGTGCTGCGGCTGACAGATGAGTCCCCGGCACGAGGAAAACACTGAAACAAAAGGTCTGAAGAGAGGAGGGTGCACTCAATGGAAGAAGAAACATGATCGATCAGAGGAGACCTGAATGCACACTAAAGGCCCACATTCACTGCACTAGCTGTGGAATTAGACCTTGCTTATTTAATTATTTGTGTGAGCCACAGATAACACATTGCAAAAAAAAGAGCTTTGATTATTTTTTCCAAAGGTGTCAGGATTTGTTGCACTTGTTGGAGGGTGCCTTCCACACTAATGAATATACCTTTTCAAGTGTGGATTTTACAGGGTTTAATGCCAGCCAGTGTGCAGATAATCCCCATCAAAGCCTCTCTTGAAAACGATTCCCCAGAGAAAGAAAGCAGAGTCCAGGTTATTAAGACCATTCACCAAAGAGCTTCTGAAATATTTCTGAGATTCCCTGAAAGGAATGTTGACCTAAAAGATGTTTGGTTTGTAGTAAGCATAGATTGATAATATCTGTAATTAAATACTGAGAAATGTCTTTCTGCTCCCTTCTGTAACTAGGTGTCAGCTCCTGTGTCATTGTTAAATATCCAAACTCTGGTTTCAGCCTTCCTCAAACAACATGTTCTCACAATGTTGCCATAATATTTCTGAAATGTTACAGGTGTGTTATGAGAACATTATACATTTGCTGGTCCAGGAAGACCTGCCTACCTAGGTTGTGGCAGTAGCCTCGAGAGATTAAAAAGGCTGTTACTGTTATACAGTGAGTATTTGTTAAGGGTCCGTTTGACTTTTGAGAGACCGTTTGTACCATCTTTTTCTTCTTCATGTTGCATTGTGGCCGTGAGCGATCTACAGACCTGCTTCCCCTACCGAGCATGGCGTGGATAAAGATGATCTTTGTCACCAAAAAGTGGATTTTCCTCATGGGCTGCAGAGCGGCATGTCAGCAGACTGGACTCAGGACTTACTGTGTGGGGTGTGAGGGGAGAGGACAGGACAGGACAGGACAGGTCAGGACGGGATGGGATGGGATGGAGCGGGGCCAGGGTTAGCGGGGCCAGACCCGTGGGGGAGAGCTGCACTGAATGTTGGGTAAGGCGGCAGGAAGAGAAAGGCATGCTGGCTACAGCCTCATCAAGGCAGCAGGGAAATCGCTTTATTTCAGAGATTTGAGCACACGCTGCTGTACCACACACTGTTGTACCATAGAACTTAATAGGGTTATTGGTTGATTTGAGGGACTGGTTGATCGGTCCATGTTGTAGTTGATGACTATAGGGCTGTCAATGCAGCTGTTGCAGGTCAGCAAGCAGGATTCCCTTTGTTGATCTACATCTTTCACTGAGAGTCACCAAATGGATAGTGCAAAAAACCCATCCCCAAATAGCCCTGCAATTCTGAAAACCGAGAAATAGGATAGCAAAGCAAAGTCTGCAAGATTAGCAAAACAAAAGAAAGCTTTATGAATAACACCCAGCCTCTCAAATTACCATCTTTCCATTCTCATGCTACTCAGATATGTAAATTAATGATGTATGAATATATCTTAAGCTCTCTGTCCATTCAACCTCAGTGAACCTGATTGTCAACTAATATAATGTCTTATGGGCTGTGTCTCTGACTCTTTCTCTATTCAGTCAGGACATACTACAACTAGTTCAAGAAAAATTGGGAATGGACCACAGTGGTTGAAGTGGTTTTCCAAATTTGTATAATGTTTGAGATAATTGTAGTTTATCTGCTCTGTATTTGTCTTTAAAAAGAAAAGGCGTTTTCGACCTTTCTACGTCTACATTCTTGATATCATTTGACATTTAAACATGGATTGGAAATGTTGACGTGTTGATGGTTTTTCACTGTCTATAGTGCTAATGAATGGCAGGTAGAGGTCCAGAGGGCTTACTGGCTTATTTTACTGAATATAACTCTATAAGTAGGAGCCAAAGCTCTTCTGTCCTGCTTGGTCACTGTACAGTTGGGAAGCTTGGGCAAGGCTAACTCCTCTGCCCCAGGGTGCTACTATCACCTCGTGAGCTTAGACCCTCACACAGAAAGACCAAGTGATTAATACAGAATCTGTCACTTAATGCACTAGAAACAAATTTTCTGTTAGATTTTCTGTCATTTTACAACATTGGAACCTCTGCTGATTCACAATGACCAATGAGAAAGGATCAGGAGCCAGTTTGGCGTCTCTGTATCTTTGAACCTCAGGGTTACTCTCAAACTTTCTCAGCAACGTGAGGGATCAGAGTAGATTTTCATCACTCAAAGAACTGGAGGCTTTCCTTCTTGAAGGATGGTCCAATATCCCATTAGCAACAGTTCAAAACTTGTGTAACAGCATTTCTAGAAGGATTGAAGCATGGATCTGAAGGCAAAAGGCAGCCCAGCTCCTTATTAATAAATAGGAGTACATTTTAGATGTTTGTTATTTTGTCTACCCCATGCATGTATGTGTGCATACAAATAAATAAACTGGTACCACTTTTGTGAATCTGCCTGTTAAACTGTGTGCCATGTTTTATTGGGCATATTGGTAAGTTTTTTGTACACATGCACTATAAAACACGAGTGAAAATAAAAAGTACAAACAGGTCAAAATAAAACTGAACAAAGTAGCAACAAAGAAAAACAAAATGACTCATGGAACAATGTCTGGATTTTATTTGAACAAGCAAAGTAGAATATGTACATACAGTTACATGGAGAGATATTTACTCATTTTTTTGTTTTTCTCGCAAAGCCTAAAGTGAAACAGGTCCTGCACTTTGCGTCCAGCAATGAATAAACCTCAGCATTCTCCAGGAACACTTTACCAACACATTGCATCTGAAGTCATTTTCCTACCACCGTATATGACTGAATAATGCAAAATCATCACTACGTATATATGCAATT
This sequence comes from Aldrovandia affinis, assembly GCA_029706075.1. Classification (NCBI taxonomy): domain Eukaryota; kingdom Metazoa; phylum Chordata; class Actinopteri; order Notacanthiformes; family Halosauridae; genus Aldrovandia; species Aldrovandia affinis. The sequence goes on from JAINUG010000329.1 coordinate 456,371, forward strand.
AACACTGCATTGGAAGTCATGGCAATTTTCCTCAAATAATGATCTCTATAATAAGAGGAGGCTCTGGGTGGGCTCCCTATCAGCACAGGGAGGCAGACAACACAGGTATTCTATAGACTGAGGCATAAGGTCTTCAAAATACATGACCAACATGACCACTCACCTTACAGGGAGGTCTTTTTATGCCCGTCATCAAAAAAAAAAGGTTGTAAACATGCATGCTGGGATAAAAGCTGCAACTAATTAAATTCCTCATCGAACTCAAATTTCTTTCAAAAGGATTTATAAATGATGAAACAATATTTCTGCACAGAATATAATCAAAGGACCTTTTAAGAAAGAAGACAAACAGTCAGAGCAATCTGTTCCTTTCGGAGGGGAGTTAAAAGCACTCCGCCTGAAGTACCCTTTTTTTGGAACAGAATGTCGCCCGTTCATTGGCACTTTAATCTCAAACTGATTGAGGTATTCAGAATGTGCAAATTGAGGGCAGTTAATGAATTGAACATTGGATTTACTGTATATAGCACCTTTCTCAGGTACCCAAAGCGCTTTACAACGACAGTGAAAGGGGCAACTCACCTCAACCACCACTAATGTATTGAGGGACTGGAGTCGGGCAATGGGGGGGAGGTGGTTGTATTGGAAAATGGTACAACTCGGCATACATATAAACATGCTACTTAAGCAACATAAATATAAGCAGGACGTGTACTTTATCCCAAACAAGGGGAGCATGGTCAATTTTGCTCACTGGAGAAGTAAGGGACTTGCAGCATAACTAGAACCAAATAACTACAGGGCACTACATCAACACAGGTGAGCCATGGTACAGTAGCATGCGCCCATGTGGGCTACATGCCCTCCGTGCCATCTGCCTTCCACATCAGCACCAGAAACTTGCTTAGAATTCTAACTCTAACATAGAGCAGACAGAGGACTGCAGGCCTAGCCTTCACCTGTCCCACTTAAACACAGCAAATTAGATAAAAGAGATGGTGTGCTGCAAGTGAGATCACTGGCTAGAACGAGTGGAAGCGTCATCGAAGAGTGTAGATTTTTCACTTCAACAAAGTGATTTTAAAGTTGGCCTTTCTGATGGAGTACAGTTTACCTTAAACTGTTATATTTGGGGAAATTGGTTAACGTCAACTAAAATCATTCACAATCTGTGATTATAGGTCTCCATTCAACATGAGAAAATGTGGCACTGTCCAGAGACAGCATCCTTAGTATCCTGAAAAAGTGCACTTGTTGTGAGGAAAAGTATTTACAGAAGGAAAGTGATTGTGTATGAGTGGTCACCCAAACAACCGTGGCCTTGGTTCGACGTCTTGTTCCATTCTTATAAAAAGAGCCTAAAGGCATCGTAGTGTCACAGAATAAAACGAGCTAAAACTTAAACATACAGACTGGCCCCCACCGAGGGTCACTGTTCCAACTTTGGCTTCAAGGGTTGCACAAAGAGAATACAGAAGCTGGAGGCAAACCTCAACAAAAAGCTTCCATCCCTGGAGCTCATAATACAACAGGTCTGATGCTATTTAGCATCCCGTTTGGGATTCCAGTGTGCTGCCTTCTGAAGATTCAAGAATCAAAAAATGGCCACACCACAGGGGGCCAGGCACAAGGTGGGGCCAAAATATCGGGAGAGGGAGCTGGGTCTATGGGATGGGGACTGGGTCTATGGGACAGGGAATGGGGGCTGGGTCTATGGGACGGGGGACGGGAGCTGGGTCTATGGGACGGGAGCTGGGTATATGGGATGGAAGCTGGGTCTATGGGACGGGGGACGGGAGCTGGGTCTATGGGACGGGGGACGGGAGCTGGGCATATGGGATGGGAGCTGGGTCTATGGAACGGGGGCTGGAGGCTGGGTCTATGGGATGGGGGCTGGGTCTATGGGACGGGGGGCGGGAGCTGGGTCTATGGGACGGGGCTGGGGGCTGGGTCTATGGGATGGGAGCTGGGTCTATGGGATGGGGGCCAGCGCTAGGAGCTGAGCAAGAGGCGTCTGTAGTGGGGCAGGACCTCGTGGTCTGGGAGGTGCAGGCTGAACTCCAGCGCCACCAGCATGGGGAACTCGAAGGCAATCAGGTCCCGCCGAGCCAGCCGAAACTTCTCCTCCAGTTTCTGTAAAACACATTCGTTCAGAGAAAGAACCACCCTAGAAAACTGAGATAGTCAATAATAATACTAATAATGTTTACGTTTTACATTGTAATGCTATATTCTTCAACAATCCTACACAACATTACAGTAACTCCCAGACATAATGTGCTCTCACGTCGATCAGCTGTTTGACCTCGTGCTTCTTGAGGTCACCGCCGATCTTGGCAGCCAATAGGATGCAGGCACCGGCACACAGCTTGCGGTTCTGCTTGTTCAGCGTTCCCCGCAGAGCCAGCTTCTCAAAGTACACAAACGCCATGGCAACCATCAGCTCCTCGAACCCACAGTCCTCCTGGCCCGGGGGCGGAAGAGAGAGTGTGAGAGAGGAAATAAAAATTTTAAGTCTAGATTAAAAACATATCGGCCTCCCGTGTGGTCTAGTGGTTTCAACGTCCGACTCTGGTCGGGAGTGCCATCGGGGTGGCAATTGGCTGTCCGCCCCAGGGAGGGGGGAGGGAAGCCGACACACACAGTTCGCTGCGCAGGAGTGGTTCTGGGGTACCGGAATTACAGTCGACGGCACGACGGGTGTTGTCTCGAAGGAGGCAGTGCTTCGCCCTTGTCACTGCCGATCACAGGACTACGGCAGCAAACTATGAGGGAAGGGGGATTGAACTAAGCACAGTGGGTAATTGGCTACCAAATTGGGAGAAAAACGGGGTAAAAGCATAAATAAATGAATAAATAAATAAATAAAATAAAGTAAAATAAAAAAACATATTTTCAGCCTAGCCTACTGCCAAACATAGTCTAGGTGGAGAGATGGAGAAGGCCGTGCCCCTAGTGTCTTATGAAGTGAGAAACTTTCCATACTGTCACCTCCACCACTGTTAGGCTAGTTATCCTTGATCGGGTGTGGATGGGTTGGAACTCTCTCATGGTGTGTATTCTCTGTCCCTCTCCTAATAGGTATGCTGCCATAGCTTACACCTGTCGGGGCTATCTGTATATTTCCTATGCTTGTGCTCCCCTGCTCTCACATAATGCTACTGGCTATAGCACTGCTTTTTTCTGACTGTTTGTTCTCTTCTCTTCTCTGCCTCGGCCTCTGATTCGGAGGCACCCGCCCCCGAGCCCTAGATCCTGCGAGAAGTGAGAGCTGTCACCCATCAACCCTCACCCCCATGCCTACCCTAGTCCCTGGATCTGGGCCCCCTTCACGTGGTCTAGCCCCCCCCACTGACAACAACACCAAAAAGGACATAAAACAGTAAATCAGGAAACAAAGGATCGGAGACAAGAGGATTTGAAACACAAACAGGACAGACAGAGGTAGCTGGAGACTGGAGAACATAGAGGAGGATTTGGGATTTTTATTGATCCACTGTTTTACATTTATAATAAATAATAATTAAGAAACCTTTGCCTTTAGCTTAGCAATGAACCAGGTCAGTAAAGTGACAGTTGGAATGAAAGTTGGGCCTGAGCCAGCAGCAGTAGCAACTGCCACAGAGAATGATACAAATCAATCTCAGCACCAGCCTGCCAATCAGAGCCCACAGCCCAGCCAGAGCAGGGATTTCAAATTCAATACCCTGAGACTATTCACTCAGCAACAGCCAGGAAACAACACAAAGATAAAGTTCTGAGGAGTCACCCTGAGATGTTGGTGTCCGATTACTGTGTGCCAGAGGACAGCAGGGTCAGGTGCAATATAGTGTTCTACACACAGCCCTCTGTAAAACCTATATCAACATCAAAATGAACAGCATCAACAAAGGCAGAGAAATCTCAGTATTTGAGGACTCAGACAGCAGCAGTGCCATGCTAACTATTAACATCTACCACAGTGGCACAGCCATGGTACAGGGCACTGAGAGCAGTCTGGCCCAGTTTGAGCAGTTTTCAGCCCCTGAAAGAGCAGGCAGAGGAACACAAACAAGAGCCAGAGCTCAAGACCTTGGAGAGTGAACCCCAAATTAGCACTAGGGCTGTCCCGGACTGAAACAAATCTTGGTCGACCAACAGTTGTCCGCAAGCGCAACGGCAGAATCTGCAAGGGCAGCATGAGCTCGGAACGGATACTTTTTTTTTTTCTTCAGGTAATCTTGAACTCCGGCTCCATAAAGTCATTAGCCTATTGTTACTCATTTGTGTCATTCACTTAAGAAATGCCAATTTTTCCTGCTTCCAACACATCAACTTCAAGAACTGACTGTTCACTTGCTGCCTAATATATCACACCCCTTGACAGGTACCAGGTGCCATTGTAACAAGATGATCAATGTTATTCACTTCACCTGTCAGTGGTTTTAATGTTGTGGCTGATCGGTGTATGTGTGTGTATGTGTGGGAGGGGGAGGGTTACCTGGACGTTTTGTTTTCCTTGGGTGTTGTTATTCTCATATATGTATTTTAATGCTTTAGCAACACAAGTTCACTTGTCATGCAAATAAAGCCAATCTGAATTTGAATTTGAGAGAGAGAGGGAGAGAGGCAGGGGAAAACCTTAATCTTAAATGAAATCAGAATCAGAAGTTTATTTATTGCCATTCACACTTAAGTGCGTAGGAATGTTTCTTGGTGTTCCTGCAGTACAGTTAATCACACAGTGAAAACTCACAGACAGTGTACTAGTGCAATAGATGGATAGACATTAGACAACATTATTAATACATTAAAGTGGCTAAACAATACATTAATACATGGAACAGGCACACCACCTACATATGAAACCCTTAATACTTAATCTGCTACTCAATGCGGGTCCTAGGGGGCAACAGTGTTTTTGATTCCACTCTGGTGATTATATCCAGTAATCTAAATGTTGCCTTCATTGAACTAAATTTGCTTCCATCCCCCGTTCTGAGAGGATCAGTGATTTGCAGAGGAATGCACATATATTAAATATATAGTAAATATTTAAGAGGTACTGTACATCTTAGGGTTAGTGACCAGTGACCAGTTATGTTTCCACAAGAAAAAAAAAATGATTTGCAGAATGCAGGATTTGTCAACATCATGCAACATTTTGAAGTATAGATATAAAGCTCCATTGTGATAGATGATACAATGGCCACAGATAATTCTGTCCTTAGTGTAATCACGTGAAGCCACCACTGAAACGAGGTCACATTTGGATATGTGTGCCCCTGTGTGCGTTATAAAATATGTGCATGACAATGACTTCAGTCCATAAGAATTGTGTCTTTCTTGCCATTTTTAAATTGTGAAATAGATTTTCTTGCTATTTTTGCTTAGCATCCTTTACATGGAAGTCAGACATTTTGACTCTCCAAATGAAGACTTAATTTAGGTTCCCGTCCCTTCTATGAACATTTCAGCAGAAAGAAAATCAGCTCCACTCCACCTCTGATGACTCGTGTGTGAGATATGTAATGCAGATATGTGGGGATAGCTCAGACTGAAGGACAGATGAATACCACTATCTATTGGTCAGGTCTTATATAGGGAGACTTGCACAGCCATAGAAACTACAGTGTAGAATAAAAACAAGCACACACAGGTACCTCCTGATCTTGCTGAGTGTCAGTCTGATGTGGGGAAACCTCTCCTTGAAGGTCTCATTCATGTCCTTCTTGAGGTCCGATGGTTTAACATACTCAATGACCGTGGTCTGAAAGAGAAATCACAGCTTTGTTTCTGACATAACGGCACAGGCTCCATCAGGACAGTAGCATGGCATGGGTGTCTGTTCCACTTACCCGTTAACCATTGTGACAGAGGTCCAAAACATGAACCTTTGCATACAGAAGTGTCTGCCAACCTTATTTGGAAGCTTAGGGGGATGTGATTGAGGTTTTTAAATTCCTAAAAGGGATTAACAAAGTGAACTACCGAAGATTTTTTAAGATCAATTTGGTTAGCAGAACACAAGGCCACAGGTGGAAATTAGTTAAAGGCAAATTCCACACAGATATTATTATTATTATTGAATGTGTTAGAAGGCTTCTGGCTTCTGTGATGTCTCATTCTGTTTCCGTCCTCCTTTTATATCCTTCTTACTTAAAATGAACACAAGTTGCTCCCTCACATAAATTTGCAGAATTCCTTCCATTTTCACCTTACAGTCGCTCCATTTTGCTCCATGGAAACATAGATCTTCTTTGACAAATGGAGGGAGGCGAGCTTGAGGACTGTCAATCTCTAGTTAAGCTGATTCAATGTTGTAAAACAGGAAGACAAGACGAGCAACAAAGACACAACAGGTACCCAGATTGGAGAGCATTTCCTCAGTGGCCCACTGGGATGCCGGGTTAAATCCATTTCAGACTATCAAAAGCCTGAATTCCCATTCAGGGAACCACCAAGAGTAGGGCAGGTTGGCCATTTTCATAATTATATGAGTGTTCAGTCACAGCCAACATCATGAAGAGCATCTGTCACACACAGAATTCCCACTCAGATTATGTGGTTTATATCCCAGAGCAGAGATGCTACGCTTACTTATGTCAGTGTAGCCATGATCATTAACCGTGTGTACCCACAGCAAACTCCACACAAGACACACTTTTAAATCTCTTACTGGCTAAATGCAGTTTGTAGCTAGTTAGTTTGCTAGTTAGCCGCTTAGTGTTGGGGCTTATGTTTATATGTGTTCCGCAAGAGATACACCTCTTCAGACTCCACTACCACTGACTCTCTATAATTAAACTCATTATCATGACCACTGTTTACATGAACAATAAACATTTTTTATAAATAACTTTCTCGTTGTTATAGGTATGGTGTGCAGCTGTCTACGGTGATATCGGTTGTATTGCTACTAGGGATAAGAACATAAGAACATAAGAATACATAATGATGAGAACGGGCCGTTCGTTCGGCCCATCTAGGCTCATCATGTCCTAATCTAAAGAGTATCTAGTACTACATCCAGCCTGGACTTGAATAGCCCAAGCGTTTCTGCCTCTACTACCTGACCTGGCAAGCTGTTCCAGGCATTGAAAACTCTCTGTGTAAAGAAAAACTTCCTAATATCTGTGCGGAATTTGCCTGTAACTAATTTCAACCTGTGGCCTCTTGTTCTGCTGACCCCACTTATCTTAAAAAATCTTTGGTATTTTACTTTGTTAATCCCTTTTAGGAATTTAAAAACCTAAATCAAATCCCCCCTAAGTCTCCGTTTGCGAAGTTTAAATAGATTGAGTGCCTTAAGTCTATCATCATAACTTTTACCTTTCATACCAGGTATCAGTTTAGTTGCCCTTCTTTGGACTTTTTCAAGAGCTTCTATATCTTTCTTGTAGTGCGGTGCCCAGAACTGCACACAGTATTCTAAGTGCGGTCTGACAAAGGCATTATATAACATTAATATAACCTCCTTTGATTTATACTCAGGCGGCATGGTGGTGCAGTGGATAGCGCTGTCGCCTCACAGCAAGAAGGTCTCGGGTTCGAATCTAGGCCGGGGGCCTTTCTGTGCAGAGTTTGCATGTTGTCCACGTGGGTTTCCTCCGGGTTCTCCGGTTTCTTCCCACAGTCCAAAGACATGCACGTTAGGCTAATTGGAGAGTCTAAATTCCCCGTAGGTATGAGTGAATGGTGTGTGTGCCCTGCGATGGATTGGCGACCTGTCCAGGGTGTATTCCTGCCTCTCGCCCGGAACGCATGCTGGGATAGGCTCCAGCCGCGACCCTGACCAGGAATAAGCGGCTTAGATAATGGATGGATGGATGGATGGATGGATGGATGATTTATACTCAATACTTTTTGCTATGTATCCCAGCATCCTGTTGCCTTTTTTCACTGCTGTAGCACACTGCTTTGATGCAGATAAGCTTTGATCAACTAGAATTCCTAAGTCCTTTTCAAATTGAACACCTACTAACTTTTCTCCTCCCATAAAATACTCCTGTCTAATGTTTTTATTTCCCACATGCATAACTTTACATTTAGCAATATTGAACGTCATCTGCCATGTATCTGCCCATTTTTGGATTTTGTTTAAATCATCTTGGATTACTTTAGTCAATTCCAAACTGTTTGCCAAATCCCCAAGTTTAGTATCATCTGCAAATTTAACTATTTTGCTACTAATGTCCATATCAAGATCATTTATGTAAATAAGGAAGAGCAGAGGTCCCAGCACCGATCCCTGCGGGACACCACTGCCCACATCACCGAGGTCAGATTCGGCCCCACCTACTGTTACTCTTTGTATTCGCCCTTGCAGCCAATTTTTAACCCACTGTGAAACTACTCCTGCAATTCCTACTGAATTCATTTTAGCAATGAGCCTCTCATGTGGTACCTTGTCAAATGCTTTCTGAAAGTCCAAATATATAATATCATAAGCCTGGTTCAGGTCAACACACTTTGTAGCCTCTTCGGAAAAGTCCAGGAGGTTTGTTAGGCAGGATGTTAACAATTAATCGATGATCGATTATTTGGCATTAATAATTTGATCGATCATGCATATCAAATTAAACAATGAAATTGAACATTTTTGTAGTGTGATTTTCAGTTTCACAGAAGTGAATTGGGCCTCCCGCATGGTCTAGTGGTTTCTTTTTTTTATATCATTCTTTTTTTAGAGATTTTTTCTTTTCACATTTAACACAAAACATACAATATATTCCATCATACTTGCCAACTGTGCACATCACCAAAGTAAAACTTTTAATAAATTAATTAAATAAAAAAACAAACACAAGATTTTTTTATAGATTTTTTTATTAAAACATTTAAGATTATAGTCAAATACACTCAAACTCCCAGTCAACCAACACTCGTAAGTCACTCCCGCACCCAGCACGCCTGATCCCTGTCTGTATACACTTTATAGTTTGTTGATTATTTTATTCCACACACTATCAAATTGATTAAATGTATTTTTGTCCTCGGATAGCGATTTTTCCATATTTAAAATACCATTGAGATCTTCCACTGTTCCATCGTTGGCAATGTTGGGTCTTTCCATTTCTTTAAGATTAGTTTCTTTGTAATCAATGATGACAATAGTATATGCATGGAATATGCATATGTTAGGTGTAAAAGTAATGGAAACGTTAAGTGTTTCAGATAGCCATTTTTCAACCTGCCTCCAAAGTTGTTGGACTACTTCGCATTCCCAAAAGGAGTGTGTTACGGCCCTTGGCCGTTATTTCTTTTTTTTGTTTGCTCTCTCTCCTTTTCTTTTGCTCCTCCCAGGTCTAATCAGGTTGATTGAGCGCACCTGTGAGGAGGCTTTCGTATAAAGGAGCTTGGGATCCAGCTAGCTTTTTATTGTGGTTTGGTTCCGAGGGGAGAGCCAACCGTAACAGAGTGTATAAGTGAATCGCTCTTTTTATTACACTTCACACAGATATCTGATACCTTTGAATCCATTTTTTAAATCCGATCTCATGTGTAATACATTCTCATCATTAATTTATATTGGATTAATCTTACATTTTCATTTATTGTAATCTCATTAGTGATATTTAAACAGTTTTTCCATTTTTCATCCGTATCCTTAACTTTTAAATCTTGATTCCATTTACTGTATATTTTAGTCAGTATATTGCCACTGGTTTTTGATTTGACCAATATTTTATACGTTTTCCCTATGAGTTTTCTTCCATCAGAGTCAAAAAGCACTTGTTCTATTTCACTGCTGCTGCTTGGATATTCCAAATCATAATCTTTAAGTATCCAACTTTTAAGTTGTAGATATTTCCATGTTTCAGCATCAGTTAAATAGTAAGCCTCCTTGATTTCGGGGAAGGTCATTAATTTTTTTTAAATTTATATATCTGCTATGTAGTTTATTTTATTTGTCCTCCATTTTTCCCATGCTATTGGTTTGTTATATAGTTAACCAATTATTATTCCATAATTTTGTAGTTTTTGGAATTATGAGTTCTTGCACCAACTTTTTCATCTTAACCCAAGCTTGTAGCGTGCTGTTTGTTAAAACGTTTTTATTATTTAATTTATGTTTTGAAAATAAGCAATTAAATTTTGCAAAACGTTTTTCGGTTGGGTCATCTGGTTTTCTATGTGAATCCACAATTCTTCTTTAGTTTTTTTACAATATATGGTATAAATAATAGCTTTGGGCGGATATATGATATAAATCTAGGTTTGGTACATTCAGCCCCCCCTCACTTCTAGGGAAGTGAAGGAGTTCCCTTTTAATCCTAGGCGTTTTATTGGTCCACATAAATGATGTAATCAATGAATACGCTGTTAAAAAAGGCTTGTGGTATTGTTATTGGGATTGTTGAAAATATATATGGTAAATCTGTCCATTTATTTAGACTCGTTTTTAAATTTTTAATTAGAGGTAAATAATTGTCTTTATACAGTTGTGATTTTTCTGGGCTAATAACGCATCCTAAATATTTAATGCCTTTGGTTATCCACTTAAATTTTTCTAACTCGACTGGTATGTTTTGCATTCTAGTAGTTGTTAAAATTTCAGGTTTATCAATATTTATTTTATACCCCGATATTTCGGAATACTGTTGTATAGTTAATAGTTGCGGAATTTATGTTTTAATGTCGGTAATATAACACATGAGATCGTCTGCAAATAGGCTCAGTTTATGATGGTAATTTCCAATCATCATGCTTGATATTTCTTTATTTTGCCTTATTTTTGGAGCCAGTGGCTCTATTGCAACTGCAAACAAAGAAGGTGATAGTGAGCAACCTTGTCTAGTTCCTCTTGTTAGGTAAAATGGTATAGATAACACGCCATTTGAGAGAATTTGAGCAGTTGGGCTTTTATAAAGTATTTTTATAACGTTAATAAATTATGGGCGGAAATTAAACGCTTGTAAACTTTTAAATAAATGGCCACTCAACCTGGTCGAATGCCTTTTCGGCGTCTACCGACATGAGTGCTAGAACAATACCATATTTCTTTGCATATTGGATGGTCACTAAACATGTTCTTGTATTGGTACGCAGGTTTCTATTTTGAATGAATCCAGCTTGGTCTGGGTGAATTGTCTCTGGTAGTACCTTTATTCTGTTATTTATAACTTTTGTTATTATTTTATTGTCACAATTAATTAAGCTAATTGGTCTGTAGTCTACCTTTCCTTCCTGGTGTTAGTATGACCGTAATTACTGTTTGGTGCATGGTCTTTGATAAGGATGCACTCACTTTAATATACGCCATTTAGCAGATGCTTTTATCCAAAGCGACTTACAGTAGTGAATGTATACATTTTCAGTATATGTGGCCCCAGTGGGGATTGAACCCACAACCTAAGCGTTGCCAACGCTGTGCTCTACCAACTGAGCCACAGAGAACTTTCATATAAGATAGGACATCCATAAATAATGAACTTACATTCTCCCAAAATATTGTGTAGAACTCAATGGGAATCCATCTTATCCTGGTGCTTTTCTGTTAGTGAACTCCTTGATTGCTTCCAGTACTTCTTCTGGAGTTATGTCATTTGTCAGGTTCTCTTTCTGTTCAGTATTGATTTGTTTTAAATCGATTGAGTTGAAGAATAGTTGGGGATCATACTCCTGTTGTTTTATCTCCGATTGATATAATTGTTCATAATACAGTTTAAACTGATCATTAATCATTAGACTGTTATATATTGGTACTTTGTGGGTCTTTAAGAACTACTGTAGACTTAGTTAATATTCGTTTTGTTAGTGCACATAGTTGTTTCCCTGTCTTGTTTGTAGATATATAATATAATTTATAATTATTATAGTTAAATTTATAGTCATTGGCTCTCATTAATAATAAAGTATGAAATAATCATGCCCCGCGTGTAAGCTTTAAATGTGTCCCATATTATGTGAGGATTTGGCTTGTCTGTGTCATCAATTTCTATGTTAGTTTCTTTAAAAATACTAATATGTTCATTTGTATATTTGATCAATTCTGTGTCCAAAACGTATTTCCTATTTAAGCGCCACATTGTATTGGATTGCTTATTTCCAACGGGTAAAATCGTAGCCGTTACTACTACGTGATCGGAGATTACTATATCATGAATTTTTGTTGATATATTATCGATTCCATATTTAGATATAAATATGTAATCTAATCTACTGTAGCTATTTTGAGGATGTGAGTAAAAGGTGTAGTCCATCGTTTTTGGGTTGAGGGTGCGCCAAATATCTTGCAAGTTATTATTACTTAAGAAGTTTGTTAAGGTCTTTGGTGAGATAGAAAGACTACGAAGTTAAAAAGCCCTATCTAATTTATTGAAGGTATTATTAAGATCTCCACCCAATATTATAGTGCCTATTTCCAAGGTGTCTATTATAGATTGTATTTTTTAAAGAAATGTAGGGTTTAATCCTGGGGGAATACATACGTTAATAAGGGTGTATGTATTACCATAAATAAGACAATTTACAAATAAATTAGGGCTGGGACTTTAACGCGTTAATTTCGATTAATTAATTACAGAAAAAACAACGCCTTAAAAAATGTGCGCATTTTAATCGCACTATATTTTTGCACTCCAGACACCACGGAACGTTTCTCAGTGGACGAATTCCAGGCATACCGATCATACCGATGCACAACGTGCATTGAGTGACGTCAGACAACAAAGCCCCACTCTGAGTAGAGCGTTGTAGGCTAACATGGAAGAACCAGATGAGACCGCGTTGTTTGGCCCGGTGGATGGGATATTTAGATATAAAAAACTCCCTGATGGAAGTGTGGATAAGAGAATAGTTGTGTGCACATTGTGCAACAAAGAATTTGCATATCACCGGAGCACTTCAAGCCTACGGTATCACCTCAATGCTAAACATGTTGCAGCTAGCGTGGAAGCCAGAGCTAACGCTGATCAGGCTAACGTTAGTCCTAGTACGAGCAAGCAGAGTCGCCAACCCACACTCGACCAGATGACGGGGTTCAGAGCCAAGATGAGTAAGACCACGTCTAACAAAGTAACCAACTCACTGGCTCACTGGATTGCCGTGGACTGTAGACCACTTTCGGTGGTCGAAGATAAGGGGCTAGAAAAGGTGCTACAGATTGCGTCGTCTGACACAATTTATGAACTGCCATGCAGAAAGACAATTTCGAAAAAAATCCAGCAGCTTCTTCCAAAGGTCCTTTGCACTATCATATTCCTAAAATTGCTGCACTTTGTTAAAAATTGCACTGGTCTGTGTAGTAGCTCAAATAAACAAGATTTTGCTGTTAAACTTATGTATATGTCTATTCATTGATTCACTCGTATACCAAAATCCATTTGAATTGAAAAATGTTGCTTCTCGTGTCAAATATTGATATGCGATTAAAATGCGATTAATTTCGATTAATTAATTACAAAGCCTCTAATTAATTAGATTAATTTTTTTAATCGAGTCCCACCACTAAAATAAATATTTGAATGTTGAGAATTTAAAGTAAATGGTATATCTTTATTTATCAGTATCCCAAAGCCTCTACTATTAGAGCTGTATGTGGCATCTAAAGCTTCTCTTCTGTTTTAAGGTACTGAATTTCCCCGCATTTAAAGTACGTTTCTTGCAAAAATGCTATACCGGAGGATATCTTTTCCAAATGGTTTAAAACTTTGTTTTTTTGTACTCTCGCGTAGGCCATTCACATTCCACGTGGTTACTTTAAATGTGTTAGGGACACTTCGTATTACTGGGATTTCAGCCATATTCATTAAGGGTATGGATAGACAGGGGCATATTACCCAACCTTTTTACTTTGGCATATTCCTTTTCAGATATTTTAAGCAAATATGGGTCTTGTAAATGATTTATGATCGGCTGTATAGAGACCTTCCTTATCTGAAATGGGGAAAACGTACAATATAGACAAGTTGAGACAAACTGGAATAGGTACTGAGTAATTCACAAAAAAGATATGACTGACTGGGATAGACGTTAAGATGCAGACAGGACAAACTGACTTACACACTAAGACACAAGAAAACATTGAACACATAGCACTTAAACATGGACTAACACTTACACATATAACATATAGTATAGTGCACCTGATGTGCACTCTGGGGCATTTCATCCCACCCCTACTATAAACTGCAATGAGCTTCGTACCCCAAAACTTTCGCTCCATTGCAGGGTTGCAGCATAATGTGTGGCCGGCAGCCTTTTTCTTGAAAACCCAAATTACAATTTACAGTTTACGATTTACAATCGGTCTGGTGGTCATAAAACAAAAACATTTAGCAAATATCCCACACCGTAATTTTCAATCGACTAACAAAGTTAATTGCTTTACTGTCCTTTACTGTCCGTTATTCTTAACTGAAGAAGAGAAAATTAACACACACTCACATCTCCCCAATTTCCTTATTTTTGTACATTCTATCCCCTGTACATCATGTTTACAAATATTTATGTTGCCACTATACATGTACTTTGGTAGATCATTTATAATAATAATATAATATAATAATAATAATAATATACGCCATTTAGCAGACGCTTTTATCCAAAGCGACTTACAGTAGTGAATGCATACATTTTTCAGTATATGTGGCCCCAGTGGGAATTGAATCCACAACCTAAGCGTTGCCAACGCTGTGCTCTACCAACTGAGCCACAGAGAACCAATAAACTCCAGCCCCACACACACACCCCTCCATCTAACTATGCCATTTCACTCACTCTCCCCCTCACTCACAAACACACACACACACAAACACTCCACCATTAAATTATTTGTATACATCCTATTCCCTGTACAGCATAATGTTTACAAATATGTTTTGTTGACACTGTACATGTACATTGATAGATAATTTATAACCAATAAGCTAATAATAAAATCGTTCAGAAGGGGATTGGGAGCGCGCAAGACTTAACAAAAAGTGACCTATTATACCAGTCAGACGGTCTGAACTTTGTCCATCATCGGTCTCTATCCAATCCCGTATAATTACTCCAAGGTGGATGAGGGGAAAAAAGGAGAGAAATAGGCATAATGGCCGAGCAAATTAACTTATATTGTTCAAAAGGGTTCGGTCACGGGGGAAGAAGAAAAGAAGATAAAAAAAGGCCTCTCGAAAGAGAACATTCTTACCTCCGCTCCCAGAGTGGATGGTCCAAAAAATTATAATCCAAAATAAAATAAATCCATACCATAGTCCAATTTTTTGTGAAAAGCCTTCCGTGGTGGCTAACATGTTATAGTTTATGTCCATCAATAAAGCCACGGTGTTACCTCTTGATTTCTGTATAGCTGTCCCTCAATGTACAGTCTACCACCAGGGTCACTCGTCTGTCCAGTTTCCAGTTCTCGTTGTGGATGGGGTACAGCTTCTTGGGGAACTGATCAGACACGTAGAACTTGGACCCTTTCAGTTCCTTACTCTTCAATTTTATCTCCTCCTTTTGTTTAAACTGCCTGTTTTCACCTGTTGCAGTAGCAGGTCTCGTTACTTTGTTAGTTTAATTAGTAGCTTGTTGCTTTTGTTTCACAGTGTATTAGTCTTGATTACTAGCCTCAGTCGCTGCTTAGAAGGTTTAGTTAAAAGTTTATTGATACTTAGCGTTTCAATCGGTTTTGTTTTAACAGGCGTAGCACCCGTGTCTGTAGTTGATTAGTGTAAGGAATTGGTAATTAGTCTCTATTGTTGTCAGGGGGCATTTGCCACATATAAGCAGCCATAGTTGTGGATAGCGGTAGCTTTTCGCGGCAGCCTCACCTTCCTAGCCTCACTGAACGAAGACTCGGCAGACAAAGACGGAGGAGTCTACCTGCAGGAGTCCACCGAGGGGGGCCAGCTAGGGAGTCCTCACCGCACGGTAAGTATCATAGTTGTATCTCCCTGTTCTACGACCTCTGCATCTAACACTACATGCTACCTCCCTATCTCAGTCCATGTCTCCTCTTCTAGATTGCCTAGAAAGAGAGATTCTACTCACACCCGAAACCTCTCCAATCTCATCCTCCCTCCCAGATCTCCCGGTGAGATCCCACTAATTCTACCAGAGAATAGTGGGAGTAATTGGCTACCGAATTGGGAGAAAAACTGGATAAAATCAGAAACAAAAGACAAAAAGAATAAAAAAAGAAGTGAATTGGGCCACTTGGAGACATTAGGAGACACTTTGAACTATCACATTAGAACATAAAACATCACACTGTTTTATGAGCAAAATAACAATCCATAACGGTTTGGGTGATAGAAACAGGTTTTATAATCATCAAAATGTTTTAGTATGTTTTCCAGTGTCACAGAAGTGAATAGAAATAATTGGGCTAATTTGGCCACCTTGGATAGGTTTTGGGACACTTGGAGACCACTGGCAACACCACTCACTAAAAGGCCTCTAGGTCATGAGTCCTTGCATCTAGTGTTTTGCACAGTGGACATATTGTATAAGGCATGCACAAAAATCAACAGATATATCATGAAATGTGAATCCTTTATTTATTTTCAAACATGAGTTTCAACATAAGACTATGCTATCACTACCACTTACTGTACATTGCTGTATGTTTGATCTTCATTCTGTTAGGATGTGTTGCGTCCACATGATATTTGAGAACATGGACACCCCCATAAACTACAATGTGTTTCCTTTCAAATGATACCAAATGTTAGCATGTGGCCATCACAGTTCTTTGACTATGAACTGTTATATGTACAACTACTTGTTCATTAGTCAATGAAGTCAAACTGATCAGACACGTAGAACTTGGACCCTTTCAGTTCCTTACTCTTCAATTTTATCTCCTCCTTTTGTTTAAACTGCCTGTTTTCACCTGTTGCAGTAGCAGGTCTCGTTACTTTGTTAGTTTAATTAGTAGCTTGTTGCTTTTGTTTCACAGTGTATTAGTCTTGATTACTAGCCTCAGTCGCTGCTTAGAAGGTTTAGTTAAAAGTTGATTGATACTTAGCGTTTCAATCGGTTTTGTTTTAACAGGCGTAGCACCCGTGTCTGTAGTTGATTAGTGTAAGGAATTGGTAATTAGTCTCTATTGTTGTCAGGGGGCATTCGCCACATATAAGCAGCCATAGTTGTGGATAGCGGTAGCTTTTCGCGGCAGCCTCACCTTCCTAGCCTCACTGAACGAAGACTCGGCAGACAAAGACGGAGGAGTCTACCTGCAGGAGTCCACCGAGGGGGGCCAGCTAGGGAGTCCTCACCGCACGGTAAGTATCATAGTTGTATCTCCCTGTTCTACGACCTCTGCATCTAACACTACATGCTACCTCCCTATCTCAGTCCATGTCTCCTCTTCTAGATTGCCTAGAAAGAGAGATTCTACTCACACCCGAAACCTCTCCAATCTCATCCTCCCTCCCAGATCTCCCGGTGTTGACGTGGTGGTACTATGGAACTGCCAGTCCGCTGTCCGGAAGGCCGATTTCATCTCGGCCCAGGCCTCCCTACTCTCCCTGCAGTTCCTGGCACTCACGGAGACGTGGATCACTCCACAGAACACGGCCACCCCTGCTGCTCTCTCCGCTGCCTTCTCCCACACTCCACGACCCACAGGTAGAGGTGGAGGGACAGGTATACTGATCTCCCCCTTGTGGAGATTTGGTATTGTTCCTCTTCCTCACTTCTCACCCTCCTCCTTCATTGTTCTTTATCGCCCCCCAGGTCCACTGGGGAGTTTCCTAGATGAGATGGATGCCCTACTCAGCGCTTTCCCTGAGGATGGCACCCCCGTCTTACTCCTCGGTGACTTCAACCTGCCGCTGGAGACCTCTCAGGCCTCTGCATTCCTCCCCCTGCTTCAGTCCTTCGACTTTACCCTGGCTGAATCCCCATCCACCCACAAGGCCGGTAACCAACTGGACCTGATCTTCACTAGGAACTGCACATTACCCAACATTACGGTATCTCCCCTACATGTGTCTGACCATTGCTTTCGGTCTTTCTCTCTCCCCTCCCCTCTGTGCCTAAACCATCCTCACCTGCTCCCACTGTCCTTGTCCGTCGCAACCTCCGCTCTCTCTCCGCCGCTGCCCTGTCAGCTACTGTTCTATCTTCCCTTCCCCCTACTGATGCCTTCTCTCAGCTACCTGCTGAGGAAGCATCATCCACCCTACTTTCCTCTCTCTCCTCCTCCTTTGACTCACACTGTCCTCTATCCACTAAACCTGCACGCCTCCGACCCCCCGCCCCCTGGCTAACCGACTCCATTCGGGCTAACAGACTGAAACTGCGAGCGGCAGAAAGGAATCCAAATCCCCTGTGGCTCTGACTGATTTCCACACACTCCTGGCTTCCTTTTCCTCTAACCTCTCCTCTGCTAAGTCTGCATTTTTCCTTTCCAAAATTCAATCTTCAGTTTCTAACCCTCGTAAACTCTACTCTACGTTTTCCTCTCTCCTCACCCCTCCTCCTCCCCCACCCCCCTCCTTTCTAACCGCGGATGACTTCGCATCCTTCTTTCACGAGAACGTCAATGACATTCGCAACTCCTTCCCCCTAACCTCTCCCTCACCTAACTCTCCCTCACCCATCTCGCTACCTAAACCTCTCACCCCTCTGTCCTCCTTCTCGCCCCTCCCTGACTCAGACATCCTTCAACTTGTCCTCTCCTCCCCTTTGTCTCCAATGTCATTAACTCCTCTCATTCCTCTGGCTCTGTCCCCTCTTCCCTCAAATGTGCTGATGTTGTCCCCCTCCTCAAAAAACCCTCTCTGAATCCTGCTGTTATTTCAAACTACCGACCTGTCTCTCTCCTCCCATTCCTTTCCAAAACGTTAGAGCTGGCTGTCTATAACCAACTGTCTGCTTGATCCCAACCAATCTGGGTTCAGAGCAGGCCACTCCACAGAGACTGCTCTCCTTGCTGTCACTGAGGCTCTTCAAGTCCCAATCCCTTAGCTCCGCCCTCCTCCTCCTCAACCTGTCGGCGGCATTCTACACCGTGGACCACCGGATCCTGCTCTCATCTCTTGTCGAGATGGGAATTTCTGGATCTGCATTGACATGGTTCGAGTCCTACCTGGCTGACCGGTCCTACCAAGTGGCCTGGAGAGGATCCCTCTCCTCTCCCCACACCCTCTCTACCGGAGTCCCGCAGGGCTCGGTGATAGGCCCCGTCCTATTTTCTCTGTACACCAAGTCACTTGGCTCTGTTATTTCTGCTCATGGATTTTCCTATCACTGTTATGCTGATGACACTCAACTGTTTCTCTCCTTCTCTCCATCTGATACCCAGGTCCCGGCACAGATCTCTGCATGCCTGGCTGACATCTCCGCATGGATGTCCACCCACCACCTGAAGCTGAACCTGGGGAAGACAGAGCTGCTCTTCCTCCCAGCGAAGGGCTCTCCGATGATTGATGTGTCAATCACCGTGGAAGGCTCCATAGTGTCTCCGTCCCAGTCTGCCAGGAGTCTTGGGGTAACCCTGGACAACCAGCTGTGCTTCTCGAGCCATATTGCAGCGATCACTCGGACCTGCCGTTTCTCCCTCCACAACATCCGGAGGATCCGACCGTTCCTCACCCAAGAGGCCACTCAACTCCTGGTCCAGGCCCTAGTGATCTCACGTCTGGACTACTGCAATTCCTTGCTGGCAGGCCTTCCGACCTGCGCCATCAAGCCACTGCAACTAGTCCAGAACGCTGCCGCTCGTCTGGTGTTCAACCAGCCGAAGTTCACCCATATCACCCCTCTACTCTCCTTTCTGCACTGGCTCCCCATCGCAGCACGCATCAGATTCAAGTCACTGGTGCTTGCTTTTCAAGCGGCCAGAGGTACTGCTCCCCCATACCTCCAGTCACTCATCACTCCTTACACACCTCCCAGACCCCTCCGCTCCGCCTCCTCTGGTAAACTGACTGTCCCTTCCCTCCGGGCGCCTGGCAGCTGCTCCTCGCGGTCTCGCCTCTTCTCTGTCCTGATCCCTCGCTGGTGGAACGACCTTCCGCAATCGGTCAGGACCGCGGAATCACTTGCGATCTTCCGCAAGAGACTCAAAACCCACCTCTTCAGACTCCACTACCACTGAACTCTGTCCATCTAGCTAAATTGTCTTCACCACTGTTTACTTGTTCAACACTATACTCCCAAAAACAAAACTAAAAACTAAAAAAATTCACTAACCTTTTCCTTCCCAGTGTTACAGGTATGGTCTGCACTGGGAATCTAAATTCTGCTAAATGCTTAAAATGTAAATGTAAATGTAATGTAAAGAAATCGAACTTTGCCACTATGACACGAGGGTAGTTGTTCTGTTCATTTTGCCGGCCCATCCGATGCTCTGGCAACGGAGATTTTATTCACTTTTTCGGATGTCATCTTCATCTCTTTTTGCATGAAATTGCGGATAACTGCTTCTGCTTCTTCGCATATTTTTGTGGTCTAGTGGTTTCAACGTCTGACGCTGGCCACAGCGACCGGTGTTCAATTTCCCGGTCCGTGCCAGAGTTGGCTCTGGCCTGGAGTGCCAACGGGGGCGGCAATTGGCTGTCCGCCCCAGGGACGGGGGAAGGAAGCTGACAAGACGTTCGCTGCGCACAGGAGTGGCTCTGGGGTGCCGGAGTTACAGTCGACAGCATAACGAGTGCCGTCTCGGAGGAGACGTTACTTCGCCTTTGTCACTGCTGGTCACAGGGCTACGGCAGCGAATGACGAGGGAGGGGATTGACCAGAGAATAGTGGGAGTAATTGGCTACCGAATTGGGAGAAAAACTGGATAAAATTAGAAACAAAAGACAAAAAGAATAAAAAAAGAAGTGAATTGGGCCACTTGGAGACATTAGGAGACACTTTGAACTATCACATTAGAACATAAAACATCACACTGTTTTATGAGCAAAATAACAATCCATAACGGTTTGGGTGATAGAAACAGGTTTTATAATCATCAAAATGTTTTAGTATGTTTTCCAGTGTCACAGAAGTGAATAGAAATAATTGGGCTAATTTGGCCACCTTGGATAGGTTTTGGGACACTTGGAGACCACTGGCAACACCACTCACTAAAAGGCCTCAAGGTCATGAGTCCTTGCATCTAGTGTTTTGCACAGTGGACATATTGTATAAGGCATGCACAAAAATCAACAGATATATCATGAAATGTGAATCCTTTATTTATTTTCAAACATGAGTTTCAACATAAGACTATGCTATCACTACCACTTACTGTACATTGCTGTATGTTTGATCTTCATTCTGTTAGGATGTGTTGCGTCCACATGATATTTGAGAACATGGACACCCCCATAAACTACAATGTGTTTCCTTTCAAATGATACCAAATGTTAGCATGTGGCCATCACAGTTCTTTGACTATGAACTGTTATATGTACAACTACTTGTTCATTAGTCAACAAGTAATGTTAGTTTGGGTAATAGTTTCACAGTGTTATTTCAATCGAATTGAAAGCAAATTCTACAGGAGAATGTCAGGGTATCCATCTGTGAACTGAAGCTCAACAGAAGGTGGGTCATGCAGCAAGACAACGACCCTAAACACACAAGTCAGTCTACCAAAGAATGGTTGAAGCAGAATAAATGTTGTGTTTTGGAATGGCCGATCCAGACCTTAAACCAATAGAAATGTTGTGGTAGGACCTGAAGCGAGGCGTTCATGCCAGGAAGCCCACCAACATAACTGAGTTGAAGCAGTTCTCTAAGGAGGAATGGGCCAAAATTCCTCCAAGCCGATGTGCAGGACTGATCAACAGTTACCGGAAACGTCCCCAAAAAAAAGTCATTGCTGCTCAAGGGGGTCAGACCTGTTACTGAAAGCAAAGGTACACATACTTTTCCGACAAAGACATTTAATGTTGGATCATTTTGTTCAATAAATAAATGTAAAAGTATCATATTTTGTGTGTTATTTGTTTAACTGGGTTCTCTTTATCTATTTGAAGGACTATTTGTATGAAGAATCTTAGGCCACTTAAAGTCATTTATCTGAGCAGTACGTGTTTATTTGTTCAAAAAAACACTATATAACATTGAAGCATGCACAAAGAAACATTAATACAATGAAAAGTAACAAAATATTGTTGTCAGTATTTTGTGTGGCCTGCCTTAGAATGCAAAACTGGAGCAATATGCTTTGGTAGACTGTAATGTTTTGAAAGAGTCCTGTGGTAAATTCTTCCAAGCTTCTTGCAGGATTTGCCATAACTCTTCTTTTGACTGTGAGCATACTCCTATTCTATCTGTGTATTTCACATAGTTTATGTGATGCACTATTGAAGGTGCATTATAGTTCACCATAAGAAAGTGCATCTTAAAGGGGGGTTGCATATCTCACCATGTAGGAGGGGAAGATCAGCACCCTCTTGTGTTTCCCACAGGGCCACTGAGGATCGTCCAGGAAATTCGGATCATACTCCAGGACGTCCAGCACTTCATTCCCTGCATGCAGAAGAGCCCACACATTCACAACATCGCACTAAATGATTTCACAGTGACACAATCACAACATTGCACTGAATGATTTCACACTGACTAATGGAAATCCGGAGATCAAATCACAGAGCACAATTAACCTCTATTTCTATTACAGTTAGGAGTGGAATGCATTAGAATTCACTCACGGTTTACTCTGGCGTTTTCTGTAAAGAGAATTTATAACAATGTCCACCGACATACAGTGTTACTTCACTGCGATTGGTCGACAGCTCCCAGCTGGCTCCAAACAGCATTATCATGTTCAATAGTATACACGTAATGTGCTTTGTTTAGATTAAAATATGCGCATGTTGATATGCACTAACAGCGCATGTGAGAATCGAATACCTGTAATGAATGTATAAAATTAACCGGCAAGACTTGAGTGGCGAGGCAGTCCACACCCCAATGTTACTAGCATCCTCTTAATGCTGGACTAGGATTGTTTGACCTCTTGGTCTGGGTGATGAAACCACAGTATACAAGTTACGTTCACACAGACCGAGTCAGTGGAAGGCACTTCGTGGCCAGCTTTATACCGGCAGACTGGGCGGCCGATTGGCTAGCGAGGGTCACTGGTGTGTGACGAGACATGGACACCCAGCTGACCAAATCCCTCCCTCCCTCCCTCCCTCCCTCCCTGGGTGACGCTAGTGCCAATTAAGGGTGGTCCTATCAGCACTGGCATGGCCTGAGCCACGGTCGATACCAGACCGTGGGGCTCATCCACACACTAGAGGCATAGTTACATTTTAGCAACTGGGACTGATATGAAGCAAATCGGTTTAAATCAGTCCCAGCCAAAGGAACACTGAAAGCACTAAATGATCAATATTGATGATTGGGAGGTTTAATACAGCACAAGGGTAAAAAAAATCAAATTTCAAAGTAATTCTGCTGAAAACAAACCTTGCTCTCATTTCATATTTTTTAGCAGTTATTCAGTTTTATGTGAGGCCAACACAGAGGCACTTAGGAGATGAAAATGATTTCAAACAGTGAACTTCTCTGTGTGGGCCAATAGCGTGTAGTCACCTCTGCAATATTCATGAGTGAGAGTGGAACTCACTCTGTTCAGTTCTGTACTCTCAAACGCTTGGTACGCTGTGCTAAGACAACGCTCAGGGCATACAAATTACTGTCAAGGCAGGCCTGCTTTCACCATGTATAAGACAAACCGTTTACTCAGTGACCACAAGAGCAAATGGATTCTTCTTTTTGCCAGTGACCAGCAAAGTGGAAATGAGAGCAAATAGACTGTCTTAACTCTCTTTGACACCTTTGAAATGCTGATAAGTGCAGAGCTGGGAAAAGAGTCAAAGTGATACAGAAAATATTATCTTCCAGAAATCAGTGAACATGAAATTTTTGCGAACAGCTCTTGCTAAACGTGGCAAATAACCAAAGCCTGAAGATCGTATCAGCAGAGAGGAGGAAGAGGAGGAGCAGCAGGAAGAGGAGGAGGAGGAAGAGGAGGAGCAGCAGGAGGAGGAGGAGGAGCTGACCTGTCTCCACGCTCCCCTGGGTGCTGCTGGCCCGTGGTAGGGTGAGGTTGCGCTGGCTGGTGTTGTGAAAGTGGGAGGAGGAGGAGGAGGAGGAGGAGTGGATGGTGTTCCTACGAGCGCTGAGAGCATTGGAGGGGTGCAGGAGCTGCGTGTACGAGACAGTCTGAGGAAACACAACACGGACACATGAGGGTCACTGTGAGGCCAGGGCGTGGCACAACACTGGAGGCATGCACTGCCATGCTAAAGTTTTAAAAGGACTTCAGTCATGAGAAAGGAAAGCCCCGGGAAGCTAAGCTAAGATAAGCTATTCTAATCTATTCTATTCAATTCAATTCAATTTATTGTCATTAAAACAATGTGCAAGCACGTAGTAAAATGAAGAGGGCTGCAGCTTCACCAACAGTGCAAAATACACATAATACATAATACACATAACAAACATAATAAACATAGTGCAAAAGGGCATACAAAGTGCAAAAAGGCATGTAACATTGACATGACAGTGCAAAAAGGCATGTAACATTAACATGACAATGCAAAAAGTCAGTGGGTGGCCAGGTTCAGGAGGGTGACAGCTTGGGGGAAGAAGCTGTTTCTGAGCCTGGAAGTATGGGCTCTGAGGCTCCTATAGTGCCTCCTGGAGCGCAGGAGGAAGAACGGTCCGTGGTTGGGGTGGGTGGGATCTCTGCTGATGCTGAGACCTCTGCGCAGGCAATACTTATGATAAATGTCATTTATGGCTGGGAGCTGGGTACCGGTGATGCGCTGGGCTGTCTTGACGACCCGCTGCAGAGCTTTGTGGTCTGCTGTTGTACAGTTACCGTACCACACTGAGATGCAGTTGGTCAGGATACTCTCTGTGGTGCAGCGGTAGAACTTGGTGAGTATATGGGGGGGTAGGCGGGCGCACCTCAGCCTCCTCAGGAAATGCAGGCGTTGTTGGGCTTTCTTCACAAGGGAATGGGTGTTTGATGTCCAGGAGAGGTCCTCGCTGATGTGGACTCCAAGAAATTTTAAACTGGGGACACGTTCCACCTCGACCCTGTTGATGTATATGAGGGAGTGGCTGCAGCTTTTGGATCTCCAGGGGCCTCATTTATAAAAAGTTGCGTAGAAACCATCCTATATTTGATCTAAGATCATTTCTGAAATGTGCGTAAGTGTGATTCAGAGAAACTGAACGTACGCCCAAAAAAACGTGCGTACGCCAGTCCCCAGATGTGAAATCTATAAATCGCAAATGATCTTGAAATTGTGCGTAGCTGAATGGTTTTAGATCTCCGCCTTGTAAACGCCCTAATTAATATCATTAGCATATAAAGAAGCACGAATCAAAACATAAATTTTCTACTTGATAATGGCGAGCTGCAAGAAAAAAAAGAATTTTAGCGAGGCGGAAATCGAGGTCTTGTTGGCGGAGGTGCAGCTGTGTGCAGGGACGCTGTTTGGGAGCCTTTCCAATGGCTTTACCAGTACAACCAAGTACGTGGCCTGGCAGTCTGTAGCCCAGGCTGTGAACGGGGGGCAGCAAAGGTCCCTGAAGGACGTAAATAATTTTAAAACTGATTTAAAACTGAGGTCAAAATCTCTAATAACTCGTTCCCTTCTTATTGCGCGGTTGGCGATATCTTCGAGAAGCGAAGCCATTCTATTTTATAGCCTACAGATTGACCGAAGTGTTTTACACGCGTGGAACCATAATATGTATTAAATACATTTCAAGGATGTGTCAATTGTTCTAATTGGGGTAGTTTTGGAAAACCAATGTGTGTTTTTGTTTTGTTTTCCACAAGTAGCTTAGTTTATGTTGTTTTAATTTATTAATAAATGTATTGTGCAAACCATTACGTATAGCCTAAGCAATGTGTTCAATCTGGTAATACTACTACTACTACTACTAATAATAATAATAATAATAGGCAGCAGACATGTTGGTGCTGTTAGATTTCCGAATACATTTTACATTACATTTACATTTTAAGCATTTAGCAGATGCTCTTATCCAGAGCGACTTACAATATGTACATTAATACATGGTAGGAACAATCATAGTACGCGCAAGAGATCAGTGCAGTAATACAGCAATAAACCATTGCAGGCCGCCGCGTACCATACCTGTAACACTGGGAAGGAAAAGGTTAGTCAATTATTATTTTTTAATGGAGTAAGCAGGGGTGTATAGTGTTGAGCAAGTAGGCAGTGGTGATGACAATTAGCTAGATGTACAGAATTCAGTGGTAGTGGAGTCTGAAAAGGTGGGTTTTGAGTCTCTCGCGGAAGATCGCAGGTGATTCCGCGGTCCTGACCGATTGCGGAAGATAATTTCACCAGCGAGGGGTCAGGACAGAGAAGAGACGAGACCGCGAATACCTGCAGTACTCAAACATTGCCACAAGGAAAAGTGCGTACGCCAGGTTGAAACCTGACGTGGAGGTAAGTACTTTTCCACTTCAAAGACCGTTTTTATAAATCTGAACTTTGACGTGGATTTGAGCGTACGCACGTTCTAAGATCAAATTTGTGCGTAAGTACGTTTTATAAATGAGGCCCCTGAAGTCCACGATCAGCTCCTTCGTCTTTTGCACATTATGGACGAGATTGTTGGAGGTGCACCATGATGTTAGGTGCTGAATCTCGTCCCTGTAGGCCGTCTCGTTGTTGTTGATTATTCGGCCTACAACTGTGGTGTCGTCAGCAAACTTTACTGTGAGGTTTGAAGGGTGGATTGGCAGCCAGTCATATGTAAAGAGGGAGTAGAGGAGGGGGCTCAGAACACAGCCTTGGGGGGTACCAGTGCTGAGGGTCAGGGTGGAGGAGGTATGGTTACCTAACCTAACAGACTGAGGTCTGTTGGTCAGGAAGTCCAGTGTCCAGTTACAGAGGGCGGGGGTTAGGCCAAGGGAGAGGAGTTTGGAGGTCAGCTTGAAGGGGATGATAGTGTTGAAGGTGGAGCTGTAATCTATAAACAGCATCCGGATGTATGAGTTATTAAGTTCCAGGTGGGTCAGGGCAAAGTGCAGGGCAGAGGCAATGGCGTCCTCTGTGGACCTTTTGGGACGGTACGCGAACTGATGTGGGTCGAGTGTGGGGGGGATAGAGACTTTGATGTGGGCCAGAACCAGTCTCTCAAAGCACTTCATGGCAATGGGGGTGAGTGCTATGGGTCGGTAGTCATTCAGACATGTAGGTGATGATTTCTTGGGGACAGGGATGATAGAGGTGGTCTTGAAGCATGCCGGGACTATAGACAGGGTCAGTGAGAGGTTGAATATTGTGGTGAAGACCTCAGCCAGCTGGTCATAGCATTCTCTGAGGACCCGTCCCGGTATGCCGTCCAGGCCAGCTGCCTTGCGTGGGTTGACTCTGCGCAGTGATTCTCTGACCTCTGCGATAGTCAGAGTGAGCACCTGGTCTCCTGGGTGGGTGGAGGTTTTGGTGGCAGGGTCAGTGTTGTCCTTGTTGAAACGGGTGTAAAAAATATTTAGCTCATCTGGGAGGGAGGCATCATGGACAATGGGACCGGTGTTGGAGCTTTTGTAGTCAGTGATAGATTGAATGCCTTGCCACATTTGCCGGGGGTCAGAGTTATTGTGAAAGTGTTCCTCTATTCGTAGGGAATAGTTGTATTTGGCTGTTCTGAAGCCCTTTTTGTGGTTGGCTCTGGCTGTGCTGTAGGCCTCACAGTTTCCAGATTTAAACGCTGAATCCCGGGCTTTCAGCAACTGCCGGACCTCACTGGTCATTCAGGGTTTCTGGTTCGGAAAGGTGTGGATGGATTTTTTTGTTGTGACAGTTTCAGTGCAGAAGTTAATGTAAAATAACACAGCGGATGTCAGTTCATCAATGTCTGTATGAGCGCCGTGGGTGGCTGGATGTACAAAAACACTCCAGTCTGTGTTGTCAAAACAGTCAGAGACTGCACCCTCTGGCCAGACAGTGACTGTTTTTACTGTAGGCTTGACCCATTTTTTGAGGGGTTTGTAGGCTGGTGCCAGGAGCAGGCAGAGGTGGTCGAATGTTAGAATGTTAGCCATAAAACTTCTGGGGAGGGAAGCTTTGAAGGGAGCTCTGCTTAGCCTAGCATGTAGCCCAGGCCGCTTCCCCCTCTTCTGTTTACACTCCCGACGGGGGCAGCGTTTCCACTGCGAGACCAGTGAGCGGACAATATCAATGGGGAAGTTGTCTGTGGTGGCAGTGGGGATTGTGTAATCCGATCTGAGGTTTAAAAGTTCCTGGCGGCTGTAGAAGAGGTGTGCATTACCTGGGCTATTACATAAACGTAAGACTAACAAAATAATAAAGAAAACATAGCACTGAGTTGGGAGCCGCAGTAGCCGCTGCGTCGAGCGCGCCGTCATCTTTGAAAAGAGTGAAAAGAAGCTATGCAGGAGATGTGCTTTTTAGCTGGGCATAATGGTGAACACAATATATAATATTACCATGTTACATACAGCTTTTTACACCGGGTAATTGGAATTGATCTTTTCGCATACCTCTCCGAGATGTACACACACCATCAGAGGTCCAAGCGCAGGGTCAGCCGTAGTACGGCGCCCCTGGAGCAGTTTAGGGGTTCAGTGCCTTGCTCAAGGGCACTTCGGCAGTGCCCCAGGAAGTTAACTAGCATCCAGTTCATTGTTTTTATGTTTGGCCTTGCTGGGATTCGAACCAGCAACCACTGTGCTTGCCAGCCCATGTCATAACCACTGAGCCACTGCCGCAACGTGCAACTGATTCCTGAGATACCCTTCAATAAGACGATGAACTCAGGGAAGAGCAGGTGATGCACATTTCCAACAGGAGAAGAGCAGGGGCATGTCTCATGAAACAGGATTAATGGGTTAGCAAGCTAACTTTGGGTTTAAGCCTGCGTTTTTGGTCTCACGACTGTGGCTCACTTTTACTGGGTTGCATCGCCATGGTAACTGCTCCGGAGTAGGTTCAGGCTAATGGATCAAATCCTATAAAAATCCCACCACCAATCAGCTCTCTGGAAAATAGACTCACCAATCCTAGAGAATTACATAATTTTATTTTTTTTGTATCAGAGATACAGATTCTCCGCGGAGGAAGAATCGTTGCAAGCTTCTAGAGCTGCATGTCACAAATGCCACTTGTCGAAGCGATGCGATCACTGTGCAGCAGTATGTATGTATTGCCCTACGTTTTCTAGCCACCGGTACATATACGTATTCCGTTGGTGATGCGGAGAACCTGAGCAAATATATAGTTTATATAGTTATATGTATAGTTATCAATAATGAATACAATTTAATGTTGCATATTAAGTGCGGTGACATTTTCTCATATGATTGCAGAGTTATTGGTGCAATAGATTGCACTCACATTCCCATCACCGCAGCCTTGGGTGAGCCACAGTTGTGAGACCGAAAACCCAGGGTTAAGCTTGAAGTTTGCTCGCTAACCCACCAATCCTGCCTCATGAAACAGTGCTCTGGATCTGTTCATGTTGCCTGCGATTGGCTGTGTTACAAACACCGCCCCTTTGGTGTGTACGCACTCACAGCTTGATCAGAAAAAACAGGGTTGACAGAGTGAGTTGATAACCACTGTCGGGAGACAGGTTAGCCGCAATTTCCTTTGTTAGGCTTTGTGTAGCCAGCTAATGCAAAGATACCCGACTATGTTTGAACTTCCTTCGTTAGGATCTGTGGGCCGCTGTGTGAGCCTGCAGCAGAGGCCTTACCTGGCTGTCCGCCCACAGCTCCACCCCGTCCAGTCCCATGACCATCTCCTTTGCCCTGACCCCCCCTGAGGGGTGCCGCTGTCGCCCCCCGTCCAGTTTCACCTCCCTATAGGGGCAGATCATGGGTTCAGCACCCCCGGCCCCATCTCATCCCTTCCCATAACAGAATCTACATCTCTAACACACAACAATCACATCACCACAATGAGTCTGTGAGGTCCACAGTCATTCGGTACTGATTCAGCAAAGTACTGCTCTCCCTTTACTGGGGAAAATTTACATTTGACATTTTCTCTAAAACAAAAGGAATGTTTTCATTGGCACCCTTTTTAAAAGCGAAGCTCTTTTATTTTTGTCAATGGTTTCCATTTCTATAATGATGGCCAAATTGCTCAAAATCTACCATGTAGAAAAGTGTCATTGGAAAGAGGGGGAAAATAGGGGTTGGGGTTCTGTGGTGAGTGCAGAGGCGTAGCGTGCACTGTCGAATCGGTGCGGGTGCACCGGGCGCAAAATTCCGAGGGGCGCAAAATTTCAGAAGACGAAAAGAAACACCGTTAGGGCAGCGGTCTCCAACCTTTTTTGCACCACGGACCGGTTTCATGCACCGGGTGTAAAATTCAGAGGGGCGCAAATTATTTTTCCTCTTGCACCCGGTCCGCGAAATAAATGAACTGGTCTCAGCATATTTTCGCGTGTACCACCCCCCCGGTCCGCGGAAAATGGTCTTGCATGAAACCGGTCCGTGGTGCAAAAAAGGGCACCGTTACGTGCCTCGCCCCGAGTGCTGGCAACCCACGCTACGCCACTGGGTGAGTGTACCTCAATGTGCAGCACAGACACACAGACGGCTGCTGATCTTAAACTAACGGCTTCACAGGAGATCTTTGGAACTTAAGAAGGAAGATCTTTAAACTTTGCAAAATATGTGCATTGAAGTTAGTTATTAATGAGGTCAGATACTGCACCTCCCAGCCAATGAATGGATTGAGATTCCTGGGGTTAGAGGTAGGACAGCAGATTTATCCTGACGAATCTCCAGCTATGGTAGATTCCTACACATTTTGTTTTCCTGCTCACTATTGACGTTGTTCATTTTAGATTCCAATAGCCCTCAAACATGGCTGGAACAGAGCCCTCTATTCACTCTTACCACTATGTGCTTTGTCCTCTACTTTGAGTAACACATTTTTTTTTAACACATTTGTATTTCTTATGTGTCTGTATTTCACATCCCAATTTCTGCCAATTTTCTCTTCAATTCACCCTCCCCCATGAGCCCACCACCCGCATCTACGGGACAAGCCAATTCCCCGAGGCCGGCAATGAACCGCCTTCTCTGAGATGGAACCCGCCCACCTGTCTTACAGGGATGCCATCCGCACTTCTCCGCAAGCTCGTGCCGGCTCTCCCTCCCTCTTCCCCCTGGGGCAGATAGCAAATCACCGCCAGAGCCAGGCTGGCGAAGCCAGGGATCGAACCCCGGCCACAGTGGGCAACCTGCATTCTGCATTTACTGTTGCACCACCCAAGGCCCCCTGAGTAATACATTTATCCAGTTCTTACTGTTTTTAATTTCTTGAATGGAAAAACAACACACACGTTTTACGTGAAGCTAAGAAGAACTGGCCAGTGCTCACAGCCTGAGGTGCAGCTGAACATGTGGACCCCGGGCTTAATTCCACATGTGAATGAACGCCTTGGGGAGTTATTTGCACATCTCTGGAGATATGTAAATCAGTTTATCAGCTTTGGCTCAAGGAATAGCATAACTTTGTAACCAAAAGCAAACAAATAGGGTAGGGGCAGTTGTGTGGATTTACCATGAATTGAATTTTAGAATGGGATTTCTGAAAAAGCCCAAACAGTGCATGAAAATTAACCAGTATTCGTACAACAAGGAAGCATCTAATATTCGAACCACTTTCCGTTTTTCTCTCTGGGGGTCCAAGCCAATTAACACTGATTTAATTGCTTAGTTAATGACATTCTGGAGCAAATTAATTCCCCTAATGGGGAACACAAAATAGGAAAATTAAGTCAATTGGCAGCCTGGCACAAGATTGTGATCAAGCAGCACATCATTATCACTAAAATAACTATAGCACATGAAGTGCATTCATAGGGCACGACAGCCAGCAGCCTTAAGGTGTTTTGTTGATATTGTAAAGAAATTTACAATAATCTCTCTGAGGTTAACAAAGCCAGTAAGCCACAGCCACAAAGCAGTGAATTGAAAAAAAATAATGAAAAAAAACTTGAGTTGAAAAGTTTGTACTGTAAATATTGTTCTGTATGTTTACAAAGGAAAGCAAGCAGAGCTAACTTCAAAGCCACAGAACGCAGCCCCACAGACCACTGTGGTAAATATGCTCCCTGCTTCAAAGTGCAGCGTTGGGTCTCCAGAGGTTCACACGCCCATCAGAAAGAACAGAAATCAAAGTGGACCATGATTAGGGCAGCCCTGTGGCCAAAGAACAACATGCTCCAGGCAACACCCCACCAGTAACAAAGAATATCATGTTCTTTTACCTGTGCTACCCTGGATATAGCATGCTAG
Source organism: Aldrovandia affinis (assembly GCA_029706075.1). Lineage (NCBI taxonomy): Eukaryota > Metazoa > Chordata > Actinopteri > Notacanthiformes > Halosauridae > Aldrovandia > Aldrovandia affinis. The sequence goes on from JAINUG010000329.1 coordinate 488,568, forward strand.
ACAAGAGACTGAGTATGGCATCATCTATGCACACCTACAAAGTGTTCACATCAATTTCACACACACCAAAAAAAAAAAAAATATATATATATTATTTTAAATTATATACTGTAATGTAGTGGCCAAAAAGGTGGAAACTTTGGGATAAATAGGGGGATACAAAATTGAAAGCAGGCCTTTTCACACAGATGTTGTTCCTAAGAAATTAGCACCCCAGCATGCTCAGGGTCATGTAAAAAAAAATGCTGGACAGGCCTGATGGCCTATAATTATGGCTAGATGACGAAACCTGACTGAGGGGTGATTGTTGGGGCATGTTTGGCAGGAGCTTCAGTGATGAAGGCCGCTCAACTTACTGATGCTTCACGTGAAATAGTGTCTAAAGTGATGTTGGCATGGAACTCTGAGGGAACGACATCATCAACTAGAGGCAACTGAGGTCGGAAGTACACACTGTACATCTGGATCATGATGTCCATGCAACTGTTCAAGGTGCAAGGGTAAACAGGCTAAATCTAATTGCAAATTTCCATCTAGGGCGTGAGCAGGCAGTTTAGAGAACTCGAGAACTCTATAGAGCAGGAAACCATAGGTGGCAGTCAGCCTACTAAGTGACTTCATATTGGTTTTCCACCTCTTCAGCCACTACCTGTAGATGAATTAAATAAACAAATGAAGGAACAGAGAGTCATGTTCGTAGCTAACTAATTATAATAACAATGATAACAACCTTTACAGAATTCCTTTCATAATGCATTCCATTAATAGTAACCATTTAAATAAAAATGTAGACCTTACTTTTTTTAAATGAAATTGACACCTTCAAAACAATCTTTTAAAATTATTTTTCCTCTTATTCTCCCAAATTCGAACGCCTAATCATATTCTGAATGGCGCTCACTGCAACCTCAGGAGAGTGTAGATGAGCATAGGTTCTTTTCACACCGCAGTCGACAAGTTAAGCTGCACAGTCAGAGGAAGACACTTCATGTGCAGCTTTGAACAATGCCTTAACAGGATGCAGACCATTGGACTCATCTACACACTAATCAAATCAAATCAAATCACATTTATTTGTATAGCGCTTTTCACAAATGCATTGTCACAAAACGCTTAACAGAAGGGAACCCAGGCCTAGATCCCCCCAAAAGCAAGCCTAAGGCGACAGTGGGAAGGAAAAACTCCCTTGATAGGGAGAAACCTTGGGAGGAACCAGACTAAAAGGGGGGGCGCCCATCCTCTTCTGGCCGGCACAGGGTGTGTCCAAAAAGACTGTATCATGGTCAGTCCAAGGTCACTCTAGAACTAAAACAGTGCCTTAACAGGATGCAGACCGTGGGACTCATCCACACACTAGAACATTGTCTTAACAGGATGCAGACCATGGGGCTTATCCACACACTAAAACAGTGTCTTAACAGGATGCAGACCGTGAGACTCATCCACACACTAGAACAGTGTCTTAACAGGGTGCAGACCGTGGGGCTCATCCACATACTAAAACAGTGTCTTAACAGGATGCAGATCGTGAGACTCATCCAAACACTAGAACAGTGTCTTAACAGGATGCAGACCATGGGGCTTATCCACACACTAGAACAGTGCCTTAACAGGATGCAGACCGTGGGGCTCATCCACACACTAGAACAGCGTCTTAACAGGATGCAGATCATGGGGCTTATCCACACACTAGAACAGTGTCTTAACAGGATGCAGACCATGGGGCTCATCCACAGACTAGAACAGTGCCTTAACAGGATGCAGACTGTGGGACTCATACACACACTAGAACAGCGTCTTAACAGGATGCAGACCATGGGGCTCATCCACACACTAGAGCAGTGGCTTAACAGGATGCAGACTGTGGGACTCATACACACACTAGACCAGTGTCTTAACAGGATGAGCCACCCAGCAGCCCCTACTGTCAAATGTCAAATCTTGAGTGATGAGTTTAAAGATGAGAAGGATCCACCCATCCAACTCCTAACTTTTTTTCTACTAATTTGTTAGCTATCATTTTGATGTGGACTACATCATCTTTACTCGGTAATTATGTTTTGTTATTATTATGATTGTGCCTTCTGAGCTGCTTTTGCAGTGTTGAGCTGAGCTGGGCTTAAGGCGCACAGTAAGCAGAGTCCTGAGATGCTACTCTCTAAATGGCAGAAATGAAACTCGCCAACTCTTTTTTTTAAAATATGCACGACTTTGGACAGAATGAATAATCTAGTAGATTATTCAACACACTAGAACAGTGTCTTAACAGGATGCAAACCGTGGGGCTCATACATAATCTACTAGATTATTCAACTATGAAAAACCAGCCAGGGTGAAAACAATCAGCAAAGAGTGTGCACATCTATCTCTTAATCATTCATCTTCCCTTTTCAGGTACTATATTACACAATTACAATTATTCTCAGCTACAGCTAAACAGCCTTCGCTATGAAACTACATCTAAGCAACAAAGCTGAAATTGAATCAGGTGAAGAAACAGCATACAATAAAGTGGTCTGTAAAATGAACATTGGCACGTTGAGATGTACCTACCCTGCTGGGCGACTGTCTCGATAGGGCAGGACAGAAAACACAGCACAGAAGGATCTTCTACCACTGATCAGGATTATCCTGTGACACAACATGACAAGTCAGTACTGTACTTCACTGCAGTGTCACATTCAAATATACAAGTTAACACGCTGGACAAGGGCTTCACCGAAAGGTTGAGTTGTACTATCTCTGGCAGAATTAAATTAAGAAAATAAAAAGAAACACACATTGTCTTGGAGTGCATCAATTTTTTCTACTTTGTATCTGTGTACGCAGACTGGAGACAGTGATATTCTAGGCTGATGATGAAGAATCAGCATTGTTCCATTTCAAGTGAAAATTGTGAACACATCTTCCTCGATTAGTCAATTTATGCAATTATTTTCAAGAGAAGGTTATTTGTGCAATTTTCATAGCATTTAACAACATCTCTCTGAGGTTAAGGCATTTTAGATTAGATTGTTAGGACCAAAGTGCATTGTGGTTAATGATTACCTCTCCTTTCGTGTGAGCGATTACATTTACAGTGCCCTCCAGAATTATTGGCACCCTTGGTGAAGCAAAAAAGGCTATGAAAATGCCTTTTTTGTTCATCAGCTTGATCTTACATTCTAAAATGTAAGAAATCTAACCTTTAATTGAAGTAAATGTAAAAAATGTAAAAAACATTTTTTACAAATTAAAAAAAATAGTAAAAACACGTCACAATTAAAATCAGATTTTTTTGCTCATCTTCACTGAAGGTGCCTATAATTCTGGAGGGCGCCGTATGAACGATCAGTATGTATTAATGATCAACTTTCAACTTTGGAAGGACAGCCTCATAAAATACAAGCACGTTCTTACTATAGCTAGGTCATCATACTTCTAAAAATTAATTGACCAGAATAAAAACAACCCAAGATTTCTATTTAACACGGTAGCTAAACTGACAAAAAATCTGTCCTCAGATTACAGCAGTTATCCTTCTAACTATAATTCTAATGACTTCATGAACTCATTTATTGATAAGATTGAGACAATCAGAGAACACATTATGAAAATGACTCCAATATCTAGCACTCCAACTCCCGAGATGGCACAGGGCTATCAGGAGCAGGGTTGCATAGAGACCCTTGAGTATTTAACTCCCTTGGATCTAGTAAACTAGTTATGTCCTCCAAACCATCTACATGTCTGTTAGACCCCATACCAATAAAGGTTATTAAAGAGCTTTTGCCTGTGCTAGGCCAGCCCATGTTAGATATTATAAATGCAGGGTTGGGAGGGTTACTTTGTAAATGTAATTAGTGCCTGATTACTGATTACACGGCTCTGAAAGTAATCCGATACGAATACAGTTACATGTCTCAAAAAAGTAACGTATTCAGATTACTTTTAGAATACTTTTGGATTACTTACTTTTTCCATCACAGATGGGTATGTTTTGGGGTACAGGAGACATTGGGAAGCTGTTATATAGCCAAAGGTGGTGCTACTTAGTACTAAAAGGGTGCTCAAACCTTTGCACACGCCATGTTCACTTTTTTATAAAAACTTTATTAAAAACAAATTACCAGTAATGTTACAGACCTGAGAGCAGATTAACATAATATACAGTAGGATGGCAGTCTAAGCACAATAAATTGTTTACTAGCTACCATTAGCTCAGCCTCACTTGTTGTCAGTCACTTGCCCCCAGTATATTATGCATTCAGCAGCAGTCTATTAACTTCGATTTTATCCCGTTTTGAAATGTTATCGTTTCAACAATAAAGAAAGCAGTATAAAATTAGCAGAGCAGTTATTGCGATGCCTCAAACCGTAGTGTGGGAGAATCAGATCTCAGCCAGGGCCAGATAGACTGAGTGATCCGAAACCACATTTAACACATTTCTTCAGAGTCAGATGTAATCGGGTTTTATTGTATGCGAAATCACCTACAAGAAAACATAGTATGCTCGCCGCGCAGCCTAAGAATGCTGGCAGTAAACTTGCGGGATCTCTAATACAAAGTTAGAAGTCTAAAGCATGGTGGGATTCGCTTGCTTAATTGTTAGCCCACGTCCTCTCACCCCTCGTGCTGCAGAGCTCGAACTGGGCTCATAAATCCTAGTGACAGGGTGGACCAGGCCGTGTATAACGTGGGCTGCTGCTGGCCCGGTTAGCAAACCATGCAGGAATTTGGCCATGTGCAGACACTAGGCCACACAAACTGACCCACCAGAAACACAGGGACAGAGCATGGGGCTCAAAACTTCTTAGGTAAAAAATTCCCTGTGTTGAGTAAACAGTAGGCTAGTGCTTTTTGGTTAGGTAACAGCAAATTACTGCAGAACTGTGCCACAAACTAAAATTGAGTAAACTGAAGGTTAGCTAATGTTGACTTACCTCCAAGTGCTTTTTGAGATTCGATTAAAGTAACTGTATTCAGATTACTAGTTTTTCAAATGTAACGCGAGCTGAATACAGTTACTTGATGTTTGTATTCTGATTACGTAACGCCGTTACATGTATTCCGTTACAACCCAACCCTGTATAAATGCATCCCTATTATTGGGTTTCGTACCGAAATCTTTAAAAGTGGCAGTAATCAAGCCTCTTCTAAAGAAACCAAATCTTGATCCTGATAATCTGAAGAACTATAGGCCCATTTCAAATATTCCCTTTTTGTCAATTTTTTTGGAGAAATCTGTAGCTCAACAATTAACTGCTTTCCTAAAAAGCTAATAATCTGTATGAAACACTACAATCAGGTTTTAGACCAAACCATAGCACTGAGGCGGAACTTATTAAAGTTGTAAATGACATACTGTTAGCATCAGATACTGGTTGTGTTTCTATTCTAGTGCTCCTTGACATAAGTGCTGCTTTTGACACTACTGACCACCAATTTCTCCTTTACAGGCTAGAAAACCTGGTTGGTTTGCGTGGACGGCCACTCTCATGGATTAAATCATACCTATCAGACAGATTGTGCAATTAGATCAACAGTTGTGAAATATGTTAAATAGTTCAACTCACTCAGTTAGAGGCTTGTATCTCTGATATAAAGAATTGGATGACAGTCAACTTCCTGCTTTTTAATTCAGATAAAACAGAGATGATGGTCTTGGGCCCCCACAAATTAAGTAACAAGTTGGATCTGCAGTTAAATGCAGGTGATTGCCTGGTTGCATCAAGTCAAGCCAGAAGAGGATGGGCTCCCCTCCTTTTTAGTCTGGTTCCTCCCAAGGTTTCTCCCTACCAAGGGAGTTTTTCCTTGCCACTGTTGCCTTTAGGCTTGCTTTTGGGGGGGTCTAGGCCTGGGTTCCCCCTCTGTTAAGCGTTTTGTGACAATTCTATTGTGAAAAGCGCTATACAAATAAATTTGATTTGATTTGATTTGATTTGATTTGATTTGATTTAACGGTCAAGAACCTTGGTTTTATCATTGATCAGGATCTTACATTTGACACTTCCAGAGTGGCCTTCTTTCAAGAAACATGCTTTTGTCGCATCGAGGCTAGACGATTGTAATGCCTTATTATCTGGCTGCTCTAGTAGCTCTCTTAAGAGTCTACAACTAGTACAGAATACAGCGGTACGTATTTTGACTAGATCTAAGAAGTATGAGCACATTACTCCTGTGTTAGCATCACTACATTGGCTTCCTGTTAAATATCGGGCTGATTATAAAGTACTGCTGCTAACTTTTAAAGCAGTGCACGGACTTGCACCTATATATCTGACTGAAATGATTATTCCTTAAGCCTAAGCATGTTAGGGATTCGGACACAGTTTTACATTTTTAAGTCCAGATTAAAAACATATCTTTTCAGCCTAGCCTACTGCCGAACATAGTCTAGGTGGAGAGATGGAGAAGGCCGTGCCCTAGGTCTTATGGAGTGAGAAACTTTCCATACTGTCACCTCCTCAACGTGTTACCACCACTGTTAGGCTGGTTATCCTTGATCAGGTGTGGATGGTTTGGAACTTTCTCATGGCTGCGTGTATTCTCTGTCCCTCTCCTAATAGGTATGCTGCCATAGCTTACACCTGTTGGGGCTATCTGTATATTTCCTATGCTTGTGCTCCCCTGCTCTCACATAATGCTACTGGCTATAACACTGCTTTTTTCGGACTACATGTTCTCTTCTCTGCCTCGGCCTCTGACTCAGGGGCACCCGCCCCCGAGCCCTAGATCCTGCAAGAAGTGTGAGCTGCCACCATCAACCCTCACCCCCATGCCTACCCCAGTCCCTGGATCTGGCCCCCCCCCACTGACTACCTAACTCAGAGGCGCAAAGTCATCCAGCCCTGAGTCACCATGATATGGTCTTTTTTGGACACACCCTGTGCTGGCCAGAAGAGGATGGGCTCCTCCCCTTTTAGTCTGGTTCCTCCCAAGGTTTCTCCCTACCAAGGGAGTTTTTCCTTCCCACTGTCGCCTTAGACTTGCTTTTGGGGGGGTCTAGGCCTGGGTTCCCTTTTGTGTTTTGTGACAATTCATTTGTTTAAAGCGCTATACAAATAAATTTGATTAATTTGAAAGACATTTCCTCTCTTTTGAGAAAAACAATAGAACCTGAATATTAATGTAAATCATGAAGACTTCCAATAAAAATCTATTTGATTAACTGCCATTGCTGGTTCTTCTTCGGACTTCTCAAGCCAAATATAATTATCTTGGATTCTAACAAATGCATAAATTCAGTCTCTCTAATCCAGACAATGATCAAACTGCAGTGCATGTTATGTGCTGAGTATTTGTTCTGTTGGTTTTTGTACTTTGTTTATTATTCTTCATACATTATTCATTATTCTTTATTCAGTATTGCATTTTCATCGTTCTGTCACGTTCTGGTCCCTGTCTGTCTATGTTCCGTTTATTTCGAGATCCACTCCGTGTCTTGTCATGCACTTCGGGAAGTTCTACATTTCGGGTTTTCTCCGTCTTCGCTTATTATCTCGTTTTCTTCCTTCTTACTTTCTAGATTGCACTTTGTATATATTAGTTAGATGTATATAGTACTAACCTACTAATCTACTAACGTTAGGGATTTAGATTAAGTTACTAACACTACTAATGCCTAGTGATTCTGTTTGTTTGCCTTTCTGCCTGCCCGTTTAGACCCTTTTTACTGTTTTCGTGACCTTCCTTTTGCCTTGTGATTTTGTACCTTCGCCTTATACATTACATTTACAATTTTTTTTACATTTTAAGCATTTAGCAGACGCTCTTATCCAGAGCGACTTACAAGATTACAAGATTACAAGATTACAAGACCCCTGCTTCCCAATAAACTACTCTTTTGCCAATATCCTGATCTGCGTCTGGGTCCTTATCCTGATCGTCACAGTACATGTGTGAATGCTGTGTTCTACTGGCAACCCTAACATTTGAGAATGGATTTGTTCTACTGAACTGGCGAACAGTTCCCTGCATGCCTGCCATTGCATGTGTCCTGCTGCCTCATGTTCTTGATGAAATGGATCTTCTTGAAGCTCTTTGGTCTGGGTGAGCTTGATAGAGTTCTACACCTGAACACCAAAACACAAAAATAAAATAGATTTATTGATAGTTTTCTGTCATTGATTTTCAACCATTTTTCCATAATTTTCATTTGATCGTTGAATTTACTTTTGTTGGTTCTGTGTGGCTCAGTAGGTAGAGCATGGTTGTGTGTGGCTTAGTAGGTAGAGCATGGCACTGACAATGCTTAGGTTGTGGGTTCGAATTCCCATTGGGACCACATATACTGAAAAATGTATGTATTAACTACTGTAAGTGGCTTTGGATAAAAGCGTGTGCTAAATGGCATATATTATTGTGGAGGGCGTCGGTCTCGGCCACGTGGGAGTGGCATGGTTGCCTGGGTTTGACATGTGGCCTTCGGAGCAGTGAGACTTTCCGGGGACAGGTTTGGCACTCTCACAGGGTGTGAGAGTGAACTGTCTCCCGGAAGGTTGCTCCAAAGGCCATAGTTGATTTAATTATTATTTAATTGGTGTCAATCAGTTAATTGATATGGAAGTCAAATGGCTGATTGGGTGTCTGTGTGAGAATGTGAGTGGGTGTGGTCTGTCAATTGTTGAGTGATTGATAGATGGATGATTGCCTCATTAGTCCCACCTGAGCCAGGCATAAAGTGAGCCTATTTAAGAGCAGGTGGGGTGAGTGGGGAATCAGTTAGTCTTTGTCTTGCGTGTGTATTGAGAGTGAGTCTTGTGTTGTCATTGTTGTAAGTGTGCGCGTGCACGCGTATGATATCGTGTTGTATTGTGGAATGCTTGAGGTTTGATGTTGGATGTGTGATGTTTGATGTTTGTTGAGTTTTGCGTATGTTTGTCGAAAGTGACTGAGTAGAGTGCTTCCTGTGTGATTGGTGAAAGAGAGCGAGAGGGTGCCCTGAAAGAGGGTCCGCCTCTCGCCCTCGGTGTGATTGAAAGAGAACTTGGACTGCAAAGTTCCAGTGTCTCAGTATGCATGGGTTTGGGAAGCACTTGAAAGGTCACTGGATATGTGTGTGCCTGGGGAGGTTCCAGGGGAACTCCGGACGAAGAGGCGCGGTGTCCCGCAAGTTTTTATTATTTTAGCTTGTTATTTTAGTTCGTTGTTTTTACCCGAAAGCTTTGTGGCGAGTAGGGTGAAGATTTTGTGTTTGTGTTTGTTATATGTTAACCTGCTACTCCCACTGTCTCTTCCCCATGTCTGGGGGGAGAGACAGGAAAAATTAATAAAAATCCGGTCCGTAGACCGACAAACTCCACTCCGTCTCCAGACTGCTCTGTTCCCATCCAAGGATTGTCACGTGGCGTGCAACAATTATATTTTATTATTGTTATTATTATACAATACTCCTGTTGTGAAGTCTTAGACTCAACAAACCCTAGAGAACCTAGGCTTTCTGTCACCTTGAAACTAAAACTGCACATTATCTACCGTATTAAACTACAGATGGTGGCAAAAAAGATATAATTTGGATATCTGAGGGACACAAAAGTATATTGTAATCAGGTGCTTCCACACAGGTATTGTTCCTGAGTTAATTAAGCAATTAGCACCCCAGTATGCTCAGGGTCATGTAAAAAATTCTGACCTCACATGACCCAAATGAATTACAATATAACTGCGTACCATGGAACATTTTTAAATGAAATATTTAACTTTGGTGTTTTGTAGATACATTTTTAATCTTTTTAAACCCATATTTATATTATATTTTAATCGTGCTTTATACACTCAAATAATCACGAACTTATTCCTAACAGGAAACATGAAGTACTATAAGTATCACGTGACAAGTCTCAACTTCTGAGACAGCTACATAATGACTGCCCATTGTACAACTTAAAAGTTCCGCGGCGACGGTAGTCATTGCAGCGCATTGAAACGCAACTACTCAAGCAAGCTAGCTAGATCAGTGTTTTTCAACCTTTTTTGAGCCACAGCACACTTTTTTCATTGAAAAAATCACGAGGTACACCACCAACCAAAAATGTTACAAAATGACACTTTGTAGCCTAATACAGTATATGTAATGACAATATAGTCCCTCAATTTATTTATACTCACTCAGTGTGAAACCTGGGCCTGTTTAGATGAACACAAAGCTGATATCCTGGCAGGAATTGAAGAAAGACACACACGAAGCTCTTCCTCAACAGCTCTCAGTCTCTCTCTGTTTTTAGTTTTTATAGCAGTCAGGCTTGAAAAGCTCACCTCACACAGATATGTCATGGAAAATGGGAGCAATGTCAAAATAGCTTTGTTTGCCAGAATGGGGAACTCCTTGGCAGCAGTCAACCAAAAACTGTCCAAAGGTAGATCAGCAAAGCTTAGCTTTAAACCACGGTTTTGTTTCAGTTCAGTTCGTTCCTCATGCTCCTGCAAGGTCATGTCCTTTCCAACAACTGATGCTGAGCTATATGGGTCCCTAACCCAGTCACGGCATTCAGTGGAGGCTGAAGAGAAATAAAATGACATCTTCTCCTCAAGAGTTTTCAAATGTTTACCTATTATCTCGCACAATGCAGCAGTGTTGACATCTTGCCATTTCTTGGTGAGTGGGAACTTGTCAAGGTTGGCACGTTCCACATGTTGTTGCCAGAGGTGCAGCTTTGAACGGAATCCATTTATTTTATCTGTGCTTGTAAGCAGGTTTTCATTTCGGCCTTGCATTCGTGTGTTCAGTTAATTCAGATGATGAAAAATATCTGCCAGGTATGCCAGCCTTGCACACCACTCATCACTTGCAAGCAGCTTTGCGTAATCGGACCCCTCATTTGTCAGAAACACTGTAAGTTCCTCTCGCAGCTCATACACACGGGCCAGCACTTTGCCGCGCGACAACCATCGGACCTCCGTATGGAACAATACGGCTTTATGCTCCGCTCTCATTTCTTCACACAAAGACGCAAATATGCGACTTTTCACAGGTCGTGTCTTTACACAGTTTACCATGCGCACAACATCGTCCAACACAGGAACTAGGTCTGCTGGTAAAGTCTTGGCAACGAGGGCCTCACGGTGTAAATGCCTTGCAAAATAGGACGTTTTCTCTGATGGCGTCTCCATCCACAAAACGCACATTGGCCAAGAGTTGAGCATGTCCACTAATATCCGTAGACTCGTCAAGTTGCAATGCAAATTTCTCACTGATCCGTATCTTTTCCAAAACAACACTTTTGATGTCTGCAGACATGTCATCATGACGGGGTCGGTGTCGGTGCATCGCCGGTGAAAGTAAATCCGAAAGAAATATAGCTTTCGCTGTATTGCCTCGAGCTCACCGTCTTTGCTTTCTTTTGACCGCCACTCATACTCGGGCCTTCATCTGGGTCCGAATTTTGTCCAGGGCCAAGTTCGGAGTTAGCATTTTTCCTTTTGAAAAACTTCTCCATCACTGTCACCGCCACCTGTCGTATGCATCACTAATTCTCTTGTCTCAAAGTGACAGGGCAATTAACTACCTGCTGCCACCTACATGCTGCCACCCAGTGATATGGAAGAGTATTACATTACTCTGCCAGTCACTAGAATCTTGATTACAGCACAGACACTCGACAATGGCATTTTTTTAGACCAATTAAGTGAAATTGGATAATTTCTCACGACACACCTGACGTTCTCGCACAGTGGTTGAAAAACACTGAGCGTAAACCGGGCCAAAGGCGTTCGTTGACATGGTCACGAGCGGAATTACACCTTTGTGCCAACGTCGAACCAGCGTCAGTCGCATGGTCGTAATGCCATATTTACGTCGGCATTGACAATCTGAATGCAGCTGTTTTTAAGTAAACATCTATTTGTGCTTATCTGTTTGCTTTGTGTCTGTTGTTTATTTCATTGTTTTATTCACTCAGCACAGGTGTCTACGAGCGCGTTGTAAAAGCGTTATCAGCTGCCCAGATACATGATTCTAGCCGTATTTATGTGTGAAGTCCACAGTACAAATAGTTGAGGCGACTAGAAACACATACAGTGGGTTCGGAAAGTATTCAGACCCCCTTACATTTTTCACTCTTTGTCATATTGCAGCCATTTGCTAAAATCAATTAATTTAATTTTTTTCCTCGTTCATGCACACACAGCACCAAATATTGTCAGAAAAACAGACTTGTAGAAATTTTTGCAGATTTATTACAAAATAAACACTGAAATATCACATGGCCATAAGTATTCAGACCCTTTGCTGTGACACTTGTATATTTAACTCAGGTGCTGTCCAATTCTTCTGATCATCCTTGAGATGGGCCTACACCTTCATTGGAGTCCAGCTGTGCTTAATTATATTGATTGGACTTGATTTGGAAAGGCACACACCTGTCTATGTAAGGTCCCACAGTTGACAGTGCATGTCAGAGTAAAAACCAAGCCATGGACTTCATGGACTAGGTAGTGGCTAGACGGAAGCTACTTCTGAGTGAAAGGCATATGACAGCCCACCTGGAGTTTGCCAAATGGTACTTAAAGGACTCTAAGAGCATCAGGAAAAAGATTATCCGGTCTGATGAGACACAAATTGAAATTTTTGGCCTGAATGCCAAGTGCTACCATAAAGGTCTGATTGATGGGAGTGCTGCAGAGATGTTTGTCCTTCTACCAGGTTCTCCCATCGCTGCAGAGGAACTCTGAAGCTCTCTTAGAGTGGCCATTGGGTTCTTGGTCACCTCCCTTACCATGTCCCTTCTTGCCCGGTTACTTAGTTTGGCCAGACGGCCAGCTCTAAGAAGAGTTGTGGTGGTTTCAAACTTATTCCATTTCACAATGATGGAGCCCACTGTTCTCCTGGGTGCTTTCAATGCTTTAGCAATGTTTTTATACCCTTCCCCAGATCTATGCCTCAACACAATTCTATCTTGGAGGTCTATGGAGAGTTCCTAGGACTTCATGGCTTGGTTTTTACTCTGACATGCACGGTCAACTGTGGGACCTTACATAGACAGGTGTGTGCCTTTCCAAATCAAGTCCAATCAATATAATTAAGCACAGCTGGACTCCAATGAAGGTGTAGGCCCATCTCAAGGATGATCAGAAGAATTGGACAGCACCTGAGTTAAATATACAAGTGTCACAGCAAAGGGTCTGAATACTTATGGCCATGTGATATTTCAGTGTTTATTTTGTAATAAATCTGCAAAAATGTCTACAAGTCTGTGTTTTTCTGACAATATTGGGCGCTGTGTGTGCATGAACGAGGAAAAAAATGAAATGAATTGATTTTAGCAAATGGCTGCAATATGACAAAGAGTGAAAAATTTAAGGGGGTCTGAATACTTTCCGAACCTACTGTACGTCAGGGATTCATGCTTGGCACATGGCTAGATGGCACCATGGTCTGTATGTAGACCAATGCAAATAAACAAATGTTATTTCGGATTATTTATTATTGAATTATTTTTATAAGGTTATTGTAAAACCGACTGCCACATATTGATGAGCATATTAATATTTTAGGGATTATAGGCATTTAATTTTGGGAATACAGAGAACTGGATTATAGATGCACTAAGGAGCCATGAAGGTATAGGAGGTATAGGTATAGGAGGTATAGGAGGATTTATCCATTTCCTAACTTCTGCAATTTGCCAAAATGAAACAATTACAGAAAATGATGAAAAAAGATCAGTCAGTATTATGATGTGCTTGTCACTGTTTTGCCTCCTACATTGAGCAGTGATGTGCTTGGACTGTATGTATTGGCTTTATGTTTCATCACAGAGCCAAGAGGAACCCTACAATTAATCTGCATTGGCACCTCTAGCAGGTGGGGTGTGCTTTGCAGTAGGAAGCTTTTGCAATGTAACCTTGAGCACACAAACACCCAACAGGTAAGTGATTTATTTGAAGAAAGCAGCAGACTTCACACACTTTAGCAGATCCATGTGCTTGTCTCCATGGTCCCAGACTGACATTGACTTTTTTTCTTGAGACCTTAGGAATGTCTCACCATAACCGGAGCTGAACATTGGTTGCATCATAGGAATGATGCCCATTACCTGACCCACCTGCTGGTAACACCTATGATAGAAGCAATGTATGGTATTGATACTGGAAATTACATTCAGGATCTGGTTCACCATTTCAACCTTGAATATTGATTCAATAGGATGCACTTGTCTCAGATTCTAGTGTCAAAAGTAAGTAGGTAAACGATGGGCCTCATCTCTGGGCAGTAGTATCCGCAGGCTGGAGGGCAGCTTTGTCTCCCGTTCTCCCGTTGGCTCCCGTTGGCTTGTAGGTTGATCAGAGGAACTGAAAGACAGGCATGAAGTTTAACATCACTAGATTTTGTTTGTTGATAGAAATGTGGCATCTTTGTAATCCTTTAATTTATGTATTGGTCTAAATTATGTATTTATTTAATTTATTGTATGTGGGTCAAGTGAAACCCATAAGGTATTTGCCAGAAGAGTACAGCTCACTTGCCAGCCAGATTAACACCTGTGCTAGCCAGTTAGCTAGCAGGCTAACTATTCGGTCTGCTAGTAGTACGTTAATATAAGTATAATGTGATCTTATGTGATCTGACTTATGTAGTCAAAAGAAGCCACTAACTCTGTTGCAACTACACATTTATTCACACAATTCCTATCAATAAATTACCGTAACGTCACTTTTTTCTAAACAAAAAATAAGCCCTCAGGAAATAAACGATTTGCTGTCCTCGTTTGATTTAAAAAAACAAAGAATGTTTGCAGATTGGAATGGAATGTGTCGTCCACACGGATTTGTTTGGGTATCTCAGAACCCACTGAGATATCACTGATAGACTGGGGCCATCCAGCCAGTAGGAGCCATGCACATTATTATTATTTTAGTGGTGACATGTAATGATGTGTGTATGCTGCCACCATCCGGTGGGGAGGGAAGGCAGTGGAATAAGGTTGGCTGACTGAGTACAGTCATAGGTTTTAATGCCTATATAGCTAAGACATTGCAGTATTACATTTTATGGAGCCAAATCAATAATAGCCCAACAAAAAAAATGCAACTGGGATAAATTAGTAGTTTAAAGCAATTGGATTTTCAGACATGGAATTAACACTAAACGTGAAAAACAATGAATATCGACCTTTAGGTCTGGTCTCAATTGGTTTACGGTCACAATAGTTTAAAGTCTGTAGCCACAAAGTATCAAAAAAAGATTAACTTATTTTTATTAACAAACATTTATTATAAAAAGCTAGTAGTGACATATCTACAAGTTTACCAAAGGAAATGAAACCACTATATAATGACAATGACAGTCAAACAGTACAAACTTTACAACAAAAAAGAGTAGCAAGAAGACCTGGAATGAAAATACCTGGGCAGTGTGAAAGTATAAACCTATCAGCGTTTGCATTACAGAACAAACTCAACTGCACACAAGTTTGGTTCCTTATAGAGGCATACCAATCAGAATCTATCATTTGATATTTTGCTAAATATGTAGGAAACTGTACCATTATAATGGAGGATAATGCTAGCAAAGCCCTGAAATTAACCACCAACTCAACTGCATTGCAGGCAAAATGGAATTGGACACATGGTAATCCTTCTCTGGGCTGTTGCAGTCAGTCAGTAGGAGGAAGCCAGACGTGTCACCATTTTCTTTCACCATTGTCCTGAAATATCTTTATCTCTGTTGAGAACTTACTCTCAATCATAATTTATATTACACAATATATTAATGTACATATTCTGACTGGAAGGCCCCTTTAAGTGTAAGAGTGGACATTGTAAATACACAGGGTTAACCATAAATGTCGCAAAGTTTGGTTTTAAAAGATAATACTGCTATTTTTCATAAAGTAAGCTACCAAAGGTTGCACACAAAGCTACCTTTTTAAAATAGCATGGCTTGTGTGAATATTTAGAAATGTTGCAACACCTTATCGCTTAGATTGACAGGTTGTCCTTTCAAGGAGGCAAGCTCTTCAGAACCTGCTAATCAGTCTGAAAGACTTGACAGAATTATTTTCACAAATATTATTTTAAGCAAAGTGCTGATTTCTACTATATCATCACTTTAGTTATTCAGGAAAATAGCCAGGAAATATATTTATGCAGGTTGTATATACAATGTCAGCCACAAAGCCTGTGCACACGTCTCTTCTAAGGATAAACACCAAACCTTCTAGCATAAAGCAGTGTCAAACATCCCAAGAGTCTCACCAAGTAATCATTTCCATGTAATATTTCCTAATTTGGCTTCTTGCAAGAACGCTAAAGCTAAACAAATTGCGTACCCTAAGCAGGAATTCTGCACGGTAATTGATGAACCAAGTCATGTTATACCTTAAAAAGTGCTAGGATATAAAGTTTGATGAAGGTCTAGGTGTGCAAAAACTCCCAAATTCTATGCATGGAACATCTAGACAGATGTTTTGAGACATTTAACAATGAAGGGGTTTGGGAAGACCCTTCAACTAAGGGTAAAGACTGCAGGCAGGGGGCTGTGTTCTTGCTGCTCTGTGTTCAGTCTGAAGTGTTGGTGACTATGTCTTCTGTTCCTTCCCTTTCGGAGAAAATATGGCATTGTACGGTCTCCTCCTCCGCATACGTGGGTCTGGCTCGTCATCCTCTTTAATGTAGCCTGGAGAAAGAAATGAAAAGTCCCATCAGCCATGATTAGGGCCTGGAGCCAGCACTTAAAGTGATATTTCACCCAAATCATCTTAAATGTCTTTCTTTCAATACGATGCACTACGCATTCCAAATAGTTTTTTTTTATTACCAAATTAGCTGAAACCACCGCAAATCCAGCAACAACTAGATTGATGTCTGAAAACAATGGGAGTCTATCTGTGAGTACCTTCTAAAGAAGTCGCTCAGCCACGTGGGTTAATCTGGAGGTGGAACATGTACATAGCAATGGGTGATACTTTAATATTAGCTTAGAAAAGTATGCTGAACATGCTTTCAACAATTTAGGTCATGCTAACTTTCTGAAACGATATGCTTCCACCTACAGAAATGAATCACATGACTGAGCGACTTGGTTAGAAATCCTTCTAATATGCAATTTTGAGCGTGCTACTTGCAGGTACATAAACTGCCATTGTTTTCAGCATGAGAAGAAAGGCCAGAAAGAGCAGACAGGATTGAATTCATCCAGATATGAATTCTGTTGACGCAGAGAGAAGTGCATTTTATAGGAAGGTTTTCACACATCATGAAATAAGGGAGTTAACCAAATGACAATGATTAAATTTCACTCAAAATTTGAGAGCACTGGAGTATTTCCAGTGTGACATCCACAGCTGGATGTTATTTTATATCAACATTTCCCACCTCTTCAATGAAAAACTATTTTAAAACTATTTTTTTAAACTCTTTAATTTATGGCAGCATTGTCTAATAAGTGTCAACAAACATAAAAATTCTTCTCATGCCCCTGATTAAATGGCAATTGCATGGTTAACTGAGCTTATTATCACAATTAATTGAATGATGTTTTGACATGTAGCTTGAAATAGAGGCTTGATTTAACCCCTTGGTGGTGGAGGACTGAAATACATGCGAGATAACAACCCAAGATATTCTGCCCATAGAGAGTGGAGACCCACGCGACTTAAGCCTTTCCTGCCCGAGCGAAATGTTCCATTCCTTACCACAACGTGACCAGTCTACGCATTAATGATCATAGTTTGCTTGTATCAAACCGTATATTTAAACATGATACACCTTCAGAAAGCTGATAAATAGCTATTTTAAGTGATATGACATACAATAACATAATATTAATAAACCTTTAATAAGGCAAAGAAAAACACCCCCAAAATGTTTATCTTCTAAGAAAATCCATGTTTTTCCCCCAAACAACTGCCATTTTGACTACGTTCCAATGAAGATATAGAAAATATTAGAAAATATTTTGAATCTGAAATCAGAATAGAAATACCTTTTACGGTGTAAGAGTTACAGGCTTTTTAGTGACTGATGGTGTTTTTCTAAAATTCTATATATGGAATGTTTCATGGTTAGACACTTTCTTATCTGAATAGTAGAATAAACATATCCGCACCATGGCATATTACAAAAAAACATTTAGTCTTAAATATGATAATAAAATACATACACAAGCATAATAAGATTAAAATTGTAATTTTTACATTTTATTGTAAAAAAAATACAAGGTTAGGAGGTTACATTGTCTCATTAAAACCTGAAAACAAAGTGCAGGTTACACCGCCATCTTTTACTAATGTCATAAAAAGCACTAATTCAAGAAATATTGTAAAAAAACATAAAACCATATTGTTTGAATTAGAATTGCAATATAGGGTAACAACATGGCCTACAATATCAATTCATGTATAAATTAAGTTATAAAGTTCATGCCCCATCGTCCTCCTCCTCCTGAAGGCCCTCAGCAATGAGCCGAAGCTCATCTGGCATCAAAGTCCTCCTCCTCTTGCTCAAGATCTGCATCAGATGCTCTAACTGGGTCCCCACGGTCCATTTCTAAAACACAAACATTACAAAAATGTAAATTAAAACGTACTCGATCAAGCGAATAATCAATAAAAGGGGAATAATCAATAAGAAGGAATAGCCTATTTTATATAACTGCCTCTCAATTTGAAGATATTTTATTACTCAAAGATATGTTATAACTTGCATTTGAGAAAGCATGTACATAATTTCATATCTGATAATACATAGCTAACTAAAATAGTATGGTAATGTATGACTATTATAGTCCCAAACTTGAACTAGCTAGCTGGGCCAATGTGTCATTTAGCAACCAAAATTCAACAGTCTGAGTTTTCAAAAGACTTTATGCTAGACATAGTATCAGATAATTTTTCATTAATCTTATACAATCAGAAAGCTTACCATTTCTAGAAAACATATCATATATAAACAGACACCTAAATGTAGTTAGCTAGTAGGTGCATTTACAGACAGATTGTAATGTTACGCAAAAGAGCAATCCTCGCTGCCTAGGCTAGAGAATGAGCCTATCTATCGAACCAGCTAATCTAAATAGCTAGCTGTTTGTTTGTTTTACCTCTGATACCCAATAACAAATATTGTTATCAGTTATCAAATATGATATTAGATAACAGAAATAAATACAAAATACCTTGCAGCACTTATTTTTGGGCAACTGACTCCTCCAGTGCACTATGAATGCAACTGTTTGCTAGCAACATTGTCAGAGGATAATTTTTCTACATTTCTGATTCACTACAAAAATCTATTCATATTCCTGAAATATGTCGATGACATTAATAAAGTTAAACAATAAAGATAATTTATATAATTTTATTTACAATCGGGGAAATAAGTATTGAACACAGAGCCACAGAGAACAGTAGTGGTTCTCTGTGGCTCAGTTGGTAGAGCACAGCGGTGGCAACGCTTAGGTTGTGGGTTCAATCCCCACTGGGGCCACATATACTGAAAGTGTATGCATTCACTACTGTAAGTCGCTTTGGATAAAAGCGTCTGCTAAATGGCGTATATTACAACACATCAACATTTTTTCCCAGTAAATGTATTTCCAATGAGGCCATTCAAGTGAAATTTGCACCAGACTTTGGTATTAACTCAAGAAATCCAGACAAAAAATCGAAACATTAAAGTCCATATGTAAATAAAGTTATGTGTAATAAAGTGGAATGACATAGGAAAAAAGTATTGAATACACAAACTGAAATTAATTCAATACTTAGTGGAGAAGCCTTTGTTTGTAATGACAGCTTCAAGGCGCTTTCTGTATGAAGTAACTAATCACCCGCAGTATTCAGGTGTGATTTTGGCCCATTCCTCTACACAGATTGTCTTTAAATATTGAAGATTGCGGGGGGCCCTCTTGTGAATCTGGATCTTCAGATGCCTCCACAAATGTTAAATTAGGTTTAAGTCAGGTGATTGACTGGGCCATTCCAACAAGTTGATTTTCTTTCTCTGAAACCAATTGCGAGTTTCCTTTGCTGTATGCTTTGGATCGTTGTCCTGCTGGAAGGTCCACCCATGTCTCATCCTCAGCATCCTGGTGGATGGCAGCAGGTTCATCTCAAGAATCTCTCTGTACATGGCTCCATTCATTGTTCCTTCAATGATATGAAGTCTGCCAGTACCACGGGAGGAGAAACAGCCCCACATCATGATACTTCCACCTCCAAACTTCACTGTTGGTATAGTGTTATTCGGGTGATGTGCAGTGCCATTTCTCCTCCAAACATGGTGTGTTGTGTGACAGCCATAAAGTTCAATTTTGGTCTCATCTGACCAGAGTACATGCTCCCAGTAGTTCACTGACTTGTCCAAATGTTGTTTGGCAAACTTTAAACGAGCTTCAACATGTCTTTTTTTCAGTAGTGGAGTCTTTCGGGCTGAGCGTGCACAGAGGCCATGGCGGTGGAGTGCATTGCCTACTGTCCTTTCTGTCACAGTTGTACCTGCTGCCTCCAAGTCTTTCTGGAGCTCTTTCCTAGTGGTCCTTGGCTCTTTGGCTACTCTTCTAAGTATCCTTCTGACTCCCTGATCAGAAATCTTGCGAGGAGCTCCTGTGCGTGGCCGGTTGATGGTGGAGTGATGTTGCTTCCACTTACGGATAATGCCCCCAATGGTGCTTACTGGAAGATTCAGAAGTTGTGAAATACGTCTGTAGGCAATTCCAATTTCATGTTTTGCAACAATCTGGTTGCGAAGGTCTTGAGAGAGCTCTTTGCTTTTACCCACCATTAGATGTTTCTTGTGTGGCACCTTGGTAACAAAAAAAAACCTTTTATAGCCCATCAATATATTCTAACCCAGCTGACATTAATTAGCACAGATTGGAGGTAGAGTTGCCTCCTAATTAGTTATGGTTTTCAGCTGGTTCCTTGCCTTTCCTTGCTGTGGTGTACTGCTTTTTCTTAGTGTGTTCAATACTTTTTTCCTGTTTCATTCCACTTTATTACACATAACTGTATTTACATATGGACTTTAATGTTTAGATTTGTTGTCTGGATTCTTTGAGTTAATACCAAAGTCTGGTGCAAATTTCACTTGAATAGGCTCATTGGAAATACATTTACTGGACAAAATGTTGATGTGTTCAATACTTATTTCCCCCATTGTATATAATAAGCTAGGTCTGGGAAAAGCTTAGCTTAGCTTTCAAATCTTATTGTCTAACATTACTCTGCTTGCTCCACAGGCTCAAAAGTTAATCTCACAGATGTTTTATCAAAACAATAAGACTATCCTAAAGGTAAATAATATATTACCAACATTAAAAAAGTATTGTATACAGTTCCTTACCTCAATATGTTTGTCCGAAGCTGTCAGAAACCTGATGGATTGCACGGAGCAGAGGCGCCTGCCTCTGGGGCCAGCTTCAAATCCCCATTTTCCCGTGCAGTTTTTCTTTTTGAGAAAGTAGCTAGTTCCCGCCCTCTAGTCATTAACCAATCATATATAATTAAAATACACATTCTAACCTATCAAAAGCGTGGTTTCATGAAAAACATTAACAAATCATGAATTTATTAAAGAGATTTTACAACCATCGGAAACATATTTCGGATATCAGAACGGGTTGGGCTGGAAAGGGTTAAAAGAGAGAGTGCCATGATGTGTGTTTAAAGCGTTACCTCGATCCACACAGGTCTGAGTGGAGGGGAAGCCCACCTCCCAGAAGTGATCCGGGGTGGAGGGAGGGATGTAGCGGGCGCGGTGCCGGGAGCAGGCCAGCAGCTTCTTCTGCCGCTCTGCCTCAGGGAGGTCCCCATAGTACTGACATAAAACACACACAACGCAATCAGCTCAGGAATGACCACTAAAAGGTTTACCTTCCTTTATAAATGCTAAAAAATCCATAAACCTCCATACGCCATTGCTAATAAAACATACAGCACTGAGCCATGATTATTTCTGCTACAATAATCCTATACATTTAATTTATGCTGACCTGATTGAAAATGTGTTTGCATGCACCTGTGTTTAAATGATTGTAGAGATTTACTGTACACAATTTTCCATTTGTACTTATGGAGAGACGTGCAGAAAGTGTGCAGTGCACTCCTTGATAATGATGAACAAAAAAGGTATGCTTGGGATCACTGTCTTGCTGAAAGATCCATTTGAAGTTTTAGCTTCCTGGCAGAGGGAACCAGGTTTTGGGCCAAAATGTTGTGGTACTTGCCGAAGTTCATGACTCCATTGACCTTAACAAGAGCCCCAGGACCAGTAGATGCAAAACAGCCCCATAACATCAAGGATCCACCACCATATTTCACTGTAGGTATGATGTTCTTAAGCATCCTTCTGAAGGACACTAAAACCCACCGCTGGTGTGCATGGTCAAAAAGTTCAAATTTGGTCTCATCTAACCATAGCACCCAGTTCGGCATTGAACAAAATGTTAATGCAGATTTATTTTTGTTGGATTTTAGTAAATTATTAGGGGTATGAATATGTGTTTTGGGGGAAATAAATTACTTGTGAAACAAAATCTCTTTCTCTGAGCAACTATATTATTGACTGTGTATGAGTTATATTATAAGATGCAAGCAGAAAAGTAGACTACTCCATTAAATCCTTAAGGGTCAAAACTGTTCAGTTTTTTATTTAACCAATTTTGTAATTAAATAAAACAATCTGAAACTGAAGGTCTAAATGATATTTAAGGCAACCTATTAAAAAATAAATAAATACAAAATAATGAGCTCTTAGGGCTGGGGTTGCTCGAAGATCTGACACAGAGACATTCACACATTTGAGTCCTGATTCACTTACTACTTCGCACTCCTTGCAGGTGTGGGCTTTTAATTTTTTCCTCTCTTCTTTCTTGCGCACAACCTCCACATGAGCGAAGGACGCGTTTGCCCTGCAGAGTGGAAAGGAGAACAGTTACACAAGGAAATGTTGATGTGACGTAGAATGATGAGAAAAACAAGCTTCTTTGGGTTCTTGTCATACACAGCGTGTAGACAAAATAATGGAATAATATGAATATTAATTAACTAATAAGGAGTTGGGCCATCCTTTGCCTTCAGAACAGCTTTAATCCTTCTTGGAATCCTGCAATAAGTTTTGAAATATTTCTAGTGGGATATTGAAGGAAAGCCTCCAGTTCTTGAAGGCGGTAGAAATCTTCTTCTTTCGTGTAACGTCAGATGTCCAACTCGGTGTCGCGTAGAAATCTACTCCACACTCTCAGAACTTCCCATAAGCGTTTGATAATGTTTAGATCTAGTAATTGGAGAGGCCATGGAAGGTGTTCATGAAACCACTCTTGAATACATTTAGCAGTGTGTGTGGGGGCGTTATCTCGGAATGTGGGATCATCTTCAGGAAAAAATGGCTGCACCATAGGGTACACCTGGTCACCTAAAATGGCTTTGTATTCTTTGGCTGTAATTCTACAATACCCACAAGATGGCTGCCCAAACTATAACAGATTCACCACGATGTGGATGGACCAACAGTTGGGAACAGGCAATGTGGGTGGAAGGCTTCCTTTGGCTTTCTCCAAACATAAACCCGTTCAGATGTAGGAAAGAGTAAAAGACAACTCATCAGACCATATTACTTTCTTCCACTGCTCAGAAGTCCAGGTTTTATGCTCATCACACCAGGTGATGCGTTGTTGAGGATTGGCCTTAGTTACAAATCATAAATATCAGCTTTGTGAAGCTTGCGATGTAGTTTTTGTTGAGACTGGGTCACAGAGGTGTAGGATTCAGTTCTGTGGTCATTTTTGAGGCTGTTGTTTTGTGTGTGTCCATCTATCCCTGTCGGTGAACTTCGACTTGTGGCCACTGTTCCTCTTTCCTGATGCAGTTTCCCTTAATTGGCGTATACCGCCATGAAATGACAGTTCCCCTTGACACATGAAATAATTTAGCCGTTCCTTTGATTGAGGCACCTGTAATTCGGGCACCACATCTTTCAAAATCTGTTAGATCTCTCATGCTGCTTTAGAAACATATTAAAATGCAGATTTTAAAACATATTTTATAGCAGAAACATATTGATAATAAAATTTGACATTAATATGAAACATGTATAGACTCCATTTTAATTGTTATTTAATTACTTCAAAATATGAGTCCTTTTTCATTCTGTTTTTCCATGCTTTTTTTCTGCACCCTGTATACAGATGGTTTCCCTGTATAAATGGTACCATTCTCACCTTCTGTTGTGACTTGCTTGTTGCTTCACAACAGCCTGATTTGGAGGTGTTTGGGCTTTCTCACCAGACACTGATATATGAAAAGCAGAAGACATGAGAACATAAGAATACATAACGACGGGAACAGGCCCAACTAGGATTGTCATTTACAATACATACACTCTATAGAGTATCTAGCACTGCATCAAGCCTGGACTTGAACACCCCAAGGTTTGCTGCCTCTACTACAGGGCCTGGAAAACTATTTGAAGCACTGAAAACTCCTGATACAATTTATCGAACTAATTTCCACCTATGCCTTTTTTCTGCAGACAGATCAATCATTCACACCCATTTAAACTTCCAAATAGATACACAGTACATTTGAAAGAATAATGTAAAATAATCTATGAAACCCTTGTTTTCAGAGAACTATCACAGGTGCTTTTAAAGCAGGTTGAAAAACCATGAAGCTATATGAATGCGCTAGCTTAAGTGGCAGTAACAATAAACTGAAACAGTTACACAGTTATTTTGGGCCACTTATTCAAAAATTACCAGTTAACATAAATTAACATATTGCTTTTACTGCAGAGTACAAGTGGGGGACTATGGAAGGCCGTGGAGCTGTTAGCCAACGTTAGCTGTGCTGCTAAATACCGCAAGAGGAAACTCACCACTGATTGTGGTCTTGATCGCCGTTTCCACAGATAGCCTGTTTCAGTCCTATTTTCCAAACTCGGTTAAAGTTACCTTCAATACTGTGAATGGATAACGTTAGCTTAAAGCTTTCTGGATCCACCAGACCCTTGGCTACAAATGGTGGAAGTGCGAACCGTTTCCCCCCCGTTAGAATAACCGAAGACTAAAACAAATCTAAATGTCCATCCCTACTAAATAAACTCATAGAAATCATTTTATAAATGTGTAACATTTAAGGTTAGGATTCCAAACTGCGGTCAGACTTATGTATAACACCCATGTTAAAGGTAATTCAATGGCCTAAAAAGCAGACAGGAGAAAGCCTTACTGTCTAGAGACTGGTCCTCCTCATGGGGATGAACGTCCTGCTCATCGTCCTGTGGGCACGACTCATACTCTCCATACACACTTCTGTCAAAGATCTCAGCCAAGCTGTCATTGGCTTTCTGACCAATGCCTGGGAGGAAAAGATTAGAGGCACGCCTTCAAATAAGTATGAATAGAATTCATCATCATGTATGGGGACTGTAAATTCAACATGAGGTTATCATGCTCAATAATAACAAGGTTCCATAAATATAATTTGCTTTTGGTGAGGTTTTGGAAAGGAAAAAATGTAACAGCACTGCAATTTATAAATAAGAATCTTAAGAAGATGCAGTTTTCACATCACTGTGTCTTGGACATCTTGTTGTTGAACTTGTAGTTGCTAAGTGTTTAAAACAATGCAGGTCATTCCAATGTAACTGCACTTAAACAAGGCATACGTCAGCAACACAGTTTCTACTTTCTACTACACTCATGAAGGAGTTTTGAAAAAACTGGGTTGGTGAGGTATGAACAAGACTCTTGTCAGAATGCCATTCTCACCCTCTCCCACACTTGGGCTGTGAAATTTGCCTCCAACTAGTTGGAAGAAATCAGTGCCCTGGACAAGCAAACACACCACCCACTAAACTGATAGCGACAACACACACCATGGCTGTGTTTCAAAGTAGAAAAATGTCATATTATATTCCAAAGTTATATTCATGCCTTGCAAACTGAGGTTAAAAACTCACAACTATATTCAATGTAGACAGCCATGAAAGTGAGTGATATTGTAGGTGGAACAGGGTGATTCCTCCACACTTCCCTACCGATGCTCGGGCCGCTCTCTCTGGGGCCCATGAGGAGCACGCTGTGGCTGATGAAAGTGCAGTCTGTGTCCACAGTTTCCCCCTCTGGCCTCTGCACACCCAGCTGAGGAGAAAAACAGTCTGCTCACAAATCTGCTGCCCTGCCTTAACATCCACCTGCAACTGTGTGCCCCTCCAACCCTGCAATATCAAAGCTGACAGCAGAGGGAGCCACCAAGTCGTGAAATACATCAGCTCATGGAACAAAGAGAGCCTCAATGTTAGTGCATCTTAGAAGGAGAACAGAAGAGTGAAAGTGCATCTGTGAGTAATGACCTACCTCAGGGAGAGGGGACCTGTCTGTCCAGGGCTGCTCATCTGTGATGGCCGGATCGCCTTCAAACAGCAAAGACGTAAACATTTACATTTACATTTTAGGCATTTAGCAGACGCTCTTATCCAGAGCGACTTACACGGTTTACATTTCTTTACATACAATCCATTTATACAGCTGGATAATTTTTTTACTGAAGCAATTCAGGTTAAGTACCTTGCTCAAGGGTACAACAGCAGTGTCCCACCTGGGGATTGAACCTGCAACCTCTGAGTTACATGCCCGGCTTCCTAACCATTACACTACACTGCCAGTAAACAGGTACACATTGTTCGTTTCAGTATTATAACTTCATATGAATCTGAGGACATGTGGTCTAAAGATTTGACAAAACCAAGACGTGAAATATAAAGTTGCAGTCTGGGCAAAACTTCCGTCAAACAGAACAATGGAAGCCTCAACGGAATAAACAAAGTCAGCAGAACTTGTTGTAACTGGTAAAGACCCTGATAACTGGTAAAGACCCGGATAACTGGTAAAGACCTGGATAACTGGTAAAGACCCGGATAACTGGTAAAGACCCGGACAACTGGTAAAGACCTGGACAACTGCTAAAGGCCTGGATAACTGCTAAAGGCCCTGATAACTGCTAAAGGCCCTGATAACTGCTAAAGGCCCTGATAACTGCTAAAGGCCCTGATAATTGCTAAAGACCTGGATAACTGCTAAAGGCCCTGATAACTGCTAAAGGCCCTGATAATTGCTAAAGACCTGGATAACTGGTAAAGGCCCTGATAACCCTGATAACTGGTAAAGACCTGGATAACTGGTAAATGCCAGACAAGCACAACACAAAGTATTGCACACAGCCCCCGCACCTACACTCTGTGCAGAACACACCCACATGCATCACTTGCAATACTGAACACTAACAAACACAGAACAGTGGAAGAGATCAGTTTGCCTGTGTGTCTATTAAATAAAGGAACTAATTTACTAAGGGTTACTATCTCACCACCCACCCCACAATAAAAAACAAAACATTCAATTAATTGTATGCATTCTGAAATTAGCATCTTGAAGATGGTAATGTGGCATTTTTCAGCTACAGTGATTCCCATCTACACAGTTTAAAATTGTACAAATGAGCTGGGTGTTCACAGCTTGGATATGCTGAATGGCTTCACAGCCCCAAGCTGATATCTAGCAGATGCAGAGGACATGTTCAAATTATGGTAACCAATGGCTTTAAAACGAATGTTCCCATAGTAATTCAGCTAATTAAATCTTCAGTTTGTTATTTTGTTTCAGATTTTTTGTACCCTCTATTTCCTTCGATTCGCCCTCCCCCACGAACTCGCCGCCTGACACTATGGAGCAAGCTAATTCCCTGAGGCCGGCAATGATCCACCTCCTCCGAGACGGAACTCACCCACCTATGTTCTAGAGACACCCTTCCACTCCTCGGCGAGCTCGTGCCGGCTCTCCTTCCCCCTCCCCCTGGTGCAGACAGCATAGCATAGCGCTCTGTACAGCTGTTTGTTTGGAGCAGGCTGCAGTGCTGTGGTTTGGCCTGCTTACACTCGAGGGACAAATGCCTGTTACAGGCTTTCCCCAGGAGAAAAGGGCTGAACAATGCTCATTCTGACTTCTTCCTCGAGCCAGCACATGCCTTCCAGTGGCTTGACCGTTGTGTGAAGATGAAGGTGAAGGTGAAGGGTTCCTCAAATCTGGCCCACAAATCCACACTGGGTCCTGGTTTTCCTTTCTCTCTAATTGAACAATTAACAATGCAATTCATTGGCCAGATGATTCATTGGCCAGATGGCAATTCATTCACACCTGACTCCCAGGTAAACGGGAGGGTGTAAAAACAGCAGTGCCCGGCCCACGAGGACCATGATTTGAGGAACCCTGATCTAGACAGTGAGGGTTAGGACCAGTGGGTAATGAATCTGAATCACGGGTGGGGCAGCGCTCCAGAAAGGGGCTGATCTTTGGATCTTTGTCCACAGAGCAGAGACACAATTCCACAGAAAATCATTTTGGACTAAAGTTTGAGAGGCCTTGAGTGTCCGTGCCTCTAGTTTTACCTATATAGTTCCTGTCAAACCACATTGTTTAAAAACAAAGTCCCCAGGGTGCAGGAGAGAGTGCATTACCATCCTCGTCCTGTGAGGGGCTCCTCTTCACCCGAGCACATGGATTGAGCTGAAGCACAGACATCTGCTCACAGCCCTTACTCACAACCCGGATCTTCTTCCTGCGCGGCTCGTGAACGTCTGGGACCTGTCGGACCAATCATACGAATTTTCATGTAAACAGATAGCACTGAGCGGAAGATTGAAGGTATACTAAGCGATTTGACGTCATCGCTCAGTTGTGGGGCGACTTCCTAAAAAACACGCTGGAATGCAAACAAAACATTGAATACAAAATGTACTTAGATGTAGAAAATGTGTAAACATTGGAGAGGTGTTTTGGAGATGCCGAGAGCTGAAAGTGGCTCAGCTTATTATCACCGATGCTGAGATGGCATCTTTCCTCCTTGACAGCTGAGGAAGGCTGGATAATGTTTGGTAGGATAGCTATCACCTGTAATAAGCTGACCTGGACATGTTTCTGCAGCTGCAGTGGCTGATACATGCACTTGCCACGGCTGATCGTGTCTAGCTATAGTAGATTTTCTCTGCCTACTTATTTAATAAATTCTTTTTTAAAATGTTATTACTAACCTTTTCCTTCCCAGTGTTACAGGTATGGTATGCAGCTGCCTACAACGATGTCTATCACTGTATTACTGCACTGATCACATGCACAAACTATGATTGATCCTACCATGTATTTATGCACATCTTGTAAGTCGCTCTGGATAAGAGCATCTGCTAAATGCTTAAAATGTAAATGTAGATTTTATGGGTCCGCAAATCAGTGAGTGCCTAAATACCAGTATAAGAAATCTAGAATCAACTATATTTATGCATGAATTTCCTTGCCATTTGTCGCTATCAGTTATGAACGGTCAAATGGCAACATCAGACTATAGTCCAAAGAACTACAGGCACTTCTGTTGTCATGTTTACGAACATTACCTTTCATGCATTGATGTTAAATCCCTTAGTATACCTTTAGAATTCTTCTAGAAGTTCAGAATCCATAAAGTACCTTTTTCTGTCAAGATTCATTATCTGCAGTACACAGATGTGAGGGCACATTGCCTCTCTCTTACTTGAAGAGGGAATGCTATATTATCCTGTGACACTATCGGGCCACTTTCTAATAAGACTCCCCATTATTCATAGATGGGTAACAAAACCAGAGCCTTGTTAGTACACTAGTCCAAGAATGCATTCCTAGGCTGAGCCCACTAGAGAAATGACATATATGGCTGAGAAGGGCCTATCTGGATCTGTCCCTTTTGTAGTCACTAGGACAATACTGTGTTACCTGGATGTGGAATATGTGCTGGGTGATGGTCTTGCCATGGGGCAGGGTGGATGGCAGGACGGCGGGGTGTTGGTGCTGGTCCTCTGTCAGGTAGGGGTCCTCCAGGCTGTCTGTGCTCGGGGAGCAGTCCCCATTATGGGCTGTGAGCATGGCCAGGGAGGACCTGTTCTGTGCTCTCTCTGGCAGCGGCTGCTGTTCGCAGGGCGGCCCACTCTCCCGCCGGGCCCGCCGCCCCCCGGGTACTCGGTCTGACAGGTCCAGGGGCGTGTCTACTGCAACGCCACCCTCCTCGGATGTCTGCTCCTCCCCTCTCCCCACTCCAAGCTGCGCTCTCTCCCCGCTCACAGAGGGCTGTCCCCTGAAAGCGCACGTTTTGAGAGGGGCGATCTGGGGGATGTCCTCTGTACAGAGTCGTTCCCGACACCCAACTTTAATGTTTGGTAAGTTGGAGGGTGGCCCGTTCTCTGTGGCCTCCAGGTGTTTGAACGGCTTTACAGATCTCCCAAACACCGGAGACGTCCTCTGCTGCAGTGGCCATTCCTTGTCCTTGGAGAAATCTGGAGATGTGGAGGGTTGCCTTGGGAGAGAGACATATCTACATTTATGTGAAGGAAGAATACAAGCGGTACAGTTCAATATGCTATAAAATATTTTTCGCATTTCCTTTATTTGATACATTTTAGATTAAAACAATGAGCTCTGCTCCAAAACTCATCCTCGCATTCTACCTAGAACACCTGTCACCCTCTTCCCGAAAGCCTGGTACAGCTCAACTCTCTTGTCTGAAGTGACTGGGCCTCAATAGAGCCAATGTTAAATGGTGCATTATACAAATAATTTGTCAGAAACAGACATGGAGATCAGTATATTGTCATGAGTAACACTTTCAATAGAGACCAAGATTCAAATTAGAAGGAGCAGTGAATTATTTTTCAACCCTAAGCATTACCAGTCATTGTTGACACAAACTACGCCAATAAAATCACGAGAAAGGAAGGTGCTTATTGTTTTGCAAAGGGTTGCTCCAAAGTTGCAGTTCAAATTCTTAGCTCGTGGTATCCATTAAAACTAGCATAAATATTGTTGTAAATATTTTTTTTACAGGTAAACAACATTTATAACTGAATGCACTGGCATGTTCTCATTTATTTTAGTGAGAAAGGTACTTTATGTTCTCACCATTTGTGATTGTTCAGTGCTACAATAGTAATCCACTTAGCCCCCACATTAAAAGAGATCATCAAACTGCATTGGCATGTCATTTAAAGATGTATGTAAATAATGGTTAATTTTACAACCAATTAATCTTCCTCCTTCCTGGGAACCTCCGTGAAGTTGGCACCCCAACCATCACAATAATGAATAAATCATATGCCAATCATCTGTACGTTTGTGCTGGGTATGTTTGTTTTTTTCAGATATGAAAAATGTGTTTATGTAAAATGACATAATCAGCACCCCAACCATGTCCAAATTGGTCCAAAGTGGTCTCATTAATTTGTGTTACATTTGTGCTGGTTTGTGGCAAAAAAAGTTTTTGTTTGTAATGGTATGGTTTTTTAGATATTAAAAATGATAGATTGTAAGTAATTATGTTGCGACCTTACTGCAAAGTAGTATTTCTCCCCCTAGGCCCCCTAAGGTGGTGGACTTTAGGGGGGCACTGAGATGAGAGTTTTAACATTTAACCAGTTTCACGAAAAGGTGTGGTTAGGACCATTGGCAGAGGTATGTGGCATTAGGACTTAAAGACTGAGTACTGATAATGCCTGTAAACTGTAAGCTGGGGGAAAACCATGCATGTGAGAGTGAAACCATGCATGCGAGAGTGAGAGGTGGGGGAGTGAACATGCATGCGAGAGTGAGAGGTGGGGGAGAGACCATGCATGTGAGAGTGAGGTGGGGAAGAGACAATGCATGTGAGAGTGAGAGGTGGGGGAGAGACCATGCATGTGAGAGTGACAGGTGGGGGAGAAACCATGCATGTGAGAGTGAGGTGGGGAAGAGACAATGCATGTGAGAGTGAGAGGTGGGGGAGAGACCATGCATGTGATACAAACCATGCATGTGAGAGTGAAACCATGCATGTAAGAGTGAGAGGTAGGGGAGAGACCATGCATGTGAAACTGAAACCATGCATGTGAGACAAACCATGCATATGAGAGTGAAACCATGCATGTGAGACTGAAACCATGCATGTGAGAGTGAGGTGGAGGAGAAACCATGCATGTGAGACAAACCATGCACGTGAGAGTGAAACCATGCTGCCACGAACATCCCACCACAACGTAGAGCAAGTTATGGTTATTTTACATGGCTAATTACATGTTTAACTAGCCTTTGCTTTTTCTGACCTACTACATTAATTTAAATATGCATGACTGTACAGGGGTTACTTGGGAAAACAATCAGCTTTCATGGAATATGTTGCACGATCCACTTTCACAGAATTGCAGATGCACACAGCTGGGAATCCAAATATTCACATCTTTTCTGACACTTTTGATTTTGAAATCTTAAAAACATGCATGTATTATAATTGTAGCCATCGTAAAAGAGATATAAACCACTCCATGCCAGTGCACATACAATAATAGATATTACTTCAGGGGTGGTTAACACCCCTTGGCTAAAACAAAGAAATGGGGTGGAAAACTATTTTTAAAATAATTATTTGAGCAAATAAAATAGTGGCAACATTTAATCCAACGGCTGTTCTCAAGGCTGCGTTTGCTCAAATAAAAGTCGTGTCGCATGCTTTACCTGTCTAACAAGCAACTTCATACATGAAAAATAATCTCCATTGTTGCACCAACACCCTTACCTAGGACTGGTTCCGTTTTGGGCCAGAGCACCGCCCTCCTGGCTGCCCTGAGGAGCCCCTGGGGTGCTTAAGGAGCCCAACACACTTTGGGACTTTGGATGGACAGAACACAGCACATCAACCAAACCAATTACTTTTACGTCATTGAGCTCCTCCAAAAAACATAACATTACGCATTTTCCAAAACACATCTTCGAGGAGAAGGACTGCAGTTACAGGAAAGTAAGCTCCTTGGCATTTAAAGACTTGAAACATTCAATTAAATTTGTATTTGATTACTGCTCATTTCCGGAGATTTTTTCCATGTCAGTTGATATCGACTGGAGCCACTCAGCTCTGTTCATCTTGAATATTTGGCTATCAACATTCATAGTATCGAATATGGACAACATACTGTTTTTTATGAGCATAAAGAGTATGAAGTATCATTAATGTCCCCAACTTTTTCAAATCGATTGTGGTAGCAGATGTTGTTGCCCTCCCCACTCTTCCTGTTATTGAATTAAGAGATCTCATACTGTTACAAATTACATGCGCTGTGATACTAGCTTTTGCACGTTTTCTTTGGTCATTACTTTTGTTTTTATAAATTAAATGATATGGAATGTCTGTCTGCAAAAAGAAAAATATAATAAATACCATTTGTGCAAAGTATTACCAAATGTGTTTAGAAAGTTCAATGTTGGGATTGGGATCTGTGAACACTGACAAGCATGTGAAAGCCTAACAGAAAAATGTGGGGAAAATGGACAAAACAGACAAAAATCTGAAATATTGAGAGCAGTTTTGAACAAGGTATGGCTTTAAATTCACTGTAAACATAAAATCACAGAAAACATAAAATTCATATTCTGAATTATGTTAATCAGGTTTAAAATATTTAATTTCATGAAAGATATTCTTATGTGGCTCCCAAATCTTATTCTCAAAATCGAACAGGTTTTCTCAACCCTGCAGCTGATTTTAGATAAAAACCGAAGCTTAAAGCATAATAATAATGATAGAAGGGCCTTGATGAAACAGGACTGGTGGTCTGTGTGCAGGTTTGTGTAGAGACGTACCGCCTCTTCCATTGGGCAGGTTTCAGCCACCACACCTGTCCCGCCCCATCTCTCTGTACAGCATTCTGAAAGACAACACAGCTATCATCCATATACTCTCTACACTTCATCACACATACAACCTCTCCTCGCTGTTTGCATTATGGTATTTAATGCACTTTGTTTCTACACAACTGATTACCAGTATATTAAGCATGCCAACAAGCACTGATTACAGCAGGAACAGAGCATTATTGCATTGTATAATATTGTGTAATACTTTGAGGGAAGACTTGTGAGGCAAGTGGACTCTCAGTGAGAGGGATTGAACTGAACCACGTTTTTTAGTAGCAACTCCAAATGGAACAGTCCAGATGGACTTTGGGTGAATAACAAATAAGAGAATCAAAAACGTTGTCGATTAATCTTGCAATGAGCCGAATATGTGGACATTCAAGTCGTACACATTCAGTGTTTACGCTCCTGAATCTACCAGACAAGAGGGCTGCTGCACAGAGCAAATATTCCCATTCTGTATGACCTCAAAGACACCTACAGTAGACTGGTGCAGTGAGAAAAAACCAGGGAAATGTGTTTAGTTGGACATACAAAGTATTTATAAACCTCGAAGGAACTTTGTATGTCCAAGCTTTCCCTGGGGGTTCATTTTCAAATAGGCATGGGAAGGTTTCATTTTCAAATAGGTATAACTAACTACAAACATTTGGGAATGGTTACGGCAGGGGTGGCCAACCAGTCAGAGACTAAGAGCCACATTTTTTATGAGCCACATCACCGGGCGGGCGGTACACGCGAAATAAAACCGAACCAGTTCCACGGTAAGAGGAATAAAAAAACTAATTTTAAACTATGAAACCATTTAGTGCCCTAACTGGTGTTTTTTTATATGCTCTACGGTCGACAAAAATTTTTATTAAAAAAAACAAAAAACAAATAATGCTATGAAACCAGGCAAAGAGCCGCATGCGGCTCGGGAGAAAATCGGTATTTTTTATTAAAAGAAGCAAAAAAATAACCCCGAAAATCTATGCAACCGAAAACGAAAGGTAATTGAGATTCGAATTTCACTTGGTGCAGAATTCTACTTATGGCGGCATTGCGCGAAAAAATGTGTTTTTTTTCGTCTTCTGAAATGTTGCGCCTAAAAAAAAAAAAAAAAAAAAATTCAGAAAATAATAGTTTTACAGTATAAAGTTTACAAAAATATTGAACAAATATTCTGTTAAAATAAAAGAAATCGAAAAAAAATCTGTTTGTTTTTACCCAGATTTTAGAGGTGCGCCGCCGCCGCGCTAATACCGTGGTAATGGTATACCGCTGTATTTTTTCCCAAGGTTATCATTAAGTCAAAATCTCATACTGTCCCATGCCTATTTTCAAATAGCTTTTAAAGAAATGCTTGAATTAACTTCAAATTCCAAATAGACAAACTCATTAAATTATAATGACCTGTTAAACTACAGGTCAATTTCCAGGGAACAGTCATTTGTACCAATCAAGACGGAAGCATTTTGTATAGTGACACAACTGAAGAGTCCTTACTTGTAATCTGGGAGACCTCCATCTCACATGTTTCTGCCACTAATACACCGTTGCCAAGGCCACATGAGTTTAGTGAGGGAATACCCATCCTGGGGTCTGCAAAACAAAGTAAAACACACAAAAAACTAAAACAAAAATTCTTCAACCATATCCACATAACACAACACACACTACCAAATAAAACAAAACCTCTTCAACCATATCCACATAACGCAACATAATATATGTCATTTAGCAGCCACTTTTATCCAAAGTGACTTACAGTAGTGAATGCATAATTTTTCAGTATATGTGGTCCCAGTGGGAATCGAACCCACAACCTAAGCGTTGTCAGCGCCATGCTCTACCTACTGAGCCACACAGAACCACGTTCTACAGGAGGAGATGTTTGCAGAACATTTTAAAATGTCCCTATTGATACGAGAAAAGCATGTTAAAGTGTAGGCACCAGCGAATTTACCTTGCAAAAGTGATGACACGTGTCTCTCAAATACCTCCTAATTATATCATAGTAAGTTTGTGCTCATATTTATTTGAAAACTCATATGCATATTTGAAGTTTAAAAACTTAACTCAAGAATCTGCCAAATCTTCGTAAATCTACCCACAATGCAATTTATGTGATGTAATAGATAGAACACGATCTGGAGCTAGCTACTAGCACTGCTAACTGCTAGCCTGCTAGCTATAGCAGCTAGCTAGCCTGCTGCCGACCGTCCTGAGGACATGAATGTCGAGGCAAACAGTTGTGAACCCCGGGTGTACGGTAATACACTCGCACTGTTGGACGGACTCACGCATAGTGTTGAGTATCTGCCTGTACTCCCAACAGCAGACACTCATTAAGCGTGGTCATCGCAACACAGTTGTTGCAGGTGCACCTACAATAGAAATATTGTTTTCCCACTTTTACTATTGATTTTACGGCCAATGAATATGAAACTCATTAAAAATGCTAAACAAATGTATTTACGGTCTTGATCTATGCGGGCGTTTCCATGATTCACGTTATAAGGAGTTAACGTTAGAGTTCACTTTACATTTTTTCCGTCGCACATGTACAGTAGGTAGGCGGACGGAAGATGCGTAATGATACCAGCGCAGCTAAGCTAGCTAGCACCTATATTACAATAACGATGTGTTTATAATTATATACCATAACTGAGATATAAACGTACAGTTTACAGGCTATATACCATGTAGATTTATAAAATTAGCTAGCTAGCTACTTGTGATTAAAACAAAAGAAACGGAAAAGACATCGTATTGCTGCAGTAATAGTGATAATCTTGGTTTCAGAGAGTTGTCTTTATTTAAGAACAAGGAACATTATTCATATTTAGGAACATAGGGCTGTGGGATTGGGAACATAGACACGCTCCCAAATCTAGCATGCGCTAGCTTGCTGCTATCCAGCACTCAGCATAGCTAACATTAGCAGTAGCTAGCCGGTAGTAACTTTCCTATGGATATCGCAAAACGGTCTAGCACATTATTTTAAAAATGATCACGTGTGATAGAATACACAGCAAATGGTTTGTCATGTTGATTAATAAAGTTATTTCTAAGAGTGTAGATTAGAATATTGTAGTTGCTATATGCTCAATGCCCAATGCTCCAGCTTTAAGTTCCATTACATGCTTTAATTATAATATGATGACCATATCATATGACCCACAGAACTTAACTTAACAAAGTCTAGGTTTTATGGCCATTTTAAGAACCTGGCTGAAGAAAAGTTATAATGAAAAAAGAAAAGATGAGATAATTGTCTGTTTTACAGAACCTTTTTTGCGTCAAAGCTGCTTCATTCCCACAATACAAATAACACACATTTAAATCAAGTAACAACACTGCACCCGGCCTCACTGTAGATACTGTAACCATGTTACATGCAGTTATATTATTCATTGGAGATACTGTAACCATGTTACATGCAGAGTTATATTCTCTCATTGGAGATGCTGTCCATTAATGCACCTCAGTACAGCCTCAGTAAGGGCCTTGCTGAAGGAAACCCAAGATTTTAACATGCAGCTTTCTGGCAGTAATCTCCTTAGCACAGCACTACACCGCCAAACCTGAGCGCAAACCTACCATCCCTGGAGGAGGACTTCTCAGCGTAGCGAACGTGCTTGTGCTCCTTCTTACGCCTCATCTTGCTGACCACAGACAGCAGGGACAGCTCTTGGACAGGGGAGTCTGGGATCACACCCTCCTCTGGGTGTGGGGACCGAGCCGGGGGCGTTCTGGATCTGGGGGGAGAGGGGGTGATAACAGCTATGCGAAAGGTGGTAGACTGAAGGTGTGTGTGTGTGTGTGTGTGTCTATCTATATGTGTGTGAGTGTGTGCGTGCGTGCGTGGTGTGTGTGTGAGTGTGTGGTCTGCAGAGCTAGCTCTCACCCTGAGAGCCGCAGCTGCTCCAGCTCCTGACTCAGCTTCTTGTTGTCATCCTGGAGAGCATTCCTCTCATTCACTGACAGACAGACGGACACAGCAGCAGTAAACATTGCAGGCCATCACGCTGACACTAATGTGACAGACCAACATCCTGCCCACACTGCAGCAATGTGGCAATGTTAAGACAAGCACGCACGCAGGCACGCAGGCACGCACGCACGCACGCAGGAAGGCATGCATGCATGCACACATTGCAGATAACAAATTCAGAACATCAGAAAGGAAACTTACTGGAGCAATGGTTGTGCTTCATTTTTTATATACAAGACAATAATCAAATAAGAGTTTTGCTATTGAAGTGATAAGCTTCATGTGTAATACATTATTGAGCTTTCCACTTTTCACTGAGTGAAATAGGTTTATCCATGAATAGCACAGGAGCCAGGAAACAAAGATATCATTGAGGTTCTCCTTTTAAGAGCATAAAAAGAGCCATTTCCCCCCTTAGCCAAGTTCAAGAGATAAAGCCTGCCTTAGCCAGCCCACATTCATCTGTAAGCTTATTGTTTTGTGTGCACAGAGACAGAGGGAGTGGCTGTGCTTCGGCCTGTGTGAGCATGCCAATGAGCAACAGCATGCAGGCCAACAAATGAACATCCACAAGATTCCCCTCAGCCAATAAACCAACACCTGCTCAAATAAATCAAGCTGAAAAAAACCACAACAATACATACTCATTGGGCCTCATTTATCAATAATTTCGTAAATATGCACGTAGTTTTCCCTGTAAAATTATACCAACTAGCAACTGCCGCAACATTTATCAAACGTTCGGAGGCCCTTAGTTTCAATAGTAAGAAAATCGCTTAAGATCTCGTTTTCCTCGTTAAGTCTGGCTCTAAGATGTTGCACAGCCTCAATAGAAGGGTTCTAGGGAATCAGAACCAGCTCATGAGCCACTCGTCATCCTCGGCAAAAAAGTCTGACCGGTCCCTGAAAATGCAATCTTGCCAAAGCGCTCTCACCAAATCCACTAATAGCGCAATGTCCGCCATTGCAAGCTTGGACTTTGGCCCTTCAAATAGTATTTCTCATCAATTAATTATTTAAAAAACAAAACTGCAATTATGAAATCATAGTAACTATTTGTAATGCTAGTATTCATTTCAAACATTTTTGTTTGACTTAATTAAAGGTATTCGCAACTTAGTTATGTTAGTTTCTTTATAATTTATTTTTCTTCATGACATTTCAGTATTTCAGGGCAAAATACATAGACAAAGAAGCCTATTTAATGACCAATTTCATCAATAAAAGTGAAAGATTTGAATTAAAAGACAAACTGCGGAGTTTACACACCCAATTTCCATGTGTAAATGTTGGTATGAAGGAATTACGAGAAATTTTGTTCGTATGATGCTTGATAAATGAAGCCCATTGAGCCCAAACTTTACTTTAAATCTTCCCCGCTCATAGCTTGAAACTATATCATATATCATGATAAAATATTGATTAGATATCATATTGTACGTTATGACTGAAAATGTACAGTATGTATCGATGTGAGATGCTTAACTCCTGAACTCAACAAAAGTTTTATTCGAAGCAGACAGAGCCCCACTGGAGGGAGTTTGGCTCACTGTTCCTCCCCACACGTGTTGTGTTTCCCCCCCGTAATGAGAGCACGTTTCCCCAACCCTGCCTTAATTCAGGCTCTGTTACACAGCTCCCCTGTGAGTTTCACACCAGCATGTTAAGCACGAGGGTTCCAAATTCTGGGTTAACACATTGCTCTCACACCCTATTGAACTATAATTTAGCATTCCAAAGTCAATAAATACATTCACAATATGTCTACGATCAGTTGCATGATCCAGGGGTACAAGACGTATCCAGTGTATAAATTGAAAATAAAAATTACTAAAAAATTACTAAAGAAAATAGCAATCATACTTTCCACATAACTATGTTACTATGTAGCTAATCTACTATTAGGCCAAGTATTATAAGAATAAAGTGAACATGTATTTTTTTTTTGCGATTTTAGTTTTTCTTAGTTTGCGCCAAATTCCTTTGTAACACGTAACATGCAATCGACTCAGCAACAAGACTTTTACTCGCTGTTTCAAAGAATGCATAAAATATCTTCAAATTCTGACTGAATTCCATACTATAGCTGTTGTACTAAGAATATAGCTCACAATTAGAGAATATGGATGTCGAGAAAGAAAGATTTCAAGTTGTATATTAATATACTCACATGAAACAGAAATCCATACATTTTACATTTATATAAACCAAATTTCTCTCCGAAAAAAATACACGAGACTTCTCATAAGATTTACTTACTCTTTGCGAATTTCCAGCTCTCTCTCTTGAATAGCAACTCCAAAATTACATTGAATACTCAACCCCGAACACATTTACGCACTCAAAATTTGCATGGAGATCCTGCACTGTTATTTTGGAAAAAGCTTTCTTAGGACCGCGTAAAATACGAGTTAACTATAGCAATGCTTGAACTGTCATTCTCATATACCAAATGTTCTTGATTTCTTGGTAAATAACTCCCGAAATTTCACATTTTCTTGTACCCTGAACACATATTTTCATCGATAGCTGTGGATTGTTGTAGTGGTATCATTTTACACATGGTGAGCATGTTAGCATGGTTAATGTTAGCATTACACAAGTTAGCATGGTGAATATAAAATGCTCGATCTCTCAAATTGACCAAAACCTTTGTTCTCCTAATCAAGGCTTACAAATGATTAATGTTCTGATGATTAATTAGTGACTTTGTGAAGGTGTCATTTTTTCCTTATGTTACACCTTTGTACCCCTGGACCATGCAACTGATCCTACATAATCATGATTATTTGACACAGAGATGACCAGTCCATTGATCTGTTTAATATTGAACTGGTACTTTGATAAATAATATCATGTTTGTAAAATAAGTGGTATTCATGAATTCTAAAAGGAAATAACTGAAACTAACTGAAATAACTGTGAAATAACTGTGGCCTACCACATGAAATACAGCAAGGAAAAAGGCTCAATCAATGAAGTTGGGTGGTTTGGTAGCAATGGATCCGTAGCTTACTTAAAAGCAACTTAAAGTTGTATAGGCTACAGTCATGGAATGGAATAATGTGGAATAGAATCCTAGGTGGGTTAAAAAACCTGTAATCACCCTTACATGACCAAGTATAGCCTACATGAAGAAAGACAACCTACTCTAATGGCGCTTTTCCACCACACAATACGGTACGGTACGGCAACCATCCGAATCCGCAACTATCCCCTTCCCGGATCGAGTCCCTGTGTCATCCCTTCACAACAGAGCCGTCAAGATAGGAGGAGTTATCTGAAGTGACAAAAAAATCCTTTTAAAAATATTTTCGAGGCATCGTTTGGCTGATCGCTGGATCCATATCCAGCAAACGCTGCGATGTGACTCGGTAGACCTTCTCATTGCGAATTCTGGACTCCAGATCTTGTTGAATTTGCTGTTCCGACCAAACACTGATGAGGGCTGGCACCTCAAGAACAGAAACCAAAAAGAACTCGGGAACGCAATCTTCTCCTGGTATTGCGATATTTAAAATTGGCGGTTGTGTCTGAGCCGGTCTGAGATCTAGCGTGACGACTCTGTGACAATTGAGCTTGACCAATCAATGGTCTGCAGGGCTACAATACCGTGCTGTACTGTGCAGGGGAAAATCACCAGAAGAGTACCTCAGGGCTACTTCTGCTTGGGCCCAGGAGAACCTGGAGGCCAGTGTCAAAGGAGAAAAGGCAACAGAGCATGAATATCAGGTGGGTCACAAGGTCCTGTATTTTAAATTTACCAAGGCCGTAGGTATGCCCAAAACGTGCATGCCACACTGGTCCTGTCCCCATGAGATTGAAGGAAAACTGTCACCCACCGCATCAGAATCCAAACAGAGCCAAACCAGGCTCCCGTATATATACGTGGGTACACTCCAACCAGATTAGGCTATGCAACCCTTCACCTGCTCCAGGTCTTGTGCATGACTAACTGGTAGTTTTACCCCTAACTATTTATGTTGCATGCTGCATAACAGCCCACAATCATACGGCCAACTCCTCCACAGGCTTTGGTAATACAAGCTCATATCCATTACAGAACGCACTCCAGGTGGCTCCTCAGAATCCTCCTGACCCTTTGGGCAGCCTGATCCAATGACATGGAGGACCCAGGACCCCCTACTGACATTGCCCTCCAGGATTCCCCTGGACTCCTTCTCACAAACTGCCACATCTATACCCAAAGGGTCTATGTCCGCCTCGACCCCTGGGAAAAGTATCCAAGGAGATCTCCTCTGACGGGAGATACGGGAGACGCAGACCCCGAACACTGTGGAACATGCTCGCAGAAATTCTCATTCACTCAGAAGAGCCAAGTGGTGCAAAACTGGCATTTCTTAGGGGTTGTCATTGCATGGAAGAAACCTCAAACAGTGCAGGGTGGTGCTCTCTGAGGTGAGTGAACATGTTGGACTTAATTCACAACAGTTTAACTAACAATCTTATCTTTGAAAATGTACCTTAATAAAAATGTTACTCTGAAATTCGTTCCCCTGCTGTGAATGCTATTTATCACTGTCCACCACCAGTCATAGTAGATAGCTTGCTAGTTAGCTAAAGACTCAATAGCCGAAACCAGAATTTCACTGAAGCCTTTAGTGTTCCACATGAACGCTCAATTTGTGAATGCACTTAAGAGCGACCTACTTAGACCAGTCGAGCAATTTTATTCAAGTTGCTCGACCAGCATGTGCTACTTCAGGACTACTTTGTATATTGTATATTGCATAGGCCTACTTTAAATATTGGCAGGTACCAGGCGAAA
Source organism: Aldrovandia affinis (assembly GCA_029706075.1). Taxonomy (NCBI): domain Eukaryota; kingdom Metazoa; phylum Chordata; class Actinopteri; order Notacanthiformes; family Halosauridae; genus Aldrovandia; species Aldrovandia affinis. Next base: position 530,992 of record JAINUG010000329.1, read on the forward strand.
GCCAAGTAAGTTACCTACACCCCCCTAGGTGTTCCAATATTCATATAAAAGAATTTAAAAAAAATTATAAAACGGATTTACATAGGTACTTTTTTTTCCCCAAAACCATGAGACCATTTAAAAATATATTTTTGCCACAATATACGCTACAGTTCCTGCAGACTTCATTCATGCTCATTGCTTGCTTGCTAGCTAGTCATTTGGGCTTCTTCTAAAAATATTCAGCTTTTATCAGATTTTTGTAGCTGGTTATATTAGCCTATGAAGGTAGCTAGCTAACTTTAGCTACCTTGCTTACGTTGGATCGTCAAAAGCTAGTCTGACATCGTGTCAAGAAACTAGTTAGCTAGGCAATTAATTTCAATGGTGTTACGGGTGACCAAAGTTTGACCTCTTAGACAACAGGTGTTTGATTGCTGATTGAGGCCATGCTCCCACTGCGTGATTGCTCTGGCGCTGATTGGACCGTCCCCAACTGCACTGTCCTCGACCTCATCAGGCCACGTCCCTGTCTGGAGTTTATAAGGGAGTGGAGCAGCATTTTTCTTTGGAGAATAAGAAAAAAACAGCTTTTTCCTTTCTGTGATTTTGTACCATTCAGCTGTGCCTTTTTGAGAAACTTTTAAAAAGATCTTTACCTGAATTGCTTGTCTGCTTTTCTTGTGCATTTTTCTTTTCTTATGTACATTTTGATAGCTAGGGAAGCATAGAGTAGGGGAAGCAGTCTGCGGAAGAACGTCCTTTTTTAAAATATACTTTTTTTTCTTCAGATTTTGGCCAATTACCCGCTGTGCTTAGTTCAATCCCCTTTCCCTCATAGTTCGCTGGCGCAGTCCTGTGACCGGCAGTGACAAGGGCGAAGCGCTGCCTCCTCCGAGACAACACTCGTTGTGCCGTCAACTGTAATTCCGGTACCCCAGAACCACTCCTGTGCGCAGCTAACTGTGTGTGTTGGCTTCCCTCCCCCCTCCCTGGGGCGGAGAGCCAATTGCCGCCCCGATGGTACTCTGGCGCGACGGGGAATCAAACCCCGGTCGCCATGGCCAGCGTCGGACGTTGAAACCACTAGACCACGCGGGAGGCCAAGAACGTTCTTTTTGATATGTACGGGAGTTTAGAACCTGTTCTGTCTAGGGTTAGAGATTAGTTAGACTGTTTTATAGATTTTTTTATTATATCCCTTCAATGTCATGTGAGTATGTCCTTTATCTGTCATATGTCCTAAATAAATCCTGTATTTTTTTTTATAACCCGTTGACTCAAAGGAATATTTGTTTGTTGCGTCCTGTTTTGGTTCACCACACGGCTGTTGGAGTGCGTGTGGTTTTTGCGGGTCCTAAGAATGGACATTGACCACACCAACAAGGCAGATAACGACCTAGCAAACTACTCTCCACGATGAAATTATCAGAGTAGGCAGCTGGCATGGAAATGTTAGTAACGTATTTGATAGCCTACTACTTAGATGCGTAGTAATATTACCCTGAGCACTGGGTAGGCAATTTAATCTATAAATTGATTTTATTTTTTAGAAAAATTCTAAATGGTGGAAAATCCAATATGGCAGACTTTCTGGATCCCTATGACAAAGTGCTGTAATAATAATTAAAAAACATACAATTACAACAGGGTTCCAGCACCTGTGGTGCTGGTTCCCCCCAATAATAATAATATAATTCAAATATACAGTATCTGCAAGCAGCAATTACAGGGTCCGAGCAAAAACAGTGCACCACCCCATAGCAAGAAATATGTGCATACAAATATTGTGGAGATGTTTTTCAAATTTAAACCAAACTTGTTAATGACATAGACAAGCTTTAAGGGGCATTCAGTTACATTGTTGAGGAATAAATTGCCAAGCATTAACTGCAAAAAAAGCAAAAAAAATAGCTTGGAAGATTTCATGTTACAATGTTTGTTTTGAGGGACCCAAACTTTCAGTTGTCAAGCCCATACGTTTTTCATTGTTTTAAGGCACATTTGAAAGTTGCTATAATGCAGTTATGGCCCTTATGATGACATTGTGATCAAAACGTTTGCTCTTTCCACCGAGCTCTTTTGTACTCTTTTTATGAGAATGGCAAAATAAATGAATAGATTCTTATTTGAAAAATGTACCATATGAGGAATTTGTACTGAATGTTTAAAACGTGCGTGTAAAAATGGGAGTAATTCTTGTTTTGGTGAACATGGTGCAATAAAGACAGACATTCTGGCCACGTCATATTGATTGCCATATTTTGACACAGCAACTTTTTACCAGCAATAGTGAGAGAGTGTACCCCGACTCTCGGTATGAAGTTGCATTTCAATTTCAATTTCACTGTGCTTTTTAAAATGCTTTTCCCCCTCTTTTCCTCCCAATGTGGAACGCCCAATCATATTCCTACCTCCACTGTTAATTCAGGAGAGCATAGACACACACATGCTCTCCTCCTAAACAAGTGGTGTCAGCTGCCAGTTCTTTTCACACTGCAGCCCACAAGTTAACCTTGCACAGAAGCGAGGAAGACCATTCACGTGCTGCTTTATACCGTTAGACTGTGGGCGCCCAATTGGCCAACTTTTCAGAACAGGAGAGAAAGGGTAGGACACAACAGGTGAGACTAAAGATAACAGGTGAGTTATATGAGATAAGAGTTGTGTAGAGAGTAAATTCACATTTGCAAAGCAGAAGCAAGGTGAGCGTGAGTACTCACTGAGCTCAGTGATGAGACGCAGGTTCTGTTGTCGTACGCTCTCAAACTCCACCTGCTTCTTCCTCATGTGCTCCTCCGTCACGGCACAGCGATCGCACAGCCCTGCCCGCAGCCTGCAATGGGACAGCACGTCAAATACTACCTAACTAACCAACCAACCACCCACCCACCCACCCCAATCACGTCAACTTCTACCCAACTAACCAACCAACCACCCTAATCACATCAACTTCTACCTAAATAACTAACCACGTCAACTTCTACCTAACTAACCAGCCACCCCAATCACATCAACTTCTACCTTGGATGCAATACTTGATGTTACCCTCTGAAAAATGGATACATATATATTTTTTTAAATGGCAATAAGTATATTGCCATTTTATTGGCACCTATGTTTATCCAAGTAATTAGTATTAGTAAATACCCCTTTAAACTGAAAACGTGATGCTAATTAGCACTGTCCTTAGTAAATCTGCCCCTAAGATCCGGAAGAAGGCATGGCTGTTGGTGATATACCATAAACAAACAGTATACTTTAATGGATCACTCTCCCAGGTTGCTGATACCCTTGCCACCACTGGTGTTTGCAACAATCAGGCACACATCTACGGGTCTGTTGGGCGTACCTGTCCTCCAGAACTTTCACGTTGTCGTGCAAGGCCTTTTGGTGCTCACGCAGCTGCTGGTTCCTGCTGTAGAACTCCTCCAGCCTCTGAGCATCTCTATCAAGGGGCGTAAGGGACAAATGGCACTCTTTAAGAGACTTCTTTAATGTCACAATAGTCTAATCCACAGTAACTTGTGCTGAACAGTGAAACAAATATAATTAAAATATTTTCTTATCCAAGTTCTGTCGTCACAGCAAGAATGACAAATGTGGTGGTGTATAAACTTTATCTCTGAGGAGAATATTGGGTCTGAGGTTTTGCCTCCGGGCCACAAAGGTAACTCTGGTCTGCGACCCACTACAGTCCGAATCATTACCTGCTTTCTTCTGCTAAAGGAACAGCTTGAAAGAGGCCTTTGTGAGCCGTGGTATGAGCTCTGACACATGAAACCTGCCACACTGAGGGTCGCTCAATGGGTAACGGCCACTTTCCTTTAAGCTAATTATATCTACAATGACATACTTGTATAATGAGCACAGAAAACAGTAATTATGCTCTTTGGAATGACATGCTAGATGTCACAACAGACAAGCAGATTCATGCTGTGCCCTCATGTACAACATTAAATACCGATAACAGATTCATGCTACAACCAAAGTTTCAACATTAAATACTGGATCACAAATTCATACTATGACCACACCTTCAACATTAAATTATGGGATCTCTGGATTCTATTGGCCAGAATCCCAGTCTACAATAGTGTGACTAACACACAAACAGCATTAAATTACATCATGACTTTGTAATTTAGATGAAATACCACAATGCTAAAATCCAGAAGAGTACATTCATTGGCACCCAGAATAGCAATTCCTTTATTGAATAATAAGAGGTGTGGCAGAGCTACAATAAATGGCAGGAGTCTGTCTTTGTTATACTTTTTTGCAAGCGATAGAGTTTGCCCATTTTGTTAGGCAACTCATTTGAAGCCTATTTATAATTTAAGTATGTAATAAAATAATTTATGTAATTTAAAGCACACATTGGCATGCTAAATGAATGTTTCACAGAAAAGTATGAAAAGCAAAAGGCACTGAACTTACAAACACCGCTCCTTCTTCAGCTTGCTTATTTTAACTTGCAGTCCTAAACATATATAAAACATAAACCAAAACGGTTATTCAGCAGTAAACAATTGAACAGCTTTCCCAAAAAACGTAGAGCATTGTGCAGAAACTTTCTGAAATTCATGGATTATATCTTTACAAACAGATGAATCATTTGGAATAAACTAAATGCAGTATCTCATGTGTAAGAGAAACTATTGTACAGTTGAGAACATAAAGAGTTGAGTGTGGAGCTCCTCTCTTTATGCCGGATTCACACATTCTGTTCTCTGCCATCAAAGGGCACCTCATCACAGATCTTCCCACCAAGTTAGAGCGGCTGCATTATTCTCCAACAACAATAAAACTGTTACATTTTACTATCTGCACTGTTGAAAAGACCAACTTCTCTGAAACTGAACTAACCAAATTCCCTGAATTAACCAAAATCTTTAAATGTGTTATAGTAACTTAATAGTCACTTAAAAATGTCTGAAGCAGAAACACAATTCCTGGCCTTGTAGCTCAAAATGTAATGCTGAAAGTCCTTTAATGAGAACTTGACAAGGGGAGAGGAGGTGAATCATGGGGAGACATGGACTCGACCCTCCAGTTGACACAACCTTTTAATGGGAAGGGGCCGCTTCCTTTACATCTGAGAGCAAATCTGCACCCACGAGGCCGATGTCTCTGAAGCATAACCGAGTACGAGAGGAAAGAGGCAAAAAAGGGTTTGAGAAAAATAAAAACTGTCCCCCTTTCATCAAGGCAGCTGCAATTAAACCCCCAATAAAGTGCATTTAATCCGGCCACACCCAGGAGCGAGCGGGAGAACAAAGAGGCTCCTGTGCTGTCAGGGCTGGAATGGCAGCAACCTGAACCCTGCCTGGGGCAGGCAGCCCACGGGACCGCTTCTGCTTGCACCTCTACCTGCCCCGCAGCCAGGAGGCACCATGACAGAGCAGCCAGGATGAGAGCAGTCAGGATGGACCATGAGAGAGCAGCCAGGATGAGAGCAGCCAGGATGGACCATGAGAGAGCAGCCAGGATAAGAGTAGCCAGGATGAGAGCAGCCAGGATGAGAGCAGCCAGGATGGACCATGAGAGAGAGCAGTACCAGATTTGATAAGAACACATAATAGCATGACCCTGGATCAGTGTGGTGGTGTGTGTGTGACTGAGGAATGGGATTCCCCTGACCCTGGATCAGTGTGGTGGTGTGTGTGACTGAGAGATGGGATTCCCCTGACCCTGGATCAGTGTGGTGATGTGTGTGTGACTGAGGGATGGGATTCCCCTGACCCCAGATCAGTGTGGTGGTGTGTGTGACTGAGGGATGGGATTCCCCTGATCCTGGATCAGTGTGGTGATGTGTGTGACTGAGGGATGGGATTCCCCTGACCCTGGATCAGTGTGGTGGTGTGTGTGTGTGTGTGTGTGTGTGTGTGTGTGACTGAGGGGTGAGATTCCCCTGACCCTGGATCAGTATGGTGATGTGTGTGACTGAGGGGTGGGTTTCCCCTGACCCTGGATCAATATGGTGATGTGTGTATGTGTGTGTGTGTGTGTGTGTGTGTGTGACTTAGGGGTGGGATTCCCCTGACCCTGTCTGTGTGAGAGAGACTGAGAGGTGGGATTCCCCTGACCCTGGATGAGTGTGGTGTCTGCCTACCCTGCACCTCCACATCATGGCACTCTTTCAGCCTTGCCCACAGCTCCTTGAAGAGGTCGCTGGGCATCTCCATTGGGACGGCGGAACAGGGACTGCCGCCGCTCACGGCCGAGCCGCTCATCCTCTCCCCCGGTCTGTCTGTCTGTCCCGACAGCCCTTTGTCTGTCACCAGGGGGTCACATGGCTGGCTGGCCGGTCCTGGCCTTGGAGACCGCTCTGCTTTCTGTAAAAACAACTGCGTTTAGGGTGAAAGGAATAAAAGAAAATGGTGGAGTATTGATGTATCTACTGACCGACACTCTTCAGAGAAGTACCTGTTACATTCCTCGCTTAACTTGGTTTGGTATCAGCTCTCTATAACTCTATAACTAGGTAAGTATTTTATTTTTATTTTATTTATTAGACAGGGGGAGGATGAATAATTGAATGAACAGAGGGTACAATTGGCCACCAAATCTGGAGTAAAAAATGGGGGGAAAAATCTGAAATAAATTAATAAAGAAAAAATATTTTCCTTATCAAGTCACAAAAATGAAGGAAATTATCTCTCGTAAACGCAAAATCTTCAGCAGCAGACCCCTGGTTTGGGGAAGAAATAAATCGTCTGTGACCCACAACATGAACTGTAACCCATAACTCCAGTCAATATAACCGAGAGAAAACACTGCAAAGATTGTATGATTAACATTGTAAAATAAATAAAAAGACGGCCGGTACTCATCCAACACTTGCAAATTAGGTACAGCAAGTTCTTCATCAGAAAGAGCTTTTTATAATTAACTTGCTAAAAATGCTAATGTGTATGATAGGAGAAACTATTCAAATTCTATATAACCATTACTGCAACATTTATCACAGATGTATCTTAAATTTTAAATGATTATAAAAAATTAAAAATTAAAATAATTAAAGTACTTTAACAAGATTGGGGGGAATAAATCAAACACATTTGGCCACTGAAGCAGAATTCACCTTTTCTATAAACTGCCTAATTACCAGCTCTTATGACAAAACCAAATGATTACAAAAATGCTCACAGACATACACACAAACACACACACAGACGCACAATTAAACACAAATGATTTGATAACATTGGTACAATATTAAACCCAGAAAAATAAACAGGTGGTGTCTGTCACACCTTATTTCTCCAAATCCCGGCTGCTTGGCTACTACACTCACCGATTCCTCTGCAGAACAAACAAAGCAGCCAGCTTTCTTACTTCCCTTCCAAAATCTCTCCAGTGACAGTGGAACTTGTTTCTCCTCCAGGATATTCAAGCACAAAAGTGCTTTGTTCTGGAAGATTGCCAATTGGTTTTCTATGGGAAAACACTGGACAGCTGTACAGAGGTGACAGCTCCACCTGCAACGTGATATGAGGCTGGGAGAAATACATATGCAAAAGACAATTATAGTCCAGTCCCACCAGAGGTGCAATTTATTAGCAGTATTCTCTCAGCTGAGCATGTAACGCAACCACCAAAAAAAAAAAAAAAAACTGTGGGGGGAGGAGCCCCAACAAGCATTCTTCACATTTTTATTATTCTCTAAACATTTTCCTAAGGAGCCATAACCACATTGAAATTTTGTGATATTGACGGTCCAAATGCTGGAATTGTGTTATAAAAAATAATAATGAGTTGTACTTTTGGTTGCTCTCATATGCTTTCCGGTGCATGAATACATGAGTGAGACCAACAGGACGCCTTCGGACATCTCCAACACACTGCCCTCTGTCTGAGTCAGGAGTTTGACAAATGTCAAAATTATCTCAAATCTCACTGCTGTTTACGGTCGCCTGGACAAACACATTGTACAATATAGACCTATTTCACTGCTCTATCTCAATTTATGCTGGCTACTGTCCAAGAACTCCAGCAGCTGAAAAGTAGCCTTTCAAATTCACAAAGGCTACAAAACACTTTTGCTAGTATTGAAATTGTGCTCGATTGATAGACAGCGGTTTATTGTAGATGCCTTAGTTATTTTATGTGGTGTTGCTCAGCACGGAGGCTGCTGTTTCTGATGCAAAATGGTATAGCCCAACATCGCAGACGTGCTCACAGAAAAGACAACGTGATCAAGCTTGCCTTCATTCCTTTCTCTTCCAATGCAGGTTTCACTGGGTGAACAGTGGATAATTACTTACCAGATGCTGAAGGATCTCTTCTTTGCCTTTTTTAACTCTAAGTAATATACCATCTCAATGATGACCCCCTCTATCGATAACTTTTTCAAAATTCCATTGGAAAAAGTCCATTGCATCCATTTTCTAGATCTTTCAAAGAGTAAACCAATGTAACATTCCAGATAATAATTGAAAAACCCCAGAAATTTAACAGGTATTTCATAATATTACCTTAGAAATAATACCTAAATAAAGCTTTTTTTTTAAATAAAAAAAATACAATTGCAAATCAAAACAAAGTTGCCTCCACTCACCCTTTTAGGACCAGCACTTGATTTAACACTGAAGGTGTCAAAAATCGCGACCCCAGGTGGACCAGATTCTAACTTCAATGAAATATGGACCACTGCAGGGAGAGAGAGAGAAAGAAAGAAAGAGAGAGCGAGAGAGAGAGAGAGAGAGAGAGAGAGAGAGAGAGAGAGATAGAGAGAGAGAGAGAGAGAGAGAGAGAGAGAGAGAGAGAGAGAGAGAGATGACTGGAAGAGGACAGCTCCCAGACTAGGCAGCTCAGCTCTCCTGCTCCACAGTATATAATGTGTAACTGATAACCTAATATGCCTTTCATCTAACTGGCTGGGCAGGTTTTTACATTCCCTGGGACCTGGGATCATACCAGAATTTGCTGGCACAGGCGTCTGGACAGACCGGTTTCCCCATCAAATACAAACGGGTCCTGCCAGTCTGTTTCAAAGGCAGGAGAGGGAGGAGGACAACGTGTAGTGGCCCAGCGGAGTGCCTCCACTCGCACACGCCCTCAGACACGCACTCGCTCGCGCTCATGCACACACACACTTGCGCGCGCGCACACACACACACACACACACACACACGCGCACACAAACGCGCACACGCACACACACACACGCGCACACGCACGCACACACACACACCTCTGTGAAATGTTGTAGCCTGCAGCGAGAGCAGACACACACGTCGCAGTGTGCAGGCCACAGCCCAGCCCGGGAGAGGGAGGAGAACTGCCAGTAGAACGAGTGCGTGTGGTTAACGGGCCTTTGAAGAGATTAGGTGTGTGTTATGATAAAGTTGCAAATGGCAAACAGGACCGCGCAAAGATGGGCCGAGCCCTCCAGAGGCGCTGACGCTGGGAGGGATTATCTCCTTCAATCGACATCCTCCCTTTTTCAATCACTGCGCAGGCCCACCTCTCTACTGTCATCCTGCCACCATCAAGCAATAAACAAACTCAAGGACCAGGAACTTTCTTCTGCTCCTTATTTCAAACTGTGACCGGCAAGCTTGCCCGCAGTCTCCAATACTGCTACACTACAACTGCTGTATTTTTTATTGTTTGCATTCTTGCAAATTTGTAAAGTCATTCATTTAACAAGAAGCAGGAAAGCCCAAGCTTCCAGCTCTAAACCGCAGACAACAATTTAAGTTGAATGGCTTAAGTGAGAGACATATGCTGTTGCATGAGTGGAGGTCAGGACCCATGGCTGTAGGGCACTGTTCTGTCTGCAGAGGAATGGATACACCTGAAAGCAGACTAAATGGTGGTGCTTGAGGACACAAAGCCTTGCAGAGCTGCAGAGGCATGTTGAAACAGACCACATGCCTGGCAAATGGAGGAAACAACCTCTTCAGAATGGCTGAACCTACAGTGTTCTATAGTGACGTTAAACATATTCTAGACAACTTCTGAGAAAGATCCCTTTCAAAGCATATCACCCCAAACCATCTATTAGTCCAGCTTAATTGGGATTCTGCCAAAGTGAACCTCAATGATCCATTAAACAGGCTTGGTAATATATGTAATAAGTAGGTCATAAAGTTTCTAAATTATTTTGAAATTAAATTCTTGTTTTCAAGTCAAGTAGCTCAGTTGGTAAAGCATGGCACTGGCAATGCCAAAGTTGTGGGTTTGATCCCACAGGACTACATGTCCGTCATTCGGACCGGACGGTAAAAATCGAGGTCCTGACTCTCTGTGGTCATAAAAGATCCCATGGTGCTTTTCGAAAACAATTGGCCTACTTTTTGGGGAAAGCCTGGCTTACTGAAGAGAGACGGACTCCACCCGAGCTGGAAAGGTGCTCTTCTACTATCTAGAAATGTTTCCCGTAGTCTAATCTCGCAAAATGTGTGACCTGTCAAGAGTGCTAGCCAGGCAGCAGACTTCTGGTCCTAAACTACTGTCTGTTAGCTTCCAAAAACCTGTGACTAGCTTAGCTATTGAGACTGTGTCTGTCCCTCGTCTTGGAAATGGTTTTAGAAATAAAAAGCTATCTGAGCACACTGGCATTTGTGTACATAATCTTATTTATATTAAAACCTCTCAGGCTGCTGTAAGTGCTGCCTGTAATAAAACATATCTTAAATGTGGATTGTTAAATGTTAGATCACTTTCCCCCAAGGCAGTTCTTGTGAACGAACTAATCACGGACCATAGTTTTGATTAGTTAGTTTCGATCAATTAGTTTAACTGAAACCTGGCTTAGGCCTGATGAATACAGTGCACTTAATGAGGATCTGGACAAATTTAGCAAACTGGTTATGTCCTCCAAATCATCTACATGTCTGTTAGACCCCATACCAACAAAGTTTATTAAAGAGCTTATGCCTGTGCTAGGCCAGCCCATGTTAGATATCATAAATACATCCCTATTATTGGGTTGCGTACCTAAGTCTTTAAAAGTGTCAGTAATCAAGCCTCTTCTAATGAAACCAAGTCATGATCCTAATAATCTGAAGAACTATAGGCCCATATAAAATCGTCCCTTTTTGTCAAAAATGTTAGAGAAATCTGTAGCTCAACAATTAACTGCTTTCCTAAAAACGAATAATCTGTATGAAACACTACAATCAGGTTTTAGACCAAACTATAGCACTGAGACGGCACTTTACAAGTTGTAAATGACTTACTGTTAGCATCGGATACTTGTTGTGTTTCTATTCTAGTGCTCCTTGACATAAGTGCTGCTTATGACACTATTGGCCATCAGATTCTCCTTCACAGGCTAGAAAGCCTGGTTGGTTTGCGTGGACGGGCACTCTCATGGTTTAAATCATACTTATCAGACAGGTTTCAATTTGTGCAATTAGATCAAGAGTTCTCTGACTACTCTCAGGTTAAATATGGTATTCCACAAGGCTCAGTGCTGGGACCATTACTGTTCTCATTATACTTGCTACCACTGGGTAATGTTATTTGCAAACATGGTGTGAATTTCCATTGCTCTGCAGATGATACACAGCTGTACAATGAAACCAGGTGAAATTAGGACTGTCCCCAACTAAAACAAATCTTGGTCGACCAACAATCGTCTGTTTTTTTCAGATTAGTCTAAACTTTTTTATATACATATATATATACTGTATATGGGTCAATGACAAATAAGGCCTCTAAAAAGTTATTTTTAAAAAGTTTGTTCAAAATAGATAAAATGCATATTTTTGAATCTGTGACAATGTGCTTAAACAAGCCTCATTTGTTAAATAACATTTCAATGTGTTTAAATTCATTTTTTGACAGTATTTTGACTGACCAAAAAATATCAGGTGGCGCAACCAAATTATTTATATTTTCCTATTATTTATTATTTATTTATTTGAGGTGAAATCTTGGTCAAGTATCTATTAGAGTGTCTATCGTGCCTTACAGATTTGTTTTTTGGGGGTTGATTATTATATTAACAATAATTTAAGATTACTGCATTCTAAGGGTCAGTTATTTAGTATTTTTAACATCCAACGTGTATAACATATTTAACTTGAAACGAATAAACATTTTAGAGCATCTTGAAGCTTTAAAAAACATTATTTATTTCATATAGTGGCATTCCTTACGGTTTGCCACCTGACTTACAGGTTGCGCCACCTGACTTTGCAACTGATTTCAAATTAAACAGGCTTCTACTTGGACACCTGCATTAGCTTTGACCTATGCTAGCAATAGCATACAAATCATTTTAAAACAGAATAAGTAGTTTTATGATAAAATAACATTTTCCTAGTTTTACATTGGTTGTACCACCTGACATGGAAAGTGTACCATCCTACCTATGAGGTGAACGTAGCTATTTTTATCAATATTTGAGAGAGCTCCGCAAACCTTTTCAGTCAGCCATGGATGTCAGATAGGGTCCTCTGGATGATGCAATAGCCTCTTGACTTTAAAATAAAAGTCCCATGTTTACGGTTGTGCCACCCTGACATTTGAAAAGCACAAATTGCCGGACAAAAGTTCCTCAATTATCTCAATAGCTTTAAAACTATTGTTATTTGTAAAATTGTGTTTATTTGAAAGGTTTCAAACATAAAATCATGCCACAGTATTTTATATTGAATTTATTATTATTAAAATACCACTTTTTACAGTTTTCCTAATCTGTTCCTTTGCTCGGACGGTTGCACCACCTGACATTTTGGGGGTTTGAGATGCCAAAACACAAAGTAATATATATTATTTGAATGTACTGAAAATTGATTCAAACTAAACATGTTTTATATAATAAAATCATATATGACTTGAATTGATTAATTTGGATGGAAATGGAAATAATGAACTCGGACACAAAAATATGCATGTCATGTCATTGACCCATATATATATATGACACACCCTATTTGTTTGAATAAATACAACTATATGCACACTGCGCTTGTCTCATGTTTTATAACTTTCTTAAGCAAATTAGTAACAATTGGCTAATGAATATGGAGCCGGAGTTCAAGATTACCTGAAAGAAATTAAAAAAATTGATGCTCTTAATGCTGCCCTTGCAGATTCTGCCGTTGCGCTCGTGAAGTTGCGGTATGGCCACATAATAGGCTGATGCTTTTATTTGACCACAATCATAACACAGTCTAATGCGTAGGCTATGTTTTATTTAATTAACCAGGTTGGTCTCATTGGGATTTAAAATCTCTTCTGCAAAAAAAATAGGCTAACAAACAAATAATCACACATAACCTAATGTCTTAAATTGTAGCCTAAAGCTGAACATAAAGTGGCTATAGCCTATCAAAAATAACTTACTCGAGTCGGGAGACCACCCGGTGGCCTACTTCCCCAGTCGTTTCAGGTTATAGCACAGGAACACTAGCTTGTCCCAATTTTTTGGCTGCTCCTCGTTTTACTAACGATAAACCCTGCCTTAGAAAACGTGCTTGCAAAGTTTACATTCCACTTTATACTCCAGATTTTTTCTTTGGCATTATGTTCTTAGGTTATATCGAAATGAGTAATTAAAGTATGCCTATATCACTAATCTTAATTGTAGGCAAATCTTAGGCTAATTAAAATGCACATTCGCGTGCCTAAAACAAGAAGGATACAATATAGGCTACATGAAAGGGGGTGTTACACATGTTAGTTATAAATATATAAACCATACAATTAGCAAAACACATTTATTATAAAACGTTACTTTTATTAGTTTACCCGCAGCATCCAGAATGGATTATTCTACTGACAAGCGTGCCAAACTGTGGCGAGAATCTAGGTGTCTTATGCTGCAGAATTTTACTTTTTATTTTTTCGTGCGACTGCTCGACCAAAACAAATCTTGGTCGACCAACAGCCCATCGACCAAACAATCGACCAGTCGACTAAATGGGGTCAGCGCTAGGTGAAATACTTCAACTGACTCAATTAGAGGCTTGTATCTCTGATATAAAGAATTGGATCACAGTAAATGTCCTGCTTTTGAATTCAGATAAACCAGAGATGATGGTTTTGGGCCCCCAAAAATGTAGAAACAAGTTGGATCTGCAGTTAAATGCAGGTGATTGCATAGCTGCATCAAGTCTAATGGTCAAGAACCTTGGTTTTATTATTGATCAGGATCTTACATTTGACACTCATTAAAAACACTTCCAGAGTAGCCTTCTTTCACCTAAGAAACACAGCTAAAATTAGGCACATTCTGTCATTAGAGGATGCAAAAACCTTGATGCATGCTTTTGTCACATCAAGGCTAGACTATTGTAATGCCTTATTATCTGGCTCCTCTAGTAGCTCTCTTAAGAGTCTTCAACTAGTACAGAATACAGCAGCATGTATTTTGACTAGATCCAAGAAGTATGAGCACATTACTCCTGTGTTAGCATCATTGGCTTCCTGTTAAATATTGGGCTGATTATAAAGTACTGTTGCTAACTTTTAAAGCAGTGAATGGAATTGCACCTATATATCTGACTGAAATGATTGCCCCTTATAAGCCGACACAACTGCTTCGTTCACAAGAAGCCAGCCATCTATTACTCCCTAGAATTTTGAAAAGCACAGCTGGTGGTAGAGCCATCTCTTTTAGAGCTCCTCTGTTGTGGAACGGTTTACCAAAGCATGTTAGGGATTCAGACACAGTTTCAATTTGTAAATTTAGATTAAAAACATATCTTTTCAGCCTAGCCTACTGCCAAACATAGTCTAGGTGGAGAGATTGAGAAGGCCGTGCCCTAGTGTCTTATGGAGTGAGAAACTTTCCATAGTTTATGCTCGATCGGGTGTGGATGGTTTGGAACTCTCTCGGCTGCGTGTATTCTCTGTCCCTCTCCTAATAGGCATGCTGCCATAGCTTACACCTGTCGGGACTATCTGTATATTTCCTATGCTTGTGCTCCCCTGCTCTTACATAATGCTACTGGCTACAGCACTGTTTTTTTTTTTTCCTGACTGCATGTTCTCTTCTCTGCCTTGGCCTCTGACTCGGGGGCACCCGCCCCCGAGCCCTAGATCCTGCGAGAAGTGTGAGCTGCCCCTATCAACCCTCACCCCGACGCCTACCGCAGTTCCTGGATCTGGACCCCCTTCACATGGCTTAGCCCCCCCCACTGACTACCTAACTCAGGAGGCGCAAAGTCATTCAGCCCTGAGTCACCTTGGACTGACCATGATATGGTCTTTTTTGGGCACACCCTGTGCCGGCCAGAAGAGGATGGGCTCCCCCCCTTTTAGTCTGGTTCCTCCCAAGGTTTCTCTCTATCAAGGGAGTTTTTCCTTGCCACTGTTGCCTTTAGACTTGCTTTTGGGGCGGTCTAGGCCTGGGTTCCCCCTCTGTTAAGCGTTTTGTGACAATTCAATTGTGAAAAGCGCTACACAAATAAAATTGATTTGATTTGATTTGAAAAAGAGTAGCGTGTTAACCTGGTGTCCTGGCCAAATTCCCAACCAAAACAATATATATATACATGGAATTCATTCATTCCCTCCCACCTCACCTCTCCACTGTGTATCTGATGTGCAGTGAGCTTGTACTGGCGCACTATGGCTGCCGTTGCGTTCACCCAGGTGGGTGCTGCACATTGGTGGTGGTTGAGTGGAGTTGCCCCTATCATTGTAAGCGCTTTGAGTTCCCTGGAAGAAAAGTTCTAGAAAATGGCATACAAAAATCATAAAGCTGCAATATGCACTGAATGATCTTAACAATACCAAAGAGGAAGAATAATAAAGTTAAATTAAAATGATCATTTCAGCTACAGTTATAGGATCCCACCAAGGAATCTTAAACAGCTTTCTTCAAAACTGGGTATATTTAAGCTGAGCTGTCAATGCACTATTGGATTCATGGCCATTAATCACTTTATACTTCAAAAACACAAAATTGTTGATTCTCACAAATAAACGACAGATTAGACTTAATCCTGGGGGTATAAAAAACAGTGATGTAGGTATCTCTACTATGAATACTACTACTGTAGGAGGAGCAATGATGTCTTTCACAAGGCATGTGGTACCTCCTTAGAAAGGCAGAACCACCCTGGTGCAGCATTGAAAGCAACTGGGAGAATGACATTTCTCAGCCTAGTTCATGTACAGTATATATACTGCCTTTTCTCTCTGCCTTCATAAACATGTGATGTTTGGGAGAAAAACGGTTGACTTCAAAGCTTGGATTCATGAACAGACATGTCACCAAGGAGCAGGAATCTGAAGAGCAAGGCCTGCGTCACAAAGGTGCGGTGCTGGCAGGTCTGAAGCTGTGGCTCTGGGTTGCCTCGTCAATTTCTGCTGACTTTCAGGGGATTTCATTTCAGTAGCTACAGACAGAAGAGCTTAGCAGGAATTGCCAGGGTTACACAGTGAAAAAGACTGACCAGACAATAAGTTCACCGCTCCATTACAATTGAAGTGCTCAATCAATTTCAGAAATGCTTAAACGATGTGTCCAGTTAAATAACATATGTTCGCCAAACAAATTAATCGCTTAAAAATGTGAACAAGGCAAAAACGTGCATACTATAGTTATGTTCCTGTAGCTGCATTAGCAGTCATGCAGCAAGGATGCATCACAATAAGGTATCACCGTGCAAAAGTCCGCTCAAGGACTAGGCATACAAACGTGGAAATAAAAGCAAAAAAATAATTCTGGACACATTATAATGAATGGCACTTAGAGACTGGGCCTTAAAGCAATATTTAGTATATAAATCACATAATAGGGAACTTAAACTGTTAGAATATTAGGATAGCCTACAGATTTCATCATGCCTCCACACGACAACAAACAGTAAAGGCCCCATCCAAACACATTTAACAGCCGACCCATTAATTTCATACGGAAAGAAGCACAGAACTGACAGTAAGTGGTTGAAAACAGTGGCTGTAATATAAATGACAGATGTGGTTTTGTTTTCCATGTAGTGTTTTTGGAACAGCACAAGACCACACATCAAAGAAGTGACTTTGGAGACAGAAATATCTATAGTATGTGTGTATATATAAAATAATGGAAACACCAAACAATATATTCATATTTATTAACTAATAAAGAGTTGGGCAACCCTTTTCCATAAGAACAGCTTCAATCCTTCCTGGAATGCTGTTACACAAGTTTTGAATGGTTTCCAGTGGGATATTGGACCATTCTTCAAGAAGGAAATCCTCCAGTTCTTTATGAAATGTCTACATTCCGAAACGTCCCATAAAGGTTCAATGATGTTTAGATCTGGTGATTGGGGAGGCCATGGAAATGGTTGATTTCATCCTGGTGTTCATGAAAGCATTGAATGAATCCAATTAGCAGTGTGTGGGGGATGCTATCTTGGAATATGGGAACACCTTAAGTAGACCATGTTTGCACCACAGGGTGCACCTGGTCACCTAAAATGGCTTTGCATTCCTTGGCTGTAATTCTAGCATGCAGAGTAATAATCAGACCCAATGACTCTGAGATGGCTGCCTATACAGATCCACCACCGTGTTTAACAGTTGGGAACAGGCAATGTGGACTGAAGCCTTCTTTTCAGGCTTTCTCCAAACATAAACCCCATATAGGGAAAAAAAAGAAAAAGTAAAAGACCACATTATTTCTTCCACTGCTCACAAGTCCAGGTTTTGAGGCCCTTTACACCAGGTTATACCTGAGATCTCAGCTCGGAGCACGGAGAGGGGTGCGGTGTGGTAAGAACTGCATGCCTCCGGGCTCTGGATGAGATCACTCTCCGATGCCGCCCTCACAGTAAGGCCCACACATCCTCCTCCTGTTGTGAGGTGGTCTGTGTGCACCCAAAGGCAGCCCCATTGTCTGAGCCCTGAGTCCCACAGCCTCCGTACAGTCTGAGTGCTCCAGAAACCTCCTCCTGCTGTCTGACAAGTGCCAACTCGCTCCACTGGTGTCCCAAATGCAGTCAGCTCAAGTCTGGGCCTATGGGCTTCACCTAAAACAGCCCACTTCTAAAGACACTGGATAGATAGCTACCTTCTCAGAAATGCATCAACACAATCCAATATTTCTTTTTATAACCAGCGAAACAATAATGGGAACCAATGGCACTTTCCATTATACCGGATATTCTATTATTAATTACGATTATTATGCCAATATTCAGGAGTGCCAAATGTGACATGACCACATAGGCACTTCATTCTGAATAGCACGATCTGAATGTGGTAGTATTGTAAATAGGCTAATGACTGTGCAGGGCTCAACATAGCCGCTGGACCACTAGTGTTTTCTGAGCCCTCCGTGCCAGTCAAAGACTGTGGAAAACAAGTGTTTTTACATTTAAAATTGTTGTAATCTACTGGCCCGAGCAGGTATTTAGTTGAATAATTACAGTATTACAGCACCAGCTACAAACATTATCAGCAGGCATAGCTAGTAGATTGAATTGTCAACTATCTATTCCGTAAAAGTTTGGCTATATCATCATCACTCTATGATACCATTCAACATTGACCAAAATTACAATCGCATGTGCCGAACTGTAGTTGATCAACCCGATTGTAGCAGGTAGGATGCTCTGACTAAATGTTTTCCTGACAATCATTTGATGGAAGCATGAGCTGTGCATGCATGATGCTGTATCACCAAAAGGAGCAGTAAATCGCTCTTCCACTCATCTACTAATCTATCCATCCACTCATCTATCCATCTATCCATCCACTCATCTATCCATCCACTTATCGACTCATCTATCCATCCACTTATCCATTCATATACTCAATTTATTCATCCACTCATCTATACATCCACTTATTCACTCATCTATTCATCCACCTGCCCCCGAGCCCTAGATCCTGCGAGAAGTGTGAGCTGCCCCCATCAACCCTCACCCCCACACCAACCCCAGTTCCTGGATCTGGACCCTCTCCGCATGGTTTAGCCCCCCACCCATGGTCTTTTTTGGACATACCCTGTGCCGGCCAGAAGAGGATGGGCTCCCCCCCGGTTTAGTCTGGTTCCTCCCAAGGTTTCTCCCTACCAAGGGAGTTTTTCCTTGCCATTGTTGCCTTTAGGCTTGCTTTTGGGGGGGTCTAGGCCTGGGTTCCCCCTCTGTTAAGCGTTTTGTGACAATTCTATTGTGAAAAGCGCTATACAAATAAATTTGATTTGATTCATCTGTTCATCCACTCATATAATAATAATAAACTTTATTTATATAGCACATTTCATACAAAATTGCAGCCCAAAGTGCTTTACAGCAGAGGAATTACATAAATGTATCTATCCATCCATTCATATACTCATCTATTCATCCATTAATTCACTCATCTACTCATCTACTCATCTATACATCCACTCATTTATCTTATCAGGAGCTCTTTCAGAAATGCGTAACTTTGTGATTTCAAAAACAAACAAAGCCAGAAGAAATTAAGATATAGTGAATACAAAATAGTTTAATTTTTTAGACCCCAGCTCTCCAGTGATCAATTTTAAGATGACGTATAAAAATATATAAAATACAACTTTACCAGAAACTCTCCACCCCTTTGCAACCCTTACAACATGCATAAACACAACACTGTTGATCTCTGACTGTTTTGAACAATTATTGTATTGTTACGCTGAAAGCTACGTGTGATTTTCTCAAATAAAATAATTAAAATGTCATGACTCATTGGTCTTAAAATTCACACACATTAACATCCTCATCACAAATATACACTACAGAAGTATTTGATCTCAACAAAAAGGTTTTCAATGTAAATCTCTTACAATGATTAACTGTATGTACTGTCACATATGTTCAGACTGTCAAATAAGCAGCGCATAACAAATGCTCTGTTCTCACTCATAACCTTGCCATATCCATATACAGTATTATACGCATGTGTTAATTTACCCAGTGACTTTGCCATTACCTGCGGTAAATTCTGCAGTCTGTTCACTGTTCTAGGTCACATTTCAGAAATAGAGCTGTTAGCAAACCGGTTGTTGCTGAAAAACTGCTTTTAAACCATGTGGAATCCCAATTTATTTGGCTGTTCCACAGTTATAGGTCACAATTAACAAATGACACCAAAACTGCTGTTAACATACCTGTGGTTTTAAATAACCATGGTAAAATCACCAGCAAAAAAAACTTTACAAGTTACCCAGAGCATGTGCTGGATCCTGCTGATCTCAGCCAGAGTGTCGCAGCTCGTAAAAGCGCTTGTTCTAAGTGCAGGCTCTGGCCGGGAGTCCCATTCCTGGGCGGTGATTGGTTGTCCACCCCCAGGGGGAGGGAAGCTGGCCTGAGTGCAGCTCTGTGCGTGTCAGTCAGTCTGTTATGGTCAATTGCTTGGAGAGTTCCCTCTCGGAAGAGGCAGTTTGTCACCTTTGTCACTGCTGGTCCCAGAGTTGCTGCGGTGAGCTCATCGTATGAGGGGGGGATAGTTGAAATAGAACAAGTACAATTGGCCACCAAACTGGGAGAAAATGGGAATCCGGAGGGGGGGGATACTGCTGATCTCTGCAACATATTGCTGGAGCAATTACTTTATTAATTCAGTTAAATGTGTGATGCCATGAATAGTTATAAAATAAAATACCATGAATCAATTGTCTGTACACTTCTGAAATTCATACATATTTCTATCCTCACCCCTAGTGTATGCTATACCACAAAAATATGTGATCTCAATCTCAACAAACGTTTCCAACATAAAAATTAAAAAAACATGTTGTTCACATATACAAAGTATACTCTATGCATCTGCAAAACACAATTCCTAAAATCGGTCTGCATGCAAATCATTGATATCAATGTGGCCTTGTGTGTGATCAATTTATACAATCTTGGCTAGTGGCAGCAAAAAGCCTGTGACGGCTCTGAAGCCATGCTCGTGCTAATATATAGAAATCTTTTCAAGCAATACACCATTTGCTTAAACTCAAATCTTCAGCAATTCCTCTGCACATACAGTATGTTTGGTATATGAAAAGAAAAAAAAATGCACGTGCATTTTTCATATATTATATATATAATCAAGTAATCAAGTAGCTCTATACAGTATTACAATTATTTATGTATGTGTTCCAGGAGGCACAGACAATGTTATGGATGGTTGGCCCTTTGAATATAGTTTTAAACTTAGAAGCATGCTTAATTCTTAACACTGAGTATATGAAGTATGCATGCAGATCTGTTGATACTCATGTAATATACTGGAAGTGCCATTATTGTATGTAACGTTTTAGGACTTCCATGGCTGTAATGTGAAATATCAATGGTCATAGGAAAGATTTACATACACTTCTTGAAGTGTGCTATTTTCAAACACAGAACATGGGAGATGATGGCAAGATAAAACACAGGGCCAAGTTACATGAATACATTTAGGGAAACACGGTTAGCATTGCTTTGGAAGAGTTTTTGTGAGTTTATTTATATCACAATGATGCCAAGTTACAACTAATTTGTTATGTAGAATAGGAATTGTGTATCGCAGATGTAGACTTGCAGATGTATACTTTTTTAGACTGAAACATTTGATCTTATAGGGTACAGACTTGAAAAAAGCCAGAATGCCACTCAGAACATCAAGTTGGCTCAACAGTACATTTCAGGTTGTTCTCCAAATATTAGTTTGAAGGCAATGTAAGCATGTGTATTTGGGTATAACTTACCACTGTACATGTGTTTGGACATTAAACGAATATATATAAAAGAATAGAGCATGCAGTAAGTAAATGACGGGGACTTTTTTTTGGACAAGTGCAAACACGAAAGCGACAGCGTGGTACTTGATCATAGGTATCATGTGGAAAAAGCCTGTACCAGCTAGCCACATTCCAGGGCACCTGGTGTGGAGGATCTCCAACAGTCTGGGAAACTCAGTGGTACCCTCATGGTCTGCTATAAGGTTTTTACACATGTTTTGGAGACCTTTCCTAAACAAGCACCTGGTTAGCATGTGGAATGAGAGGAAATTCATGGGAGGCGTCAAGAGTATGAAAACTAGACCACCTATAAATCACTGCTCTACCAGGACCACACCAGCCAACCCATCTATCAGGTCAAAGGCTTTCAATGGCTATCTGCTCATTTCTCTGACAGTTGCTGCTCCCATTTGTGTCTCAAAATATGTAGTGTTAACACAATTTGTAAGTTGCACCTGTCCAGGTGAGATTTACATGCACATCACATTTATCACCAATTAGCCATACATTGCATCAAACGGTTGACAGTGTTTAGATAATGCTTGCATGGCCTTTATAATCAAAATCTTAAAACAAATCAAAATCCCCTTATGCCGTTCCAGCACCAATATAGATTATTATAAGGACAAATACTATTCAAACTAATTCTGACAATTTCCCGCAAATCTGTTTGCTAGGTTTTATTATAAAGATGAATGAAAATCATTAACATTTTTAAAGGATTATTTCAATGTTTTTCTACTTTTTACAGTTTCTTAAAGGGTACAGTGAGTTTGACATGCCACGGTTTTAATTAAAATTTAGACTTTTGGAAGAAAGGTTCCATTTAAAATGAATGGTGAAGCTAGCTTATGTGTTAGCAAGATACTTCAATACAACAATGCTGGAAACTGGAGTCATTGCAACACACAAAGCCATTGGAAAAAGCCATTTAGAGCCAAATTGGCAGTGACCAGCAGCCCACTAGAGCGTTGTTATGGCAACCACGTTACTTCCTGTTTTTTAAAGTTTTAGATTCTTTGGAACATTTTATAACGTTGTGATTCTTTCAAATGGTTTCCCCTGCGGCACAAGATGAAATTGAAAGCTATTTCAAGAAGCTGAGCCTAGCAGGTGGCTAGAAGTGTGTTAATTTAAATTCTGACTTAAATCGTCTGAATGTTGCTTATTGCCAATGTTAACCATGTTTACAGTTACTCATACGCCAACATACTTTTCAAGGTAGTTTGCAGTCGTGTTCAGTTTACAGATATTTAGGCTATACTGACTGTGATCTTTCCATCTGTGATTCAAGCAGAAGGCTACCAATCATAACTGTGGAACAGCCAATCAATCGCTCTCAGACATAGATTGCAGACTATACAGTAGACTGCACATGCTTTCAACTTGTCGTAAACTTCAAGTTGTACGTGTTGAATGATTACATTTAAGTATTTTTGTTCTTAACGTAAGAAAATATTTCAATTTTAATACATCAAGTTATGTTTGTGTTCATTTGTATGAACAATTTGTGTCTTTTTATCACTATATAATAAATATTTTGTTTAATGTACCGGCGTCGTTGGGTTTTGATGCACTCGAACTGGAAAATCGAGTCTCAGTAGTCGCACAAAACTTCGTTGAAAAGAAGGAATCCTGTGTAAACAGCACAGCACTAATCCCGCGTGCAGTGTACCACATTTTAACTCAATTTGGTCGGGTAGCGGTGGAGCTTCGACGCCATCTACTGGTCACTGGTCAAAAATAGTGGAGATGAACACGATGTTTTACATGTGCATTGTAGTAACTTGCGATTGTTAGCTGAACTAAAGTAACAAATAGTGCCAGGGCTAGATACCTCTTTTTCACCAATGTGAGGATTTTAACATCGAAGGTAACCGTATAAACCCCAATATAAATGTACTAGCGCCATTTAATTACGTCAAAACGTGAGTGACGGTGTACTGCACCGCTAGTACGGATTTTAAGTCCTGAATACCTGTAGCCGGTACTCTATATGGCGAAAATACAGCCCATATTCTAGCTAACGTTAGCTAAATTAAGATAAAAACTCTCCCAAAATATACTGTTGGCTAAAGGTAGCAAGCAAACAATGACAGCTGGCTGGCTATTACAGTAATCTAGCCTTAGCCAGCTAACTTACTCTTGAACGCAAGTCAGCTGAACAGCGAGAAACTATGACTAACCGTGTATGCACCTTTCAGAACGGGCAGAATTAAAATAACAAATGTATATTATCGAAATATGTTATTTTTGAACTAGCATGTTAGCCCCACATTTTTTATCAACTTACCCTATGTTGTGTTAGCTTGCAATAACCATATCGCCTGTTCAGAATCCGCGCTTTGTGATGCATTCTGAAACCATTCAAACAACTTCCGCCTTTGGGATGCATTCTGGGACGAGTCAAACAACTTCCGCTATTGTTCTTAAAGTGACAATGAACAAGACAACACCAACAGACGTAAAAGCTATGTAAAATAACTCAATCTACAAGTCTTAAAATGAGTGTTGCATAATTACTATATTCTTATTCTCACGCGCAATATAAGATTTTAAGACTGAATAAATATAATATTAATGAATTTCAATAATACTTACACTACCGTTCAAAAGTTTGGGGTCACCTGCTGGAAACTTTTGATCTCATAATTGACAATGCTTTACACCGTATACATTTCTGTAAATACTTAAAAATGACAAAAAACACATGTAACAATGAACAAAATGAACATCAAAGAAATGTTCAAGAAAATTATATTGAAAATTGAATCTTGGATTCCTCAAAATAGTCACCCTTTGGCGTGAGAATAGCCTCACAAACAGTGGCCATTCGATTAATACGTTTTAGCAGGAAATCACCCGACATGTTTTCCCAGCTATCCTGCAGCAATTCCCAGAGAAACTTGTGGGTTGCTTTGCTTTGACTCTTCCATTCCAGTTTGTCCCATACAAGTTCTATGGGATTGAGGTCTGGACACTGGGCAGACCAGGTCTTTAGTTTGAGTTGTTGTTCACATTCCTCCTTCACCAGATAGTTCTTGCACAACTTCAAGGTGTGTTTCGGGTCGTTATCTTGCTGAAGAATGAAGGAGTGCCCGATTAGCCATAGTCCAGATGGAAGTTGACCCCAAACTTTTGAACGGTAGTGTATGTTCAGATAGAGCCAGTTTGAGCCCGTTTTAGACATTAAACGGCTAAAAAATGAAAACCTGAAAAAAGCTGAAATTCAAAACATTTAAATGACTCTTTATTATTTAAGATTAATAAATCATTATGTTTTCCTCAAATTATAGACAATACATCTGGTATCATATTATACCTAAGAGAAATTAATTTCTTAAATGTTTTTTCTGATTGACCATGTTTTACACCAGTCTCTTTTCATATATAATTTGTTGTTCATCATCAGGTAGGCGTTGAAATGCCCATCACAAATTCCATGAGGCCATATGGTTTGGATATATTCTCAATAGCAACCCCTGGTGTTTGGACCTCACATTCCCCTTATTTACTCTACTTGTCTATCCTTTAATTAATCTTAAACATCCAAGATGTTCTGCTCATACTAATAATGTCCTCAGATGGTAGATGGTAAAGGATACTACAATTTTTTCAAACTAAAAGATTTTAATGGAATTTAATTTAACCATTCTTGGTGTATAGAAAATTTAATTTCTTGTCCTCTTTCACCTATGGAAACTGTATTGATAGCTAAAAAGGAACTTTGACGAGTACAATAATTCTAAACATTTTCTTTTGCATTGTTATTATTATTATACAACACAATGTAGGGGAAAACACTGGAGGGATAATGGCATTAGCAGCTGTGTACACCCGATGACACACACATCAACAATACTTCCACATGACAATCAGGTTGCTAACTCATAACAGTGCCAGGAAACACCATGGCACGTAGGTGAATAAGTAGTACAATAAGTGAATTGCCTGTGTGCTTGGTTTCATATTTTATTTTGGCCTTGTGTTTATTTTGCAATTGTCAGTCAGACTCCAGGCTTAGCTATGGTCAGCAGCGTAATAATAATGTTATATGTTAATAAATAACTATATTGCTCTTGTCAACTTGCATGTCCTTTTATTGGGAGAGAGCAAACATGGAGCATGTAAACTGATATACACTGTATCATAAACCAGTATAGTGCAGATTACACAAATGCATAAATGGACACAATAGAAATTATGCACATTTTACAAATAATTGTGGGTTGCAACTTTCTCCAGACAATAGCAAGTGTGTGCTGGGCACTGTAAGCCCACAGATGAATATGCAGCTAGTTAAATAATGTTTTTGAAACCTTTTCTTGTTAGATTATGTAAAGATTTTCACGATTTATTTTGTGTCACAAACAAATCTTTCAAACATTTTCCTGTGGAAAGAAAAAGTACAAGTGTGATATAGACCTATTTACAACACAGCTGAAAAGTTGTGATTTGGGGTTGTAAATAAAAACATTGTAAAAACACAAACATTGTTATTCATTACAAATTTACATTTTTACAACTGTAAAGTAAAAAATGTGATATAAAAAAATATAAAGCTCAGCTCAGCAAACCAAAGTCAGTGAGAGAAAGAAAGCTGTCTTCATCTAGAGGGCTCACATGATTTAATAGTATAAGCATATGTTGCAGTATGCTGTTAAGTTGACAACATTACTTAAATGTATAGTCTTCAAATAAATTACAAAGGATCTTATCCTCCAGAAGACACAGAACCTGCTCTTTGGGTCAGCATCTTGGCCTGGTCTTGTCTTTTTTATGAAGAATCTCTCTATGTCCTGCTTTCTCTTAATATTCCACTGATTACATATCTAATACAGTTATGGTTACATAACATCACCCCTCATACATGAAAATATCATTAAACACCATGATAAACCATTTGTTATGATACATGAAAATATCCTTAAACACCATGATAAACTATTCGTTATGATACATGAAAATATCCTTAAACACCATGATAAACCATTTGTTATGATACATGAAAATATCCTTAAACACCATGATAAACTATTCATTATGATACATGAAAATATCCTTAAACACCAAGATAAACCATTCGTTATGATATATGAAAATATCCTTAAACACTGTGATAAACCATTCATTATGATACATGAAAATATTCTTAAACACCATAAGAAACCATTCGTTATGATACATGAAAATATTCTTAAACACCATAATAAACCATTTGTTATGATACATGAAAATATTCTTATACAGCGTGATAAATCATTCATCTGTGCACCTGCACAAATCCTGTTCTTCTGCCTAAGCTTGCTTCTACAAAATTTTGGGACCTTTACAAGGGTACTACAAAAGATAATACTTGTGGCTTTACAAAGATTTGTGCACAGCACACAATTCACACGTGTAAACTAGATCCTCATATACACACTATTGTGTCTCACAAGTATATAAACCTGTGTTGTGAGTCTTGAATCTGCATTTGTCAATTGAAGACGCATTTGTCAATCTGTGCAAAGTGCTACATCGCACTGAGCTCTGAAGGGGGCGGGGCAGGGCTGTTCCCCCTCAGCGTCACTCTGCCAACATCCACACTGCTCCCTCCCTCTCTCTTCCTCCCTCTCCTTCCCTCTAGCCCTCTCCTCTTTCAGCGGGATGCTATTTTTTTGTTGTCATTCTTCCCACCGCCCTCTATAATTCTCTCTCTCTCCCTCTTTCTGAATATGCAGTTTCTAATCTGATTTCTCTCTCTCCTCTCCTCTCCTCTCCTCTCCTCTCCTCTTCTCCTAGGTAGCCTTGCAGGTAAGCCCTTCCACTTCCTTCATCCTCTGCTGTCCTGCGTGTTTATTCAGCCTCCGGGCACCGAGGCACATTTATATCACACTGATGGTGACCTTTAAAGAGGTGAGCGCTGCTATAGAGTGTGTTTAAAGACCCGACTGTACCAGACCGATCCAGCTGTATAAATGGATCGTATGTAAAGAAATGTAAATTGTGTGAGTCGCTCTGGATAAGAGCGTCTGCTAAATGCCTAAAATGTAAATGTAAAATGTAACTCTTGGGAGCCACCAGCTGAGGTACATAAAGCAATAAGGACTTTCTGGCAGCTGATGTCAATCTGGGAGATGTGTAAAGGACTGTTTATGTCACATTGGGTGGTGGAGTAAGGTGGAGTATTGGAGAGAACTCCTGAGAGAGAAAAACAATCCTGAGAGAGAAACTGCATGTCTTAACTAAGAGTCTGGACCAAAAAGAAGTCCAGCAGCGGGGAATCTAAAACTCTTTCTGCGAAGCCCTAAAAATACAAACCGAAACTCTTCTGCAACTACAGGATCAACTGGAAAGGGTGAGTGAGGAACTAGAATGTGTAAAATGTATGCCTGCTGTATAAGATTCTAGCACCCAGGTGGGGATCTCACAGCCAGTGGATTCAGCAGGAGGTGGTGACCAGTCGTTGGAGCCAGAGTGTGGTCGATGGTCCTCAATCCCACTCAGCCTGCGTGACCTTGGAAAGGGACTAGAGGAGCAGCATGCTGAGGATGAACTGTGATGGGATCATAGTGTGGAAGAGAGCCTCTTAACTCTGGCTGAGGCCTGGTTGAACACCTGACACAGTGAGTCCAATTTTTCCAATAAATTTGAAAAGGTAGAAAAGAGAAATGGAACACTTTGCCGGAATAGAAACCAGGAAAAGAACAGTAAAGGTGAATGGAAGGATACTAAACATTTATGGAGAGGAAATAAAGGAGAGAGGATAAAGCTACCTATCATTTGGAGGAAATGTTTTCCCCGGTTGCTGAACCTGACCCCCTGAAAGCAGAATGGAAGTGGCAAAAAATGACAAAAAGAGGATCACGAATTCCGAAACAGCACAAAGTTCACTGGCGGAGCCATGGAGAGTGGGTGAAGTCCAGAATCCGAGTGGTGATCATTTTGTCAGTGGAGCCCAGATTCAGTATCCGCAGGTGGCTATTTAGTGGCAGATGAGTTGAGCAACTTGTGCCATTCATTAACCTCTCTCAGATACCTTTACAGGATGTGAATGGAGATTATAGAATCCAGACGTTTGATCCATGCGGGACACTGCTTGAGTGGACATAGGAGTTGGTGGCTCTCCTCGTCACCTTTGGACATGTGCCACTCAGCCCACCCTAGGTCAGAGATCAGGAGGAGGGTACGTGGCATCCCAAGGGGTAGTACAAGGAAATGGCTGCTTTAACCCTCTGAGGTCCGTGCTAAGCTTTGAGATGGTTTGTAATTTTGGCATGGTCTGATATTTATCTCAATTTCATCAACTTAACACACACTTACTCCAAAGTGTTTGATATTTTTATTTGAAGGACAATCACAGCTACATTTGTATGCCATCAATAGTTTGGTCAGTATCATATGCAGCTTGTAAATAGATCTACAAACACACAAGTTAAAAATAGTAAATTTTTCTGCTGTCACAAAAGTTGTGAAAGCACACACTAAACTATAGTGACGAATTGTTTTGCCAATGTGCGTTTGTTCATCAAGGTCTTGGTTATGTAAGGGTGTGAAAACAGTTTAGCACATCTGAGATCTAAATAGCTAAAAACCTGTTTTTATCAGAACAGGTCACATTTATTTCAGGCTGTGGGAGGGCTAAATGCTAAATACCTGAATATTCATTATTCATTGTCCACACCTCTAAGAGTTGTCAGATGGGCCATCTCTCTCTCTCAAAGGCCATCAGAGTAAGCAAGTCAGTGAGCCATGCAGAAGAATATATGCTTTTTTCATTTTGGAAGATTTATTGAAAACAGCACACAAACTACTATACAGTATATACAGGGGAATGCCACATATTACAAGTCATACAGCCTAACAATAATGCACATAATATCCTCCTGAGAAAAAAAAAAAAAAAGGGTCTTCCAATTAAACTTTTTTTGTGATTTTTTTCACTTTAGAGTTAAAACAACAACTCACAATTTAGATTTTAAATGGCTAAGCAATATTTGAGTTACCATTTCTCCTTTCACGACAAGCGCTTCTTGTGGCAGCAGCCATTTTGGCTCTTATTTTATTATCCACAAACGTAGGCAAAACAATGTCGGAGGCGACACACAAATAACTCACAAAACAAACCAAAATGATAAACGAACTGGAACAAACAAAGCTAGCTGAGCAAACAAAGCTAGCTAAACAGCAAATCCAAAACGTAATCCCAAACACGGATTTAACTAAACAGAAGCACTCTAATAATAAACAAAAACAAGAATCGATTTTACAAGGACGTGAGATCATGAAACCGATCATGCCACATACGATTTTTATAATATTTTAGGCTGTTTGAAAAGTATTCTTCCATAGATTTTGTGTGCCTATTGAAATTTGTTTACGTTGCAACACGCGGAATATGTAGTCACAAGACGCGAATTCATATATTGAATATATATATATGAGTATTTGATAACATGGCAAATCAAATATAGTTACTTACTCTTCGTCAGTTGTTGTCCTCGTCGCTTTCCATCAATGCTCTCAAACACTGCAGCGCAGAAAATCTTTCCATCTTGAATAAAATTGTATGTCTGTATAAAATCTTGCTTCAAATTGTCGACAGTTTGTGTTGTTTACGCCGGCGTTTTCACACATGGCCCCACGCACCTCCCCACGCACCTCCCCGAAACGTAGCACCTAGTTACCATGTCAATAGAAGGGGGACGTTACTAACAGGTAAAAAAGAGAGTAAAAGGCAAGGTTTACTTTTGGTCTAATTAACCTAATTAAAAAAATCCCATTTGATTTGCCAGTGCTCAAATCGGAAAGTCACGATTCTAAGGTTTCTGTCAATGTTTTTGTTGCGTGTGTATGATAAAATATCGCGAAGTTAGAAATAGTAATATACTTTTATTGCTGCTGGGAGCGGCGCCGCTCCCATCGACCTCAGGGGGTTAACTTGTGAGCTACATCAGGACTACAGCTCCCAGCAGCCTGCAGTCCCACACCTTATTCACCACCAGCTGAAGCAAGTCAAGCAATTAGGACTAACTGTGCGTTCTAACAGCGGGAGATTCGGCAACTAGTTGCCCGAAATGCATTAATTGTCTATGAGAGCGGGCCATGCAGGCTGGCAGGCTGATGAGGTGTAGCTGAATACGAGGGGGGGGGGGAAACAGGAACAAACGTTAAACAAGACAAACATTAAACACAAAGCAAGGCGAGGAATAATCTCCAAGATATATGGTTGAGAGAGGGAGCAAAAACTACCAGGGTAGTCGACATAACAATCCGACGAGGAATGGCTGAAGAACCGGGGTAGAAATACTGTTTGAGTGATGAACTTGATGGGAGGCTGGTGTGCAGGAGCAAACGAGGAAATTGGCAGCAGGTGGGTGAAATCGGGAAATCAGGAAGCCGGTAAGTGGATAATTAGATAATAAATGAGAAACAATGAACACAGACAAGACACCATAATGAAAGGAGGACAAAGGGAAACAAAACAGAGAAACGGAATAGGAACACAAAAGGAAAGACACGAGGGAACCGTGACAATTCTCTTGTTATTTTCTTGCATTTGTTTTGTAATTTGTATTGTATTGTTTCCTTCTGAGGAAACCTCCATACTAAAAAGCCAGTTGGAAGAGTTGCACAAAAAAGCCCTTGCTGAGAGCAACCAACAAATTCAAGCGAATTACAGAGACACAGTTAGGTGTCAAAAGAGGGATGCAAGGAAAAGCACCCTCGTATACAGTATACTGTCAAATATGGGGCTGTTTGGGGCTGTTTTGCTGCCAGTGATCCGTGGGCTCTTGTTAAGATCAACGGCAAAATTAATTCCACCAAGTACCAGAACATTTTTAACAAAACCATTGTTGCCTCTGCCAGGAAGCTCATTGCAATTATCTTTGCCAGGGGAGGCACTACATTTTTTTTGAAAGAAATTTATAATTTGAAAAATGTTTTACTTTGGTCTATTCCATTGGCTCGTTAATGAAGTAAAATATGTTCCACACGTCTCAGTCATAGAATTATTTGTTTTCTTTTTTTGTTCATTTTCATCAAGGATGTCAATAATTCTGGACCTTTATACAATATGTACGTGGGGCCAGTATATTGTATGTTACCTGAGTGAGTTTGATGGGTGTGAGACATTTTTAGCTAAAGTTAGACAGGGGTGCATTTCATGACAAGCTCCAAAACAGCCCTGTCGGGAATCTAGCTCCCCCCAAAGAAAGATTTTCACAAACGAAAGAATACAAAGAAAAATCCCCCCCAGCTCCGGCTCCCGCTGGGCGCCTTTGGCCACCACTCCACTCTGGTCCGGGTTTTCCTCTCACCACCGACGGTGGAGCTGATGCTGCCGTTTGCACCTGTACTCCACTCCGCCGCTCGCACGCAGCTGCTTCTTGCTTTGCAGGTTCCACACTGCTCTGGCCAGAGAAACCGTCCTCATTCCCTGCCGCCAACAAAACACACACACACACAAAAAACAGAAGCCATGATAATAGAAGAAAGAAATCAAAACAAAAATCCAAACCCAAACCAAAGGAAATGCACGCATGCTCACGCACAGTCTCTGTCCCCACCGCAGGACAGGAGATTGGACCAGGAAACCGTGTAGCTTCGTGATCTCCCTCCTACTCCCACTGGCTTCCTTCACAACCACCAAACTCACCTGCCTTTGTCTGCCTTTCTCTCCTCTCCCTGCAGTCTACCCCCACCAATCACACGCACCATCCCTTTTCACTGGCAGTCGCACGTGGGACCAGCATCACCTGCTGCTCGTCGCTTTATTGGTCACTTCTCCCCACGTGCACATCGCATTCACCCGCCTACTCACCTCAGTCCCCAATCCCCCACTTTACATTCCTCATTCGGCTTTCACCGTCCGACAGGTGCATTTCATGGCAAGCTCAAAAATGTAAGGTTACATATGTAACCCCGGTTCTCTGAAGGAGAGAGGGAGGTGTTACACACTATTAGGAGATGTGCTTGCGTGGCCATTTGCTGAAGCACTATTCAGTCAAGCCTCTTGAAGCAGGACTAGTTTGTGCACAATAGAAGCTCAGCATTCCTGAAAGCGTAAATGCTTGTGGACAATTCCAGTTCCTCACTTCAGGAGAAAACCTCTTCAATGACAACAAGGCAGAACAGGCCAACCTGGTGTCAGATCTCCCTCTCCCCTTCAGGGACCAGGTCACATATGTAACCTTACGCTCTCTTTCAGTCGATCGGTTCGATGTTCCACATTAGTATGGGACCCTTGAGAGCGACCCGGTGTGCCCAAGTGAAATTCCCTCCCAGAACACATTGATCTCCATTATGGATGCATCCAGTACCCTATGCACCAGATTGGGTGCAGTGACATCCAAGCTGTGGAACCTAACAAAAGTGTTAGGAGAAACCCACCTAGCAGTAGCACAAATTTCAATAACAGAGATTTTTAAATCAGGGTTCTTCAAATCATGGTCCTCGTGGGCCGAGCACTGCTGTTTCTCCACCCTCCCTTTCCCTGGGAGTCAGGTGTGAAGACACTCTGGCCAATCAATTGCATTGTTAATTGTTCAATTAAAGGAAGAGAGAAAGGAAAACCAGGACTGCTTTTGGATTTGTGGGCCAGATTTGAGGAACCCTGCCTTAAACAAGGCCCAAGACGTAGCCACGCCTCTAGTAGAGTAGGCACGGACACCTAAAGAGGAGACATTCCCTTACAACTGTAAGATATATTAATGGAAACAGACAACAAGAGAATATCATTTGACATATTTGAATTGCAGTTTAAAATTGGGTACAGATTGATTAGTTACTGAACTTAACCGGAAAACTGGTAGATAGCCTAATCATAACAATCAGGAGGTTCAAAACCCTCACAGTTTTTCTTGAATAACCATCTGCCAACATGTAATAACATCTGGCCAATTTGTGAGACGGATAAGAAATAATGAATTAAAAAAAATGTTTTGGTAAAATAAATTCATTATTTCTAACAATAAATATAAAATAACATTTGATCTATAAACTTTTAAAATAATTTAGTTGTGTGGAGGCTGGACAGAGAGGCTATATTCATTAAAAATATATTTTTTATATAAGATGTTTGCCATATCTACATTTTAAATTAGTTGTGGAAAAATTGTTTAACACATGTTTAAATCATCAATATTCTATTTTTGTATTATTAAAAGGAAGTGACAGTAGAGGTAATTGGTTAACAGTAGAGCAGAATTAAGCTACTTTTGATTGATTCAAACACGTATTAATATGGGTCTGACTACAAGTTAGCTAATATTCATGACATGATTGTAAGCGTACGTGGTTAGGGATTTGGGTTTCTGTTGGGTTTCTGTCAAAGTAGTGTTTTTGTTTGTTCCAAGAGACAAATTGAAGTTGTGTAGCCATTGTAGCTATTACAATGGAATATGAATGGGATGGAACTATGGTGGCTAGGTGGCTAAGTGAACTATGTATTTAATTATTTTATTTTATTTATTTGTTTATTTGTCAGGGACATAGCAAATGCACTATTACAATATTAAACAACAGACATCAGATGCATTGCATTAAGTGTTTATAATCAAAGACTAATTTCCAACACCTGTCCTCAATAAACTACAGCAAAAACCTGGGATGTAGCTTATCAAACACCAACTAAACAGTTGCATGTTTAACCAGTATGGGCTCCAGTTTTGTTGTCAATGCGCAGACAGTAGCACTAGTCCTAGACGAAGGTACATTAAGGCGTGTCCTTGTCTGTCCTGGTAGTTTCGTAACAAGAAATGGTAGTGCACCTGTGGTGTGGATGTAAAAGAGGTTGGTTTAAGAAGAATAAATTACCTGTGTGTGTGGTGAGGGTTTGGTTCAGTATGGCCAATCAGATCATTAGCATAGTGAAATGGCAATTTAGTCATGTCTAATGATGAGCCAGCACCATGGCTTGGGAAGAGCACGTTATGAGACTTCCTTCCATTTACGTTATGAGACTTACAAACATCTGAGCTTCTGCCACTCATGTCCCTGATAACCCTGGGCAGGTGTTTCACACCTATGAGAGGCAGTCATTTTAAGTTGCTCCAGAGTGAGCTATAAGCAAAGGTTTTTTTTGTACAGTAGTACACAGATAAGTGGATCACATCTTGCCAAGACACTGTGTTTGAGCATGCGTGCATGTTTGAGTGCATGTCATCTTTCTGAACACAGCCGTTCTCAGTGCTCCTGCTCTTCCACATCTGGCTTCCATCTGTTCTTTGTTTGAAAGAGAAAGGGCCGGAGCCTGGAGATGTGGCATGTGGTGCAGCCAGCCCCCCAGAGAGCAGCTCTGCACTCCTTCTTCAAGCCAGGTGTCTTTTAGTGTTCATTTACGCTGCAAGTCAGCACAAAGCTGTGAGCAGACGGTCAGTACCCCTGCTTGCTTCATTTAGCACCTGCTGTACTGCCACACGCTCATACATACGTTCTGAAGTGCACACGTTCCCTCTCTATTTACAGAAGCTGGTCACAAAAACATGTTTGGAACATCACGTAATCAACATGTAGGCAGGAAATGGGACAAAACATGTGAATCCATTTTTGTTGTTTATTTTATTTGACAAGGAGGTGTGCATAGAAACATCCAACACAAAACAATACATGTATTGTGGTTTGAGTGATAAAATCCAGCAGAAACAGTAGACTCTCTCACTGGTTATTAAAGAGTAATAGCATTTCTCTCTATCCTCATTAAAATAAGTTTTGTAATACTGTTTAGGGGAAAAAGGCAAAGCTTCTTGAAACCTCCCTGGTCCTGTAGTGATCAATGCACAGCTACAGCTGGTTGAAGGGGACCAAATCCATTGAAGAGGTGATTTGGTTCCATTTTACCAGCTTTAGCAAAGCATTGGGTTGCATCTGTTTTGAGCCCCCTAGTGCAATGAGGGAAAATATATGGCATACATTAGGGAAGAATACTCCCCAGCTCTCTACTGGACAAGCTTGCAGCTGTGGAAGCAAGACAAAGCCTGTGGAAAAGATGAATTAAATCATCTCCATACAATGGTTTCACCGCAGTAGCCTGTTCCACTCAACCTTTTTCACATCACTCCATCACACATCTCAAAGTGGACACACACACACTTTCTCTCTCCTTTAAAAACAGCACTTGTGATTTTCTATATTTCTTCAAGGAAATGAAAATGTTCCCACAGAAATTGATCAAAATGACCATCTGTTGCACTTGAATCAAGTTTTTTGGACTTGTGAAGGAATTACTGGTGTCTGAAATATTCTGTCTGCCGTGGTGGCGTCAAGCCCTTGGCCCCGAAGAGACAGGGCTGGTAAGGAGGTGCCACCAGCGAGCACGTGGACACAGTTGGGACAGTTGGCTGACTTCACACTTGTAGTGTTCGCTTCTAGGGCTGCTGCATTAGCAGGGTCCTTCAGCAGAATCTTGGAGCACAGGAAAGTCCTTGAGTTACTGGACTGAAGTGTGAAGTGGTTGCCACAGCAATTGTATCCCTTTTGTAGCTCACCAATGGAGAGGAGAGGGGATTGGCGGGGCGTAACCCCACCCCGCCTCCAGGCGCTATATTTACCCCCTTCTGTCCGTATTGGGGGCTAGTGCATGCAGGCCTACAGCTGCTCGAGGGTGTTTTTGGATGGTTCTTTCTTTGGCAGAGTGGCCATATCGGGGCAAGTGGAGGGGGTGGAAAAAGCGGGCAGAGGGTGTCTACAGGCTGGCTCATTCAATAATGTCAGCATCTGCTGTGAGATGGGAGCAGGGGGAGCCCATACCCAACAGCTGAGCATGCTGATTGATGTGACATTTTGGAGCGTTAGGGCACTTGCACCCCGCTGGGGCCTCTCCCTGACACAGGACACTTTACCCATCACCCCTGTGACCAGCTCAATCAACCAACAATTTGCCTTCACTCACTTAATCATCCATAAAAATTGTAGTATTAATCATTTCTATTCACAATGTTCAGCCCAGATACAATGGCTATCTTAACCACCCTCTTTATAAAAGAACAGGGCATGTTAACCAGAACTCGTGCTTTGCGATGCAGTGTTGATGTTTATTGATGATACAGGTAGATTTAAACCCCCCTTGCCAGACTCCAGCAGACCCCGAAACAGATGGC
The DNA here is from genome assembly GCA_029706075.1 of Aldrovandia affinis. Classification (NCBI taxonomy): domain Eukaryota; kingdom Metazoa; phylum Chordata; class Actinopteri; order Notacanthiformes; family Halosauridae; genus Aldrovandia; species Aldrovandia affinis. The sequence goes on from JAINUG010000329.1 coordinate 567,697, forward strand.
ACTCTCCGCATTTCTTTCTGTATAAATGAAATGTGACTACACCAAGATTATAGTTTGGGCCACATTCAAATGGAAACAACACTGGAGGTTGAAATGGTGTGTTCTCTGTGCAGTTAATTAATTTCAATGTTTTTCCATTTGTCAGCTGATGCTGGGGATCTTTAAGCCGGTGTGCAGAAAATGCTTCACAAAAAATTATAGTCTATAAAAATGTACCTAATTTGTCGGTTAATGATAAAGTAGAAAAGGGGACTTGGGGATGTTGTCTCAAAGTACTTTTAGTGACATGTGCTAAGTTGATAGATAGCCAGACATTGCTGTGCGCTATGGTAGTAGAGCATGTGATCGGACAACCACAAAGCTTGGGTAACGTCATGCCAAGGACAAGCGAGTGGTCACCTTGCCAAGGCAGATGCTGTGTCTGTTTGGGGAACCACCCTCGCTAAACTGCTTGGTTAATTACTGCATTCTCTGCAGAGTGACAGAGAGAGAAGGAGGGAGAGGGGGAGATGGGAAGGCAGAGGGTACAGAGGTACAGCAGAAATGGAAAGAGAGAGGGAAATGGCAGAAGCAGTGCACACCAGCAACCACCCATTATTGCCTGCCCCGTATTTCCTGAAGTTGTCCACAATGGAAACCAACTGCCAGGCTGACAACATCGAGAAATCTCTGCATTGTCACTTTTCCATGCCCTAATCTGACTGCCCCCCAGTTCAGCAAAGCATTTGGCAAGCGTAGCAAATGCGAACAATGGGGGTGGGGGTTAGGGAGGCGGAGAGAAAGGGAGGGAGAGAGGGCGAGGCAAAGTGGGGTTAAAACGACAAGCCATATGATCCAGCATTGTGGAGCAGCGCTATTATTAGCGTTTATAATAGCAGTGACACATACCCCTCTCAAATCCTTGTCTCAGCAACAAGCAGACACCCAATCCAGCTCTTGCATGCCAAGCGCCACCCCAGTTCCATTTGCAATTCTACTCCCCAAAACACCTCAAGTTTACTTGTTTTTTATGTTTTGCTGAAAGCGGTGTGACCGGTTGGAGAGGATTATGGTATTAATTGCTTGGAATGCCTCTGGAATGCTACTCTTTCTAGTAGTTGCTAATTTACTGCTGGCGTGAATTCAAGACCTTATCGTAATGCAGCAAAAACCCATCAATAACCAAAGAGCTCCCTGCCCCAGAGCTGTGTTTTGCAAAAGTTTTTTTTCACAAAGTCACTTTTGTTGCAGTGCCTGAACTGATTTTCATAGCAAGGTGGTAGAGGTAATGGTGGGATAAAAAAAAGTTGGGTGGGGGGAGGCGAACAGGGGGTGAGTTTAAACAGCTGAACAAGCCTTACCCGTGATTTTAGTTTTAGCAGGCCGTACTTCTGTATCATTTTACACTGTCTCTCCAGAGACACCCCCAGACCTGTCTAACCAAGGTTAGCCTTGCAAAGGGATAACACAGCTGTCTGTCTACTAAAGTAGGCCCAGTCGGACGGACGGACGTGTTAGCACAGGCAGTCACAAAAACAAAGGGACGCAAAGCAGCAGCAGCTTTGCGACCTACACTGCAGCAGTGAGACTCCTCTAAACCAGACCACACCACGCTCTACACAACTGCAGCATTCCCATCCACAAGCCAAATAAGAACAAACATGAAAAATGTACTTAGCAGATTAATCAGAGGTCTACATTCAAACTGTCTTATGATGCTTGTCACCTGGCCAGAAATACATACTTCTTTACATTCCATAGCTGTCATGTTCATATGGATCCATAAAGAAGTATGTACCCCAGGAGGCAAAATATTTCACACATCGCCCACATCCTCACATCCTCAGTGTAAACCGACTGAAACACAAATATGCACACAGAATTACTACGCCTTTTAGGAAGATGTGCTTTAGAAATGTGTGGTAGGTAGATGCTTCACCATACGGCAGCTGTCAGTTAAATTAATAATGACAGCCTATGAGTATAAGTTCCCTCGTTTTCTCTCACCTACACTCCGATCTAAACATTTATTCACCCTCGCATACATTAAATGTCACAATCCATACCGTGCTGCTTGTCCCTCGTGCAAGCTGGGAGAAATCTTTGGGAGAGGAAGAGAAGAAGCTGGGGTTTTGGTGCAGCAGGAGGGTGAGATTGTCCTTGTGTTCCTCGGGAAAGGAGGGCTGAATCAAACAAATGAGAGGCTCCCTGTCTCTCTGGTGGACAGCCTGCCTGTCTGCCCATTGGCTTCGGCACTACATGTCCTCTACAAACTTGTTTTCAGTGTCCTGAACTCACACTCTCCACCTCTCTCCCTTACACTCCCCCTCTCGCCTGCTCACTCTCCCCCTCTCATTCTTTGATTCTCTCCCTCTCTCTCTCTCTCTCTCTCTCTCTCTCTCGCTCTTTTGCTCTTGCTCACTCTCTCTCTCTCTCTCTCTCTCTCTCACTCTCTTGCTCTCTCTTTCTCTTTCTCTCTTTCTCTCGCTCCCTCTCTCTCCCTCTCTTTCTCTCACTTTCTCTCTCCCTCTCTCTCACTCTCTCTTTCTCTCTCAGCTCACCCCCTGCAGTTATACCCTCTCCTCAGTGGGTGCTGATGTCTGAAAAAGAGGGAGATCAGGTGGAAGGGGTCTCTTTTGTGGTGTGGGCTTTAGGTCTACAGGCAGGGGCTGATGCCCATTCAGCACATTCAACGCTTTACTCTCCTCCTTTTCCTATTTTCCTCTCTTTTTCCCCCTCCCAGTTTAGGGGCATACCTGCTCCTGTTTACCCGCTGGGTGTATTCTTGGCCCAGGAGATCAATACCCATTTGTACAGTTGTGTGAAATGGACAGCAGGCCTCTAATGAATCTTTACTGCTCTCCACACATTCAACAAGTCACCACTGGGCCCCACACTCACTCCCACTTCTCCCAGCCTCTCAACTCACGGCCCATAACAGAGGGGTATGGTATGCTATTCTGTGCTATTCTAAACGAAACTATTCTGATATCCTGTGTAACATGGTTGAATCTATTCAAATGATTTTGGTCGGGCCGTGGGGGTGGGTGAAACTGGGTCTGTGGGGGGTGGTTGTTTGTACAACGGAAAATAAAGACAGTTTGAAGATTGGTGGAGGAGAATTAGGGTGGGGAGAAGTGCATTAGTCAAGACATTAACATCTCGTGGAAATTTCACAATGGGTTGTAGAGGGAGAGGGAGGGGGCAGGTCAGGCTCCCGATGAGCCTCTGTGCAGCTCGGAGGGAGCGAATGACAGAAGGGCTGGAGAATCACACACTGCAGCACAGAGCAAGCATGCACAGACCCCAACACCACCCTCCCGCCCCGTGCTAATGCACCACAACAGCTGCTTTCTTTCAACTCATTCCTTTTATAACCATGCCAAACTCACGTCCCGTTGTACATGGTGTCCACTATCACCAACACCCCCCTCCAGCCTGCACATCCCGTCCCAGGAGGACGCATCCCCAACGTAAGCCCTGGGGAACATTTCAAACAGGCTCACACCGAAACAGGCCGTTCTGGAGGTGGCCTGCGAAGGTGGACAGCTGGCGCCGTATCTCCAGTGAGGTGTATGATTCCAGTCCCAAAGTGGAGGCAGGAGAGGGCTTGCGCCACATCGAACTTGACAAGCTCTTCGCCAGACACAAGCAGCCGGGATGAACGTGCTGTATAGTGCTCTGCTGCAGCAGCATGCTCTGTCAGCCCGAGGAAGGAGAGAGAGAGAGAGGGAGAGAGGGGGGGAGGGGGAGGAAGGGAGGGAGGGAGAGGAGAGAGAGAGACAGAGAGAGGGGAGGGGGACGGAGGAGGGAGGACAGAGACAGAGAGAGAGAGAGAGAGAGAGAGAGAGGGGGAGGGGGAGGGAGGAGAGGAGAGAGACAGAGAGGGAGAGAGACAGAGAGAGGGATGGAGGGGGGAGGGAGGGGAGGAGAAAGAGAGAGGGTGGGAGGGAGAGAGGGAGAGGAGGAGAGAGAGGGGGGTGGAGGGAGGGGAGGAGAGAGACAGAGAAAGAGAGAGAGAGAGGAGGGAGGGGAGTGTGAAGCCCCTGGGGACCACAGGAACTTTCCTGTCCCATCCTGACCTGCTCCTTTCTTTTTCTTGCCCTCTCCCTCTCCCTCCTTCTCTCTCTCTGTTGGGGCAGGGATTGGGGGCTAGCTCTCCACAGCTGCAGTAAAGGGGGCATTATTGCCATTGCCGGTTTCTCCTGAACAGGATGCCGTCAAGACATCTGCCACCTGCCCCCCACCCCCATTCTGTTCATTCTGCTCTCCTTCATAACGACCTGGAGCCCATTCTGCTCTCCTCCATAAAGACCTCGAGCCTGTTCTGTTCATTCTGCTCTCCTCCATAATGACCTGGAGCTCATTCTGTTCATTCTGCTCTCCTCCATAATGACCTGGAGCTCATTCTGTTCATTCTGCTCTCCTCCATAACGACCTGGAGCCCATTCTGCTCTCCTCCATAAAGACCTCGAGCCTGTTCTGTTCATTCTGCTCTCCTCCATAATGACCTGGAGCTCATTCTGTTCATTCTGCTCTCCTCCGTAACGACCTTGAGCCTGTTCTGTTCATTCTGCTCTCCTCCATAATGACCTGGAGCTCATTCTGTTCATTCTGCTCTCCTCCACCTGTAAGGACCTGGAGCTCATTCTGTTCATTCTGCTCTCCTCCGTAAGGACCTGGAGCTCATTCTGTTCATTCTGCTCTCCTCCGTAACGACCTGCAGCCCATTCTGTTCATTCTGCTCTCCTCCGTAATGGCCTGGAGCCCATTCTGTTTATTCTGCTCTCCTCCGTAACGACCTGCAGCCCATTCTGTTCATTCTGCTCTCCTCCGTAATGACCTGGAGCCCATTCTGTTCATTCTGCTCTCCTCCGACCTGCAGCCCATTCTGTTCATTCTGCTCTCCTCCGTAAATGACCTGCAGCCCAGCCCATTCTGTTCATTCTGCTCTCCGTAACGACCTGTAGCCCAATGACCTGGAGCCCATTCTGTTCATTCTGCTCTGACCTGGAGCTCATTCTGTTCATTCTGCTCTCCTCCATAATGACCTTGAGCCCATTCTGTTCATTCTGCTCTCCTCCGTAAGGACCTGGAGCTCATTCTGTTCATTCTGCTCTCCTCCGTAACGACCTGCAGCCCATTCTGTTCATTCTGCTCTTCTCCGTAATGGCCTGGAGCCCATTCTGTTCATTCTGCTCTCCTCCGTAACGACCTGCAGCCCATTCCATCTCCTGTGACCTGGAGCCCATTCTGTTCATTCTCTCCTCCCATTCTGTTCATTCTGCTCTCCTCCGTAATGACCTAGCCCATTCTGTTCATTCTGCTCTCCTCCATAACGACCTGCAACCCACCTGACCTGGAGCCCATTCGGTTCATTCTGCTCTCCTCCGTAACGACCTGTAGCTCATTCTGTTCATTCTGCTGTCCTCCGTAATGACCTGGAGCCCATTCTGTTCATTCTGCTCTCCTCCGTAATGACCTGGAGCCCATTCTGCTCATTCTGCTGTCCTCTGTGAAGACCTGGAGCAGACTCCAGCAGCAGGGAAAGTGTGTGTGTGTGTGAGTGTGTGTGTCTGTATGCGAGGGGGTGTGCTGTGGAGAAGCACATTTACCATTGAGAGGAAAAGATGTGTGCAGGGAAGCGGCAGGCAGAAGGAAGCCCCCATAGACAGGGCAATGTTTGAGAGATGCTAACATGCAGTGCTGCATTCTGCGCTCTGAAGAATGACGATATATCTGCAGCACATTACTGCTTTTCCTCCTTGTGTATCTGCAGAGATAATGCAGATATGCATGATAATAATCATCTGCTCTGATAATGAGTGTGTGTGTGTAACTGCTCTGGTAATGAGTGTGTGTGTGTGTGTAACTGCTCTGGTAATGAGTGTGTGTGTGTGTGTATAACTGCTCTGATAATGAGTGTGTGTGTTTATATGTGTGTGTAACTGCTCTGGTAATGAGTGTGTGTGTGTGTGAGTGTAACTGCTCTGGTAATGAGTGTGTGTGTAACTACTCTGGTAATGAGTGTGTGTGTGTGTGTAACTGCTCTGGTAATGAGTGTGTGTGTGTGTGTATAACTGCTCTGATAATGAGTGTGTGTGTTTGTATGTGTGTGTAACTGCTCTGGTAATGAGTGTGTGTGTGTGAGTGTAACTGCTCTGGTAATGAGTGTGTGTGTAACTACTCTGGTAATGAGTGTGTGTGTGTGTGTGTGTGAGTAACTGCTCTGATAATGAGTGTGTGTGTAACTGCTCTGGTAATGTGTGTGTGTGTGAGTGTGTGTAACTGCTCTGGTAATGAGTGTGTGTGTGTGAGTGTGTGTAACTGCTCTGGTAATGAGTGTGTGTGTGTGAGTGTAACTACTCTGGTAATGAGTGTGTGTGTGTGTATAACTGCTCTGATAATGAGTGTGTGTGTTTGTGTGTGTGTGTAACTGCTCTGGTAATGAGTGTGTGTGAGTGTGAGTGTAACTGCTCTGGTAATGAGTGTGTGTGTGTGTGCGTGTGTGAGTAACTGCTCTGATAATGAGTGTGTGTGTGTGTAACTGCTCTGGTAATGAGTGTGTATGTGTGTATAACTGCTCTGATAATGAATGTGTGTGTGTGTAACTGCTCTGGTAATGAGTGTGTGTGTGTGTGTGAGTGTAACTGCTCTGGTAATGAGTGTGTGTGTAACTACTCTGGTAATGAGTGTGTGTGTGCGTGTGTGAGTAACTGCTCTGATAATGAGTGTGTGTGTAACTGCTCTGGTAATTAGTGTGTGTGTGTGAGTGTGTGTAACTGCTCTGGTAATGAGTGTGTGTGAGTGTGTGTAACTGCTCTGGTAATGAGTGTGTGTGTGTGAGTGTGTGTAACTGCTCTGGTAATGAGTGTGTGTGTGTGAGTGTAACTACTCTGGTAATGAGTGTGTGTGTGTGTGTGTGTGTGTGTGTGTGTGTGTGTGTAACTGCTCTGGTAATGAGTGTGTGAGTGTGTGTGTGTGTAACTACTGCTCTGGTAATGAGTGTGTGTGTGTGTGTGTGTGTGTAACTGCTCTGATGTGAGTGTGTGTGTAACTGCTCTGGTAATGAGTGTGTGTGTGTGAGTGTAACTGCTCTGTAATGTGTGTGTGTGTGTGTGTGTGTGTGTGCTGTGTGTGTGAGTGTGTGTAACTGTGTGTGTGTGTGTGTGTGTGTGTGTGTGTGTGTGTGTGTAACTGCTCTGGCAATGTGTGTGTGTGTGTGTGTGTGTGTAACTGCTCTGGTAATGAGTGTGTGTGTGTGTGTGTGTGTGTGCTCTGGTAATGTGTGTGTGTGTGTGTGTGTGTGTGTGTGTGTGTGTGTG